>CP092872.1:89943297-90543297 GCA_030710605.1 Cordylochernes scorpioides | reverse complement strand
AGAAAATAAAGTGCAAAATGTTGTTACTAAAGTGTATAATGTAGTTAATAAAATGTAAAATGTTAAAAAAAACCTATAAATATATTAAAAGAAACGTATTTATATCTTATCTGAAAAATAAAAGCAGACGATATTTACGTAAAGATACGATTTAAAAAACATATATTTCTTATTTAAACTAAATTTATATTTAGACTAATAACTTCTAAATATATACACTTATTAAATTTTAAATAAAAATAACTTTAAATATTTAGACATAGTCACAGAAATTTACTCACAGATATAAATAATGTCTTAATAATGTATTTAAAAATATATATATGTCGTAATATTTGATTTTTTTGAAATGTGTCATATTTGAAACGCCGTTTATCATCTTGCTTTAAATTCCAAGCATACGATGTCAACAGATAGCAATCTTTTGGTCAATATTTCCTTTAAAAATCTAAGAATATATTTGCTTTTTCTGAAGCTTTTTTTTCGTGATATATATATATATTCATCAGCCCCAAAATATGTGTGTGTTTATTTAGTTGATTTATATATATATTATATAATCTAAAAATTCGAATAATTCTATATTTTAAAATATATATATTTTATTTTATTCATTGATAATTTTACTTTTGTTATCATCGTTTTTAGAAAGACTTTCAGTTCTGTTGTATAGTTTTGTTGTAAATATGCGTAGTTAACATATCTATCCTTTTAAATCACTAATATAGGATTAACTTTATAAATTCTATATAATGTGAAAATAACTAATGTGTAATATTTCCTCAAGTAATTGAAAATAAAAGCTACTTGACGGTAAATAGTTATCTTTTTCTTATCACGACTGCACCTCAACCCTTTATCTTTTTTTTTTATCGATCCTTTGTCTTATCAACCCTTTATCTTATCGATCCTTTGTCTTATCAACCCTTTATCTAACAACAACAACAAAATATTCATAACATATATATACAATTAATTATTTTATATGTATTTTGCAATATATATTTCCTATTAATCTTTTTAATATTATTTAAGGAAGTTTTTTTATTATGAAGACATTTTTATTATTCACATATATCTAAAATTATTTTTCTCTTTTAAGGTTATATTTCAAAATGAAAATTTTTAAATAATATAACAATTTGTGAAATTATTAAACACAGCTTTTGAAGGTTAATAACAATTTTTAGTTTAGTAACTAATAATATTGTAACAAATTATTTATTAATTTATTAACAGATATTAATTTTTGATATTTTTATTTTGCTACTATGTAAACTTCCTTCATTGCTTCTCATATATTTCATAATTTTAAATTTGTTTTTCCCCCTCAATTTTTCATTAAAATATCTCCCAAAACACACATATACACATATAATATGTAGAATAGGTTATTTTTTTATAAATAACTGTAAAATATTGATTTTCTTAAATCTTATATAACTGTAGAGGCGGCTGCAGGCGTGTTACAATATATTTATAATTCAAGAATTAATTACTAAATCACATTAAATTTAGCTAGTGTAATTTTATTATCGTTTTTATACGAAAACAAGCGCGTTCTTCGTCTACAACAATAACATGAGAATTGATGATGATTATATTTTTTTAGGATTAAGCTGTTGTTTTTTATTTTGGTATTTACAATTATTGATTTAAAATAATAAGAAATAAAATGATATGATTCCCTACATATCCATTCAAAATGATTATAATCGTATATTTTAAAAATCGACTACGGATTTTTAAAGAATTTAAAATTATTTTATATATAAACAATATTTTATAATCAATATATTTTTAAAGGGAAGAAGTAATTTTTAAATAATACAAACATATATTATGATGATAATTTGTATTTTCTATACACATCACATATTTTTATTATTCAAAATTAAACAAAAAAGATTAGCAGATTTTATAATTATGCACAATTTTATTATTTTAAAATGAATATAGTATATTTAATATATTCATCATTAATATAAAATTTGTATTTTTTTTTTCATAATGGTGTCAAAAATCAAATAAAAATAAACGTTATTTATGAATAAAAATTTTCGAAATAATTGAAATCACTCTTTTTCATAAGTTTATTTATCCCCTATCATTTAAGAGTACTATGTAATTGTGTATATATATTTTAAAATAAAAATAAAAATATATTTTTAAAGATAGAATAGATTAATATAAGGGTACCAAATATACCTCGCCTAATTATAATATATTTTATAACCTATGCACACATATAAAAAAATGAATAAATACAAGGGTCACTCCAAATATTTTTTGCAATCAATAATTAAAATATTAAAAAATAAATTACACCATTAAAATCTACATGCATTAATTACCTAACATAAATATTTTCATAATGGGTTTTGTATAATATATAAAATTCACTTATTTTTCTAAAACACATTGTATACACAAAATCTTAAATATATATATATTCATACACAAAAATAAAGAAATAGATAAAATTTCTAAAAATAATGTCTAGATAAAATATAGCAATAAATATATGTTTCCAAAAGATTATATTTTTTATATTATAAAACTGAAGGCTTTACTTCCATCGAAAATATTGGTCTTCAATAAATAATCCTTTTTTCTCGTTCACATTTTATTTGACATGGAATTTCATATGGGCTTTACATCGACGCCCATATGAATTATGGGGGTAGGGGATGGCAAAATAAATTTTAGTCTCCATTTCCATCATAGCCCCAATCTATTTCTGCTGCACCGCTGTTTTTCTAACAAATTTTACCTTTGCCCTTTTTTGTATTTGTCTCTTGCTAGCTTATCTTTTAATCTTTTTCATTATAAAGTTATTAATTAAATTTTATACATAGTATTAATAAATTAAATTTAATTGCCATCTATCGTTAAAGTTTTACACAAATAAATTTACTGGCAATGCGCTTCTTTTAAATATCATCAAATATTGTCTCTATAGACCTTACTGCAATGATATGAGGTATTGAATGAGAGGGCTTGGCTCATCAGTAGTGAACCCTCTCAGCGGTTTCGCCAAATATCATTGCAGTAAGGTCTGTAGAGACAATATTTGATGATATTTAAAAGAAGCGCATTGCCAGTAAATTTATTTGTGTAAAACATAGTATTAATAATTAGACCCATGTATAGATATAAAAAGTGGATCTAAAGTGTTAGCTGTTTTGTTTTCTTTAAAAATCAGAATACGAAGATGAACAATTAATTATATTTATTTCAAGAGAGGGAACCTCCTAACATATGGCCTATCTATCAACTATATATCTACAGCCTAACTCGAGCTGTTTCTATATAAAACATAAACAATCATGATGATAACCTTTCTTTTTACATTCTATGAATTATCCACAGATCACATCACATTAGCCAGTCTTTTAAAGCTATATTAGCGTTCAATCTTAATATAATTATTATTTATTTACCCCCCTATTACTAGTATTGTTATTAGTAGTAAGAGAGGCCATAGAAAGACTGCTGGAGAGCTGCAGGACATCAGGGTCCATATCTGCGAGGGCCACAGCACTGACCAGGAGTCAAGATTACAATATTGAAAATATCTTTGTTTTACAGTTATTATTATTTTAGAAAACTCTGAGAGAAAACTGACAAAAACTATAACAAGACTTAGAACAAAACACTATAAAGGAATGACAATACATCCAGATGGCACAATAACTTATAGAGCATGCAACAACTGTCCTGGTGTGGAACTAACACTTACTCACATATTCTCATGCCCAGCAATGGCCGCAGCCTTGCAGAAAATTGACTTAGACCCAGAGCAGCAGCTTTACACACCCAAGATAGTGGATATTGCTGCTGCTGTGATGGAAATGCATGGGGACATCTGAGACTCTTCTTTGGACACGACAACAACAACATTATTTTAGAAGTTGTAAAATTACTGTATGTAAATAGACTGACTATTCGTTACACTTTTTAGAGAAAAACCTGTAACCTATTTGAAAAATAAAGTTATTATATTGTTAATTTATATAATATTATTACCTACATTCAATTCTTGTGGTTATAATAAAAAAAAAACACTTGGAATTCATTTCAACAGAAAATAAGAATGAACTTCACGGTGAATTCGAGAAAATAAAGAAATGGAAGCCATGGACCGATTGTTGGAACGATGTAGGGAACTGGCGTGGAACACCGGACATGGAGCACAGAGCTACGACGGCCATTGAAGAGATCCAGGAGAACGACCTAAAGCAGATGACAGGAGATCTGACAGACAAGAATGGATCAAGGCCAGGAGACCATTTTATCGAGGAACCACCAGTCATAGAAAGACTGCTGGAGAGCTGCAGGACATCAGAGGACCATATCTGTAAGGGCCACAGCACTGACCAGGAGTCAAGATAGCAAATATATAAATATCTTTGTTTTCTTTTACTGTTATTATTTATTGAAGTTGTAAATAAGACCATTCTTTATACATTTTAGAGAACAATTGTAACCTTTTTGAGAAAAATAAAATTATTTTTTAGCATTAATAATCTATAACAAGATGAAACGGTAGCATGGATTCAGAAATAGTTAAAAAAAAACATTCCTGTAATAGTCAAAACAGTATTTGAATAGTTCAACTATATATATATTGATTTATAATTTATCATTATTTTAAATCATCATTAACTGCACTGGGAAATTTTTGGCCCACATTGAAAAATCGACCAAATTTAACCTTTCTTATATTTAGATTATAATATCAAATTATATTTTAAACACCTATATATTATATAAAATATATATTATACTATATATTTAAAATAGAGAGAGATATAAAACCCAGGAGCGAAGAACGCAAAAACTACCCGAGTGTTTATTTATAATATATGAAAGAATTTACTATATATAAGGCTTTAAATAACAAAATACAATATATTCAGTCAACAGTCAAAACCAATTATTAAAAAAAAAATCATAGAATAAAATATTCAGATGTTTATAATACGTTAAAAAATATAAAAACACACATAAATTTTATTAAATTATAAAAAAAGGTATAACATTATATACATTTTATATTTCTTTTCACAAAATGTATATTAAAACTTGTAATAATTTTGAAAAATGTGCTAGAAAAAAAAACTTTTATAACTCATTTACTAGGCCATAAAGTTGTTGAAGGGGTTCTTAGGTGAAGTGAATGTGTTCGTAGAAAAGCTTGGAGCTTGATAATGGGGTAAAACTTGATTTTTAGGAGGGCATAATTTTGTTATAAATTTGCCTCCTTTTATAAATGGGTATCTCTGTAAAAAGCTTATCTAACACCATTAAAGCTTGATAAGTTAAAACCTTTTATCGTCTTCTTCCAGAGGTTTATCTTCACGTGATATAATTAAATCACGATCAGCAATTATAGCCCTCCCCCTTCTTTTTACAAATTAGAGCTTCAGTCTCGTCTGCTTATCCTTATCTTCATTTTATTAAAGGCGCTTGTCGTTTTAAGATGGTGTGAAGGGAATTTATGGCTATTTTTGGGTCAACTTTTATATCTTATTGATTTGTAATTATTTAAAATATCATTTTTTTCTTTGATATGATAAAAATAGTACGAAAATATTGAACGGAAAACCTAGTTAACTAAGACTCTTGGAGCGTAAACATTGTACTATGATTGATAAATTAACAGAAATATATCTCTTAGTTATGCAATTTAAAATTTGCTGATGGCTTGCGCCATCTGTCGGAATAAATAGAAACTAATCGGTGATTTTATTTGAGTAATCAAGGAAGGGTATTTGGCGAATATTATGGAAAATTTAGTAAAAATATTGTTTCAAAAAGACGCCTGAAGCTACCGGGCCCCATGACTGTTGTTTCATGTGGTATGATATATATATGTTGTAATATATTCCAATATATATCTCATGTGTTATATAGCTATAGTGTAATTACCAAGGTGGCAGAAATAAAATTTCGAGTGAGTGACAGCCGGCGCCAATAGAGGAAAAAGGTCCAAAAAACATGTCGAGCTCCCAGGTGTGCCCCCTTTCTTGCTCAAACAGATCAGTCCGCTTTGAGACACGATGATTGACAGACCCATCTCTACAGATCTCCCCTGACCGGTGTCGGCTTCACTTACTCTCTCGCCATCTCTATGGTAACATCCAACATGTCTCGTCCTTTTGTGTAATCCCAATCACGCCTGAACCCACTCTAATCATTGTGGCCACCACGACTGCAACCAACATGCCACACTACATTCATCCTAGAGAATAACACTGAATTACTACATATATATATTAGAGAGAAAATATTAAGATATTGATTGTATTACACATTACTATTAGTGACCTTCCAAAACATGGCTAGCACTGGTCTCTCTTGTGAAACTATGTTTCTTATGATATAAATCAACTCTGAATATATAACGGCGATAATAGGCTTGGCTCATCATTGGTAAACCCTCTCAGCGGTTTCGCCAATTATATAATTGAAGTCTATCGAAATATTTATGATGATTTATATCTAAAGAAAACTAAAAATGCCTAGAATATGCAAAATTTATCTCGAATATGGTGAACAATCAAAAATATAATTTATAATTTGTATTTTTACGTGAGACGCCATTAGAGGAATTAGGAGCTTCACTTTGTAAAACTCCGCCAATCAGGTTTATCTCCTGGCTAATTTCATCAGGCAGAAGACAAGGATTAACTGCATCGTCTGAGAAAATCCCCTCACAAGAAATAACCCCCCTCCCCTCCATACAAACCTACCAAACGATTTTTATTTCTCGACAACTTCGTCTGCAAACAAATTAAACAAACTTTTCCCATTATATATTTACACTCTCTGATTTCTTTCTCAACAAACATTTTAATAATTTATTAATGAATAAAATATATATATATATTTTTGAAAAAAAGAGCAATCCCTGAATAAATCTTTATATAATAAAAAAAACACACATATATATATATGGCGTAACCCATCAGCAGAATCAGCAGAGATGTTTTTTCCTAATACACGCACACATATATAACGGTGTTCTGGCATACTTGTCAGTGCAAAAGTCGAACTGCTTTTCACCTATGTAGACATGTTGTGCACTAAAAACAATCACTTACCATGATTATCATGGCTTGTACACCACACATATACTAGGGATAATAATAATAATAAAAGAAAACAGAAAAGTATCCATTTTCCTTCCAAGGAAAATGTTCGCTCTATGCAAATCAAAAAGAAACCAGAATTAGAAGTCAACAAAAAAACGAGTAGGATCCATTAACTTCTCAAATTCAACCCGCGCCGAGCTTCTAATAAATATTTAGAATAAAAAAAAAACCTGCGGAGTAGAAATGGAGAAGGTATATCTGAGACGGGTCTAAAAGCTTTTTGCTCTTCCAACAACTTTCTACGAATTATTGGATTAAAAACTAACTCAGTCTGTGATTGGAAATCTTTTGTTTGTAACATAGAAGTTTCTATATCTCATTTCTATATTTTTTATTAATAAAACTATATATGAAAAAATAGTACAAATGTGTGATATTGTACTGGGATAAGGTACCTTAACTACTCGTTTCATGATTTTTCAGGATGCCTGAATGACCAGTTTTTTGGTCGTTGAGGTACAGCTTGCACCACGCTGACGCGGGCCAACAGCCCGAAATGCGTACGTGGTTAGCTTTTCTTGATTAATCAAGAATGGTAATTTGGCCAATTCAGGGATAATTAAAAATCAACGAATAGTTGATATTTATTCCGATAGATGGCGCAAGCCATCAGAAACTTTCAGTTGTCCGATAAGGAGATGCCCATTTTCTTTCTTTAAAAAAAAAAATATATATATACATTCTTGTCTCTCTGAACCTATGCATACAGGTGATGATCACGGCTTCGCCCAGATTCTGCCCGAGGGAATGTTTGCCCGTCCAATATTGTCACGGCGGAGAAGACAAGAATTCTAAAGTTAAAAATAATTTATTTACAAAATTTATAGAATACAAAACGTGATAATAATTTTACAAGTGATAATCTACAAGAATGGTAAGTGACGTAGCCAAATATTTTAGCTGATAAACTAACAACTGAGCATTTACAATAATTATGTTCAATGGCAATATTGTTTTTGCTTATATATTGCCACGTAGAAAATTAGGGAAGACAAAAACTTCAGGAGGAGACAACAATTTATTTCAGGGAAGGACAAACTATCAAAGGTAAACAAAAGATAAGCCACGAGGGAAATTTATAGAGTCGCAAGATATAAAACATACAGTTACGAGCGTCATTCCTCATCTCCTAATCAATCAGTCAGTTTTCATCTCTGTCACCGTTTGCTTTTTTTTTTTTGGAATGGCGCCCTCCTATTGGTTGGCTACGGTCACGCCACCTTTGCCCCCCCACTCGCTATTTCGTCTTTGTAACTATTGTGTTGGAGCGGGTCGCTCCCCAAATAAATGCATATATTAGATAATAACCAAATGGAATCCTCTCTTTCTTTTTCCCAGTAAGAGACGCCTACGGAAGCCAACAGTACATAGACAGATAAAGCACATAGGCTATAGTTATTAACTAACATATGCAATTATTTAAGGCGCCAATTTATAATTGTAACAAATAGTATTTGAATCAAAACATTCAATCGGGTAAAACACGGGCGTTGCCCGGGTCATTCGGCTAGTAAAACATAAAAATGACCACTCTGTTAAATAAAAAATAATAAAATTAAGAAATACTATGTTAGATAAATAAAATTAATAAATACTACATTACAATATGATTATATTTATATTGATTTTGCATATATGTGTGTGTGTGTGTGCTACAGAAAAGGATGGAACCTCAGAAATGGTATTGAATCAAACTATGGAAATTTCTGATATTCCAATCTTCAATGTAACATATATAAGCAGAATCGTCCAATACAGTATTAGAGCTCTAAGAAACGGTTGGTTGATTAAATTGGCGAAACCGCTGGAAGGGTTCACCACTGATGAGCCAAAAGCCCTTCAAATATCTTTTTCATCGCAGTAAGGATAGTAGAAGTTTGTTTTGTGTATAAAATAAAATTCGTGTCTAAATGCCTTTATTTCTTATAGATAGTATTTTTACAAGATTGTTTGTGATCAAAGCAAATAAATATATTGACAAATTCAAGCTTTAATAAAGTTTAATAAATTCAGATAACACACGCAAAGATTATGATATAAATATGTAATAATTAGGTAATACTAATTTAACTAATTATGGATAATTAAACCCTATATTATAGTAAATATGGGCGTATCCCTATTTGCATAAGAGTGTTAACTATTAACCAAAATTTGCTATCAACACGATAGTCCCCTATAAAACGAAAGAAAAACATCCCTCGCTAGATGGAAGCGACAAATAAAGGGGAAAAAAACATGAAATTAATTAATTACAGTGACACTCTATATAATTAAACAAGAGAATTGACTTGCAGCGAGTTTTTCTAAACATCCATCACGCTCTTCAATCTAATTTTCTAATTTATTTATAAAATTTGATTAAGGACCACTTTCTCCATCTTCGGAAAGTGAACAGCGATTGGTTTGACATTTTCGTCTGCTTTTTTTTTGTTATACGCATGCGCAGTTAATTTGGAAAACTTTGCCTCTGGTTGAGAACTTTTCTATATTTGTATTTGTTGAATAAAAAAAAAATAATAATAATTTTAAATTATTTCATATTCTTATTATGGGTTTATAATTAGAAAATTATTGTTTTATATATTTTGTTTTATTAACATTTTTATTTATTTGTAATAAATAAATTTCATATTGTAATTAGAGTTTTGTTGATTTATTTGTTTCTATGAAAATGAAATAGAAAATGAATGTGTATGTTAAAGACTTTAATTTTTAAAATATTCAAATTTGATTTATTTTTATTGGGTCATGACAATTAATATAATGAAAACGTTCTTTTATATATATAGTTTTAATTAACTTTATTAACATCATGAAACGCGATATCCCAAACTCAGGGATATTTGCGCCAATACATTTCACTGCATTACAGCAATTCGGCTATATACAATCCTGTTCAATTCATTATTTTACATAAATTAACTAAAGAAAATTGTCCAAAGAGAAAAACAAACAACAAAGCAAAACACACAGAGCAAGCATCGCAGTTCTTTTTTTTTTTTTTTTTTCTAAGATTCCTTCTCTTTTTTCCAATTCAAGAGAAAGTTGTATATGTATTTACAAAATTGATCAAAATTTTTATACTTTTCTTTTTTGTCTACAAATTCATCAAGCTGTCCAATACGACCAAATCTATTTTCCCTAAAATCCCGGAAAATTGGGCACTCCAGAAGTAGATGTCTCGCGTCTTGAATTTCACCTCCGCAGAAGCATCCTGGTTCCTTCACGGCGCCGATAGTTGCCAAAAATTTCCCAAAATTGCCATGATCTGTAATGAATTGGATATTATAAAAATTTGGACGGAAAAATCTTGGAATTCCTAATACGAAAAAGCTTCTGAAAATTTCATTAGTGTTCTCAAAAATTTCATTCATTTTTGCGTGTAAGAATGATTTGACTATACTTGGAGCATGGGGTTCGTAAGTAATTAGATCTTCAATGGACATTTGAGCTAGATCAAATTTGATTATTCTGGATTCTATATAATCTGTTAGGAGTGGAATTTTTGCCAAGCTATGCACACAGTTTGATGAAGTGGTTTTGTAAGCTCTAACTGCCCATAAAATGATCTGGTACTGCATGGAGTTCAGTTTTTGTTTACAACGATTGTTTAAATATTTGAACCAAATTTCAGAACCGTATGTAAGTACAGGCCTAATGATTGTTTTGAATAAAGTTAACCTCTTTTCAGTGTCTAAACCCCACATATTGCCACTTAGTGAACATAATAAATTTTTCATACGTCCTGCCTTACACAGAATATCATTAACATGCGGTGTAAAGTTAACTTTGTTTTTCCATTTGTGATTAGAAAATTTCATTCCCAGAATTTTTACTTGCTTGACCGGCATTATTATATTGTTATTAACCTTAATAGGTATTTTTTGTCTGTTATGTAGGTATAGCATATTAGTCTTCTCTGTACTGATCGTTAATTTATTTCTATTACACCATTGGATCACATAATTTAAGGTGTATTCACTTGCGGTTTTTAGTCCTTCAATAGTCTTATTCCAGCAAATTATTGTAACGTCGTCTGCATAACATATAATATCTGCATTCATTGAATCAAAATTTATCAACAAATCATTTAGCAAAATATTCCATAGAAGTGGAGATAAAGGTCCACCCTGTGGACATCCTTTAGTTAGTTTCTTATAAAAAGTTTCTGATTCGTATGTAAATTTCACCTCCCTTTCATTATTCAAATAAGATTTTATGATCCGTATTAAATCAGAAGGAACATCATCATTATCCATTCTTTTTATAATAGCAGGCCACCATGCATTGTCGAATGCACCCGCAATATCTATAGCTATCAAGGAAGTCAATTCTTTTTGTTTATGTTTCAATATAGTTTCTATAATTTTATCCATTCCAGTAATTGTTGATCTAGATTTCATAAAACCATGCTGCCTTGAGCTCATTAAATTATTCTCTAAATAATAGTTACTTAATTTATTTTTTATTATATTCTCAAATGTTTTAGATAGATTAGATGTCAATGATATAGGTCTATAACTTTTATTTATTTCATAATTCGTTTTGCCTGGTTTTGGAATTATTTTTAAGAATGATTTTTTCCATTCATCCGGATAATATCCCATTTCTATACATTTATTGAATAATTTATGCAGAATTGGGATTATTTTTATTTTAGCCTGTCTAATCATATTGTTACTAATGTAATCAGGGCCCGGTGCTTTTTTAATATTTGTTTTTAAAATTGTTTCCTCTATTTCCTTAGATTCGATATAAACACTACTTTTATTTTTATATTTAGGCGTATAATTTCTAATCAAAATATGATCATCTTTATCCAAACCTCCAATATCATCCTGAAATAGATCGTTCATTAAACTTTTTATTTTGTCGGTCTTTAAATGATCTGGTAAATTATCTATTAGTGGTAATCCTAAATTTCTATTTTTCGATCTCAATGACTTGAATATCCTATAAGCATTACCAAATGAGTTATTTGAATGACTTTCTTCTATAAAAATTCTCCAACTCGCTCTTTTTGCCTTTTTACTTTTATTTAAATATTTATTTCTCATTGATTTATAGGTCTTTTCAAGGACCTTTCCATGTCGGTAATACAAATTTCTAATATAGTGGAAATCGTTTTTCATTTTCTCCAGCTTCCCATCCCACCAGTATGTATTTGTTTTATGATTTCCGCTTCTTGTCTTGACATTTAGTGACAGATAAGCTGCCTCTTTAATTATTTGTGTGAGAGTCTTTACAATGTTGTCAATATCTTTGATGTTTGACGCGTGGTTTATCATGGTGATAATATTATCTACGTCTTGTATTGCTATTTTTTCGGTAAATGTTTTCCAATCAGCATCTTTTTCTATAAATTTCCATGTTGAGTTTTGAACTGTCCTTTGCCTGTTAAAATTGTGATAAATGTCAAAGGTTATTGCTACGTGATCTGAAATGTGCGTCAATATAGTCGTCTTCCAGTTTTGTACTATATATATATAGTTGTTCAACTAATATATAAATATAATTATAGAAAATTTAATTTATCAAAATTAAGATAATTTTTGGGATTAAAAATTTATGTATTTTCAGGAACACATACACCTTTCTTTCTAAATGTGTTATAGAGCTATGTAAATTTAATAATAAAATCTAAACATAAGTATTCTTTTAATTTTAGGAAATCATGTTGTATATATATTTTAAATTTAATTAATTAATTGTTCACATAGAGTATATGTGTGAGATCACAAGAAAATAAGCGCTAACCGTAAGAATAATATATTTTTTCTTTGTTTACTATTGTTATATGTAATTTTTTTATTTGTTCTTTCTTTTGTTAATCAATAAAAATAATATGATACATTAGCGTGCCATCTGTTATGAGAATTTGAAACTATTAAAGACGCGTATGATTTTTTTAAAATAGAAAATTGTTTAATTTTTAAAAGAATCATACGCATCTTTAATAATTTCGAATTCTAATAATAAAAAATAATTTTTGATCAATCTTCTTAGAATCAGTATCTTTAAAAAGGGTCGAAGCAAAGTAAACAAATCAAAACTATTAAATGGACTTAATTTATAAACATTATTTCACTAATGATTGTTAGACATTGATGAAATAGGAAATGCGATATCTTCTAAAATATCAACCAAACGATAATTTAATCCTTCTAAAAGTTTCTCAAAAGCTAAATAAATCAAGTATAAAATATTCGCTAAGCACTAAACATTTATCTAATAAAATATTTATCCTTTCAATTTTAAATTGGATCTTATAAAAAAAAAAAAAAAGAAAGAAAACTACCCATTTCTGATGCCATATCTCAAGTGAAAGAGACAGCAGTTTCAGCGCAATTGACAAGAGTCATTGTCTCAGTGCTTCAGACGAAAGTTTATGGCGCGAGTATCAATCTCGCGTAGCAGACGAGACTGACAAAATTAACGCAGGGAGAAGAATAAAAATCAATTTAGTGATATAGCCTTAATATATCACGCCAAAAGAGCTCGTCCCAACTTTCAAATGCGAACCTCACAGATTCAATGAGCCTCGAAAAGTTCTAGGCCTCTTCATTACAAATTTCTTTTTTCCCGCCTTTTTTTAAAAAAATCGTCTGCAATATAAATTTTGATTAAACTTGACCTCATTTTTATCTAACAATTTAATAGAGTGCTTTAAATTGTCTTTTTCGTTTTAAAAAAATAAATAGCTTTAAGATTAAATCTGTTTTAAGAATATTTTTGTTTAATATATTAACATTTTCCTCTCTCTTTCTCTATATATATTCTTTACAAATATAAATGCACTTGAATAGAATAATGAATCTAATTATTCGAGAGATAACATTATAAATGTGATTGTTCTAAATATATTTTTTAGCTAAAATATTTTCATGCAATATTTTGAATATATACTTAAATTTATATATTTTTCTCTATATATATGTCATAATTTGTATATAATTAAATGCAACCCCGACCCACTATGTATGTACCATGTATGATTTTCAAAGACTTAATAAAGAACAAGGTAACTGGAGGGAAGCAAGTAGCATTAAGATATAGGAAGTAGACCTAAGGCTGGCACGACTATTCTGGGCACCCCTGTGTCAATATTGCAGGGGCAGAGACCGGACGTCTCTAGTGACCAGAAGTTATAAATGTTGAAGCTAACACCCAATATTTCCGGCAAAGACAGGACGTATCTAATATCCGTCGAAGCTATAAGCGTCAAGCCACCCAACACTTCCTGACGAAATCGGATATACCAGGCAGGGCACATCTTTCATCAAGGAGAGCCGCGGGCCAATCAGAAGATAGCTCCTTAAGTAGGTCAACCAATAGGAAAAGATCATGTGACATCTCTCGACCAATCATAGAGAAACGGAGTCTTGGTGTTAAATCGAAAGGCAAGGATGGTCAGTTAGGTTTTCGCTCTCATAGGAACAACACCTGCAGTAGCGACTTGGCTCCCACCGAGTTCGGATCAGCCTTCGACTTGCTCCCACCAAGGTAACATCTGTTCTAGAGATCTCTCTCTCAGCTCAGCTCATAGCTATGTCAATCACCGCCATGTGATCAGATAAGGAACAATCAAACCCGCTCCTTCTCAAACCTTCTTCCTTCCAATCCAGTTGCCTTTTATTTTCAAAACAATCACGTGTCCTGATTATTCCTAACTGTATGCTGCAACTTCCACTCAAACGGCTGCGCTTCAATCAAATATCACCATTCGCATCCAACAACAAGAAATTCCGCAACGATATTGCCACAGAACGGTTAAGTCGACAGGATAAAGATTATGGAACTTAATCAGGATAAAGATTATAGAGCTTAATCAGGATAAAGATTATGGAAATTAGCCCAGGCACCAGCAAAACAAAAGGCAATGACAAACCAAGAAAGAACAAACTGGCAACGAGCGGAGAGAAACTGACAACGAACGAAGCGACAAGACACACCCTGGCGACGGTAATTTTAGAACTGACCGCCGCGCTACAAGGGGAAAGATCCACGCAACTGGAAGCGGTCTTCCGGAGCGCCACCCTCGGGGCAACCGACACCCGCACCGCCGGTACGTGTCCGAACAACCTGACGCCCACCGAGGAATCGCCACCCGCCATGCCGTACCAGTACACACGGAAGCAACCCACGCGACACGGACCCAGTGTACCGACAACGCGATCCACTCGAATGGAAGCAGTACAAATGACTAGATTTCCCTTTCAATCGCGCGGACAGTGCAAAAGGTCCCGATCCGGTCCAACAGATATTCCAAGCCAGCCACACCAAGCCGAAGACGCCACAATGGAGACTTTTCGAGACTAAGGTAGGCAATCCACCCAATGACACCATCAAATTAACTTTGGACTTGTATCTGACCCAGGACCTACCATGTACCTTTCTCATTGAACCAGACGCAGGTTCGAACATATTGCCGTATCATTTATACAATAGATTAAAAGCACAACTTCCCAATTTAAGTATTAAAAAACCTTCCCTTGATCTATCCACCCTAAATAGTTTTACGAAAATAATAGGACATTTAACTTTCCCTCTGACAATAGGCCAAATAACCCGTAGAGAGAACTTCCACGTGGTAAATGCATCCTTGCCATTTGGAGTTCTTACCTTAAAAACCCTTTATCAATATAAATTAAAACTAAATTATAATCGCGGCACTATTTTCCAACTTGGCGTCCCATTGTCTAATACTATCTACCACTTTAAACATGTATCAAATGAATGCAAGCACGGGCTAGGCCAAAACCTGTCCCAAAGGACTCGCACAGCACCCAAAGCTTTCACACATGGAAAACCTTGCCTGCATTCATTGCCCAAACCCCAAATATTTACATGCCACCATTATAATCTCACACCACACAACTTTTCACTCAACCCAATTACCAGTACTATATGCCCACAACATGTAAAACCACCACGACTCCAACCTACAATTCCAATAATGCCCAAAAAAGTGTCCGTACACCGACACAGCTCACCCACTTACCACACAAAATCCACACATGACCATACTTCGCAACGCCATAAACACGCAAATGTACCTCACAACACGCGCACCCATACGTCGTCACACAACGGTAACACACACAATCCGCACAACACACGCAACACGCACGCCAAAAGACAACAACAACGACAAACAAGCGCATGCACAACCGTTAAGAATAATACAATCATCCCGTCTACACAAAACATAGAAAAAATTCACGCCACCAAACAACCACACAATCGAAAAGCCTTGCGATCTTTCCTAAAAGCTGTGAACGCCTATAAAGAGTTCATTCCGGACCACGCCCGCTTGCGGACGCCACTTATCAACCTTCTAAAAAAGGATATCATGTGGGTCTGGGATGACGAATGCCAGAAAGCGTTCACTAACCTGAAAGAAAACCTTACCACACACCCCACATTACACCTTTACCAGGAAGGTCTGCCATGCCAGGTGTACTGTAACACCTCAACATTCAGCATTACAGGCGTTCTTAAACAAGTCTACCCTGATGGGAAGACATACACCGTTCAACATTTCAGCCGATCTCTGCGTAGTCACGAGCGAAATTATTCAGACTTGGAACTACAATGCCTAGCCATTGTGGAAAGTGTGGATAATTTCCGCACCTGTCTAATGGACAGAAAGTTTACAATATTTTCTGACCATCCCGCATTGCAGTGGTTGAAAGAGATCAAAGCTCCGTCAGGCAGATTGTTTCGATGGAGGTTAAGATTGTCAAGATACGAATATGAGGTCCGTAGCATAAATGGAGTACAACAATATGAAACGGGCATTGGAACTCGTATCCCATTTTGTGGCTTTCTAGATGCGCCACTCATACAGAGCCAACAGTCTTCTCCACCGGGAAAATCTCGCGTGACTATAGATCACAATAAACTGCGCACCGTCTCCCGAAAAGGAGTACTTAAAACTATAGTCCCAAGTTCACTTACAACCAGACTCCTTAAGTCCGTACACACTCAACACCACCATCCAAACATCTCCAAGATGACGAGGCTCATCTCAGCACAATATTATTGGCAGAACATGACACAAGACATCGCAAAACAGGTAAAAACCTGCCCCACCTGCCGATTCGCTAGAAGAATCGATGAATACAAACAACCTGCACGTAAAAATACCGACACAGGTACCCAAACAAAACAAAATTCGTACATAAAGCACAGCGTACACACAACACAAATAATGCCAAAATTACCACATCCACGTCAGAGAAAAGATCACACATCTCAACCTAAACCAATTACCGCCGACATATCTCTAATAAAACCATTGACGATCAAACAGGAGAACTATAAACCGGACAAACAGTTCAATCATACCACATCACTCCCTAAAGATATCAAACAAGAGAACTGCGAACCTACCAATCATTCAATTTCTACAATTAATAAGGATCAAACAAATATTTCAAAATCCCCATTTACAAAAATACGAGAGAACATGGGGCAATACCCTATTTTTCATCTGATTTTCATCCTTTGTTTGTTACTTCTGCCATACAACTGTATTCCAATTTTATTCATCAATTACTTGTTTATATATACCATGCCCGCTCAGAAAATCTTCGAACTACAAGAGGCAGTTTTTAATTTTGGACAAACATTAGGAAACATCTTTGCAGAAAATCTAAATAAACTCCGAAAAGATAGCAGTAACTGAAAGATAACCAACCGATGTCGGAGAAGCCGTACTCCAAAAACAAGCCCCGAGCCGCACCAAAAATAAATAGACGGCAGGAAACGAGAATTTGAGACACCACGACGGAAGTGTAGTTCGCAGCGATAAATTCGGCCTCTGTAAACAAAGCGGAGCGCCCTCGTCCGATCTCCAATTTCATTCCCTCTCGTTTGCCCGACACACCCCACTTCCGTATCTCTAATTACAATGAGAAGATCCCCTATTGAGGTCAACTGGGAACCTCGCTATACCACCGATTTTGATTCCAGTTCGAGTCTACATATCGATTTTTACCAACCAACTCCACATCCACGAGACAACACATAGAACTAACTCACACATTTCTTACACAACAGACTTCTAACATTTTTTCACAACACACACACAAAGACAAAAATTTACACATAAAGGTTATATAGATTTCCATGTCTCCTGTACACACAGCATAAACGCACTTGAGGACTAGAATCACGTTTGTCACCTAAGTGTCGCTACAGACGAGACAAAAAATTTATAGGGCATAATTGAGCAAGTAAAACATTTATAGGGCAAAATGGAGCAACCAATACATGTAGATCAGGGCATGTAGATACCATAGGGTTCAAACCAATACACCTTATTTTTCATATCAATCATTTTCATTATTTTCTCTCAATTAAAAATATAAATGTTTAATCAATTTAGCAATTTATTCAACTTATTATCAATTTTAACCATTAACTATCATTTTATTTACCAATTAGCTTATATTATCATTTTCACTTATCAATTATCATTCTATTTACCACTTGACTTATATTGCCACAACTCAATTATCAACGAAAACCCACTGGTTTTCGATTAAACTAAAAACATTAAATCACCCTTTGTTGTTGAAACCTTTTTATTTTTCATTTTTTTTTTTCAAACACTCAACTTTGATTTCGTTCAACTCTTATTTTTATTTTTATTTTGATTTCTCAAAAGACCTTATGAAATTTCCTCGAATTCCTTTCCAAAATTCAAGCAAAAAAGTAATTAGGCATTTTTCCTTTTTTTTTTTCACCATTCAACCAAGCACTCAACTTTGATGTCGCTCAAAAAACTCTTATTTTATTTTTATTTTTGATTTCTCCAAAGACCTAATAGAATTCCTTTGATTTCATTCCCAATTTCGAGCTAGAATATGGTTAGGCATTCTTCTTTTTTTTTTCTCACCATTCAACCAAACACATTCAATTTTGATTTCATTCAACTTCTTATTTCATTTTGTTTTGATTTCAAAGCACCTTATGAAATTTCCTCGATTTCTTTTCTCAAAAGTCGAGCAAAAAAGTAACTAAACAGTTGTCTTTGTCACCATGCAACAAAATATTTTTCTTTTTCAACCAAACACATTCAATTTTGATTTCATTCAACTATTTTATATTATTTTTATTTGATTTCAAAAGCCTTAATAGAACTCCCTCGATATCATTTCTTATCTCGAGTAGAATTCGTTTAGGCGCATTTTCTTTTTTGCCCACTATGTACCATAACATTCATTGATTTCTTACAATTAAAAAATTTTTTGATTTCTATTAATTATACTCAACCTATATCATCAACACCATTCTATCTTACTTTTATGTCACCAGCAATGCTTGTATATAGACTCAATACCCACAACTAATTTTCCCACAAAATTATTTTTCACTTTACAGAATTCTCTCAGGCTAACCCCTTCTTGAATTCTTCACATGTAGGGGGCGCATCTGTCATAATTTGTATATAATTAAATGCAACCCCGACCCACTATGTATGTACCATGTATGATTTTCAAAGACTTAATAAAGAACAAGGTAACTGGAGGGAAGCAAGTAGCATTAAGATATAGGAAGTAGACCTAAGGCTGGCACGACTATTCTGGGCACCCCTGTGTCAATATTGCAGGGGCAGAGACCGGACGTCTCTAGTGACCAGAAGTTATAAATGTTGAAGCTAACACCCAATATTTCCGGCAAAGACAGGACGTATCTAATATCCGTCGAAGCTATAAGCGTCAAGCCACCCAACACTTCCTGACGAAATCGGATATACCAGGCAGGGCACATCTTTCATCAAGGAGAGCCGCGGGCCAATCAGAAGATAGCTCCTTAAGTAGGTCAACCAATAGGAAAAGATCATGTGACATCTCTCGACCAATCATAGAGAAACGGAGTCTTGGTGTTAAATCGAAAGGCAAGGATGGTCAGTTAGGTTTTCGCTCTCATAGGAACAACACCTGCAGTAGCGACTTGGCTCCCACCGAGTTCGGATCAGCCTTCGACTTGCTCCCACCAAGGTAACATCTGTTCTAGAGATCTCTCTCTCAGCTCAGCTCATAGCTATGTCAATCACCGCCATGTGATCAGATAAGGAACAATCAAACCCGCTCCTTCTCAAACCTTCTTCCTTCCAATCCAGTTGCCTTTTATTTTCAAAACAATCACGTGTCCTGATTATTCCTAACTGTATGCTGCAACTTCCACTCAAACGGCTGCGCTTCAATCAAATATCACCATTCGCATCCAACAACAAGAAATTCCGCAACGATATTGCCACATATATAAAAGTCAATTTCTGTCTGTCTGTCTGTTTCGCGATAAACTCAAAAACTACTGAACCAATTGGTACCAAATTTTGCATGTCGCTTTTTATAAACCTGAGGAAAATTTTCGGCTGCATTTTGATTAGTATTTTTGGCTATTTCTTTTTTTCATTTGAAGAACTTTTTTTTACGCGGACTAATCCGGAATGGAATGAATACCTAAATATGGCCATTTTTTTAAAGCATCGGTGGTTCAGTGGTAGAATGCTCGCCTGCCACGCGGGCGGCCAGGGTTCGATTCCCGGCCGATGCATTTTTTTAAAACAATTTTTAAAACTCATTTATATTATCTCTATATTAATAAAATGCAAATTTCATAAGTGTTGTTCACTAAAAACTTTCGTTACAATGCATCAATTTCGACCAAATTTTCAACATTTATGTAAAACGAGATGGAGCAGGTTTTGCTTAACATCAAAATATTTTTCCTAACTTTAACATGCGTAACTTCGCTGTTATCGATTAAATACAAAAAAAAAAATCAACAGAGTTAATTTTATTTATATATAAATACAAAAAAAATCAGCAATTCATTCAACTCAATCTAAAAAAATATTCAAAACAAGCAATTTTAAGATAACACCATATGTAAAACAGTCGGCCAAGAAAACAACAACGATATTACATCTTTCTCACATATTCACACACAATCTTGATTAATAATTAAAACTAATCTTTAACATTGTTTATTATACTTCATAATATATAATATTCGTTAGGCAAACTTTCACTCGGATAAAACCCTGGCGAAGCCGGGTACACATCCGCTAGTATAAATATATAATTCAATAAAAAATAATGATAAACCTATGGCAATAAGTATTTATTTTATTTAACTTACCACAACATAACAAGATTTCAGACATGCTTCTTCTTCAACAGGTACTTTAAGAAGAAGCTTGTAAGAAGCTTGTAATGTTGGAAATAATAATAAATAAATACGCTGGAGAAATTGAATCAATAAGGCTGAATATTAAAAAAAAAAATTCTGTCAGATTTTTAAAATGTTTTAGAAAATACGTAATAAATTTACTAGAAATTAGAACATTTGGAGGGAAATAAATATAATTCGTTGAGAAATTAAAGCAATCCGAGACTTAAAATTAAAATAATTTGGCGGGAAATTCGAACAATTTGCCGGGAAAATAAAATAATCAGGCGGTAAATTAAAATAATTTGGCGGGAATTTGAACAATATAGCGGGAAATTAAAATAATTTGGCGGGAATTAGAATAATTTGGCGGGAAATTAGAACGATTTGGCGGGAAATTAAAATAATTTGGCGGGAAATTAGAACAATTTGGCGGGAAATTAAAATAATTTGGCGGGAAATTAAAATAATTTGGCGGGAAATTAGAACAATCTGGCGGGAAATGAAAGGAATAGCGATAGTGTTGTTGCGGATGCCAGCCAATTAAGATGTAACAGCCCTAGGGGCACGAGGGAACGGGCTATTTAGGCTAGCAGCCTACTGGCATACAAACCTTTGTTTTCCTATGTTGCCAGGCAATAAATCGAATTCCGATATGTTTCTGGAGCAACTGGTCACACTGGATATATACACACACACCACACAATCGAAGCTCACAAATGTCTACTCTCATCTTTTTTACATATTATCTCTCTGTGTAAGAAATTCCCATACTTATATACATGTTTGAGTGTTTTTAAATACAAAATTAGAAAAAAATATTAAATTAGGACTACACAACGAAACTCTCTATAACAAATATAAGAACTTTTCACAATTAAAAACTCTCTCTAACTACCCTATAACAAATACAATTTTAGGATCCTTCAATAGCAGCCCTATAACGAAACTTCCTATAACGGGGTATTGTCTATGAATAACAAAATTTTAGAACTTTTCACAATTGCAGCTCTATAGCAAAACTCTCTATAACTGTCTATAAATAACAAAATTTTAGGACATTTTACAATAGCAGCCCTATAACAAGACTACTATAACTTTCTATAAATAACAAAATTTTAGGACATTTCACAATTGCAGCTCTCTATAGCAAAACTGTCTATAACTGTCTATAAATAACAAAATTTTAGGACATTTTACAATAGAAACTCTATAACAAAACTCTCTATAACTGTCTATAAATAACAAAATTTTAGGACATTTTACAATAGAAACTCTATAACAAAACTCTCTATAACTGTCTATAAATAACAAAATTTTAGGACATTTTACAATAGTAACTCTATAACAAAACTCTCTATAACTGTCTATAAATAACAAAATTTTGGACATTTTACAATAGAAACTCTATAACAAAACTTCCTATAACGGATATTGTCTATAAATCACAAAATTTTAGGACATTTCTGTTGAAGATATTAATCTGTGATTTTAAATGTTTCTTTTTGACCAGTACTTTTGTTTGTTTTTGCCTTTCCCTAAAATGTTTCTTTCTTCTTCTTAATTATTATTTGTTCTATATGTAAAGCTTTGTTTTTTGATACTTGAATAAACAAATTCAAGTTTATTATATTTTTTGTGTGCTTTTAAAGTTAAAACACAACAGGTTATGGACCCAACCACGCTTCCACTGCGGAATATAATAAAACAAAGCAATGGTAAGCCTAAAGAGAATTATATTTTGTTTATTACGTTAAAATTTATATTAGTAATGGCTGGAATGGATAATATTAAAATGGGTATGAATATTCCCAAATTGGAAGGATTAATAAACTGGCCAGAATATAAGAAAAATATAAAATTGCTTTTAACAATAAACAAAGTAATAGGCGTTGTTGATGGAACATATAGAAAGCCAATAAAACAAGAAACAAATGAAGAAAAAGAGGCATATGTAAAATGGGAAAGTGAAGATGCAATATCCCAATTGTTATTTACAACAAGTGTGATGCCTGATGTTAGTCAACTAATCATTCCCTGCTCAAGTGCTAAAGATATGTGGGACAAATTGTTAAGTGTCTATGAGCAAAGCTCTGGTCAGAGATTAGACATGCTCTATAATCAATTCTTTAATTTTAAGAAGGATCCTACAGATGATATTTCAAAGCACATTTCAAAATTAGAAAGTTTATGGAATGATATGCAAAATGAACTTGCTAAACAAGAAAATTTGAAATTGCCAGAATCCATGCTGATGTGCAGAATCATAAACACCTTGCCTGATGAATATTTTGATTTTAAAAGTGTTTGGGAATCAGTGTCTAAAGAAGAACGTTCTGTAGACAATCTCACACGAAGGCTTCGGTTACTCGAAATAAGAATTCAACAGCGAGATGAATGCAGCGCATCAAGTTCGACAGCACTAATGGCAAATGCATATGAAAATAAGCAAAATATGAAAGGAAAAGCTACCAAAAGTAATGAAAAATTTCAGAAAACAAGAGAAACAAGAGAATGTTACCTTTGTCATAGAAAAGGACACTTGGCCAAAGATTGTAGGTATGCAAAACAAAAGAAACTAAAGGATAAAGAAAAGGATGAAACTAAATTAAAACTTAATTCAAAATTAAGTGAAAGTTTAATCAGTGAAAGATTCAATGAACAAGATGAAGACATTTGGATTGGTGACTCAGGAGCTACTAACCACATTACAAGAAATGCAAGTTTTTATACTTCTTATAAGGATTTTCCTACCCAACAGACTGTTAAAGTTGGAAGTAATGAAAAATTGATAGCTTATGGAAGTGGAACTATAACAATTGAAACTTGTGTAAAAGGTAAATGGCAAACTCACTACCTAACTGATGTATGGTATGTTCCCAATTTCAGTCATAATGTGATGTCATTACAGTCCACATTGGATAAAGGGTTTGAAATGAAAATGGATAAAAAAGGTTGTAAACTTTTTAAGACAACAACTGGAGAAGTTATTGTAGAAGGGAAAAGACTACCAGGAGGCCTGTATGGTATGTTAATAACAAGTATCAAACCTGAAAATGCTGCAGAAGTCAATTTAGCCAAAACCCAAAATGTCAATATGCTACAACTATGGCATGAAAGATTTGGACATCAAAATAAAAGGCATGTTCAAAAATGGCTTAGAGAACAAGGAATAGATGCAGTCATAAACAATGAACCTTGCGAGGCATGCATTTATGGCAAACAACATAGACTGAGTTTTGGATCAAGAGAACAATATGCTTCTACTCAACCTGGAAACTTAATTCATGTAGATGTATGTGGCCCTATGCAGGAGGTTTCGAAAGGAGGGATGAGATACTTTGTGTGTTTCAAAGATGATTTTACAAAATACCGATCAGTGTATTTCCTAAAAGAAAAGTCACAAGTCATTGAAAAGCTAGAACAATTTCTCTTGGAAACAAAGACTACTGGACATATAGTGAAAGAAATTCTCACAGATGGAGGAAAGGAGTTTGTAAATAAAGAAACCTCAAAAATTACAAACAAGTATGGTATTAATCATAGGATCACAATGCCATATACTCCACAACAGAATGGTTCAGCGGAAAGGGAAAACAGGACTTTAATAGAATCAGCTCGTTCAATGATATATGCCAAAAATATGAGCCTAAAGCTTTGGGCAGAGGCAGTTAATACTGCTACATATGTTTTGAATAGAACAGGACCAACACAAATTGAGGGAAAGACACCTTATGAACTATGGTTTGATAAAAAACCAGCAGTTGATCATCTTCGAATATTTGGAACTGAATGTTTTGTTCATGTGCCTGATGAAAAGAGAAGAAAGTTAGATGCCAAAAGCGAAAAAGGTATTTTAGTTGGTTATTGCAGTAACAAGGATGGGTATCGAATCTGGATGCCGAACTCAAACAAAGTTGTCACAAGTAGGGATGTAATATTCAAGGAAACTATACCAACATTTAGCCTTGATATTGAAAAGAGAAATAAAGAACTTTCAAGTAATCAGATTGATGAACAAAATGATACTCAAGATATTGAGAAAATTGAAAGCAATGTTCAAACATCAGACGTATACAATCTAAGAGATCGATCAAATATATCAAAACCTCAAAGGTATATTGATGCTGAAATAAATATTGCAGAAGGTCTTGAACCCAAGACATACAAAGAAGCAATGGATTCTCCAAATGCACAATTTTGGAAAGAAGCAATGAATGAAGAAATGAATTCTTTAACGGAAAATGATGTATACGAATGCACAACATTACCACCTGGCCAAAAAACAATTGATTGTAAATGGGTATTAAAGACCAAATTGAATTCTAAAGGAGAGATTACAAGATATAAGGCAAGACTGGTGGCAAAAGGGTTTGCACAAAAGAAGGGTATAGATTATGAAGAAACATTTAGTCCTGTGGCAAGACATGACACCATAAGAACTCTTTTAGCAATTGCTGCTAATGAAGACTTAAAATTGGTACAGTTTGACATAAAGACAGCCTTTCTCTATGGAGACTTACAAGATCAAATTTATATCAAACAACCTGAAGGATTCAACAATGGAACAGATCTTGTATGGAAATTGAAGAAAAGTCTCTATGGACTTAAACAGTCACCAAGATGCTGGAATCAGAAAATAGTCAACTTCATGAAAGAAAGATGTCTGAAGGAAAGTACAGCTGACCCCTGTTTATTCTTCAGAAAAACAAATGATCATCTACTCATTATTGCCATATATGTTGATGATGGAATCATTGCTGGTACAAATGAACAGGAAATCAAAGAATTTCTTGATGAACTAATGTTTTCATTTAAGATCACAAGTGAACCATTAAATTACTTTTTGGGTATTGAGATAGAGCGGCAACCGGATGGGTCAATCTTTATAAATCAAAAGGCATATATGAAAAGAATTCTTGAGAAATTCAATATGTCTCAAGCGAATAAAGTGGGAACACCAACTGATAATTCTACTGTTCCTGGGGAAGCAGAGATTTTAGAAAATGTTCCCTTTCGTGAAGCGATTGGTAGTCTGATGCATCTGAGCTGCTTAACAAGACCCGATATCACTTTTGCACTGAATAAAGTTTCTCAAAAACTTGCAGCACCAACAAAATATGACTGGGAAGCAGTTAAACGAATCTTTAAATATCTTGTAGGAACAACTGAATATGGAATTATGTACCAAAAGGGTCATAAAGTAGGAGTTTTGGAATCTTTCAGTGATGCAGATTTTGCTGGAGACCCAGAAACTAGAAGATCTACCAGTGGAGTTGTGTGTAAACTGGCTGGTGGTGCTATTTCTTGGCTTAGCCAAAAACAAAGATCAGTATCTTTGTCAACAACTGAGGCCGAACTCGTGGCAGCAAGCAATACAGCAAAGGAAGTCATTTGGTTAAATAGACTTTTCAGTGAAATTTCTCCACTAAAAGAACAACCAATTATAAAAGTTGATAATGCAAGTACAATTAAATTGATCAAAAATCCTGAATTTCATAAGAGAACCAAACATATAGAAGTAAGGCACTATTTTGTGAGAGAAAAGTATCAAGAAGGTATTTTCAATGTAGAACATATTTCTGGAAAAGATCAAGTTGCTGACATTATGACCAAAGGGCTCCCTAAGCCGCGTTTCCAAATGCTGAGATATCTACTGGGTATGAGGGACATTTGAAATCTGATTAAGGGGAAGTGTTGAAGATATTAATCTGTGATTTTAAATGTTTCTTTTTGACCAGTACTTTTGTTTGTTTTTGCCTTTCCTTAAAATGTTTCTTTCTTCTTCTTAATTATTATTTGTTCTATATGTAAAGCTTTGTTTTTTGATACTTGAATAAACAAATTCAAGTTTATTATATTTTTTGTGTGCTTTTAAAGTTAAAACACAACAATTTCACAATAGCAGCCCTATAACAAGACTACTATAACTTTCTATAAATAACAAATATTAGGACATTTTACAATAGAAACTCTATAACAAAACTTCCTATAACGGGGTAATGTCTATAAATAACAAAATTTCAGATCTCTTCACAATTAAAACTTTATATTGATATCCTTTTGACGGAAGGATTCATAAAAATAAAAGTCCACTCTTCCATCAAAATTGACGCTAAGTGCCAACTTTGCCAAACTGAGAAACGTCCACCTAGAAACCATGGTTTCGGTCTAATGGCGTTCGTCAGTCCAGAGTGGACTTTATTCCATGAGATCTCTACAAGGGATCAAAAGAAATATTCACAATCTGACAAAGATGTGTATAGCTGGTAAAAGATTAGGCTAATACTATGGCCAATTATATTTTAGAACACCTTACAACAAAACCATATATTTACACCCTTTATAGCAAAAAAAAAAAAAAAACTCTAAAACGAATTTCTTTATGATCTAAAACTCTCAATTTACCTTTATAACGGAGATGTCTTTATATATAACGAATAAAATTCTAGAGTTTTTCAATGCATTTTTAAAATACATTTACACTTTTTCTAACGACAATCCCTGATTTATAAGATTATTTAAACAAAATAAACAAGACAGAAGAGGAGCTTCTTAAAATTTAATAATCGCGAGCTTTCGGACCGTGACGTCCTTCAACTGGCTATAGAGTGAAAATGTGAACGACTATATATAGAGATAAGAAATACTAATTTACATATTGTAATTTAAAAGTATACAACTAAATTAACATGCTGCAGAGATCAACCAAGATTGCATATTTACATGTGAATTAAAATATGACGGCGTATACTATTGTGATTATGAGGGATAAGTAAGAAAGAAAGTAACTATGTATTTGATGTTGAAGGCTTGATGACGGGAGGATTTGGATAAGGTACTATTTCAACAGAATATGGTATGAGTCAGGTATATCTATATGTCTGTTGATACTATAAATATATACCTGTGATGATGAGTTGCTGTCGACTTATCTGTGATGAGATCCTGTCGACTCATGTAATAATAGTTGAGAATTCCAGTAGCTTTTGTAGAGATCCTGTCGACTACTGAAATAAAGTTGAAGTCCTGGTAGCTCTTGTTGTACTGTGTTGACCAAGAGGAACAGTCAGGATGTAGAGTTTTCCAGTACCTCTCTGCACCTTGGAAGACCTTTAAAAGTTCTCACAAAATACAGGCAGTCGTGGTCGAGGCAGAGTGGAAAAACTTGGGGATATCCACACAAAAAACGAAGACACAGTTGCACTAAGAAAGTTCCGTAACAGATAAAAGTTGAGCCAGGAGCGAAAGATGGAGACATAGAAGTTTCTTACTCGTCTACATGATAGTTGAGATCGACATAAGGTACGACCGACGTGAGCTGACGCTAAGGGTGAACTAAACTCAACTGACTGAACTGTACTGAGCTGTCAAGCCACTGTAAGGTGATGATTTATAGGTTAAAGACGGGGTGACCTTATGTGACAGGGGCGTTTGAGAAAGGGCGCCTTTACCTGTCCAGGTGTGAGAGGGGTCTCTGCATTCCACCACATGTGACAGTGTGGGTGGCCTGTCGTGGGAACTGTGAATCTACCTGATTTATGACTCCCATCTTTAGACTCTGTTGTTTTGGCAATTCTATGCTCGATCTCTGCTTTAGCTCAACTATTAAATCTATTACAGATTTTATTTATTTATCCACTTTGTACAAATTACATTACATAGGGTGATGTAAAGACACAGATTAATCATGCGCATAATTATTTATAGATGTGTTTCTATATACAACATGGCAATCTTGTTATAAGTTATCTACACAATATGAGGTTGTTGTTTTAAATTACCATAGATGGGCCCCGGGAGTGAAAGGGTTTATCCGGGTTTAGGCGGGTAAAGCCTCTCTAACACAGGTAAGTAATTAAAATTTCTTTTAATTAATTTAAACTGTGAGGGTTAAAAAGGGCTATAACAAGATGATATTTGTTGGATATATAAAAGTGAAATAAAAATGACATTGTGTTTGATTAACAAAAAAGATGATTAAAATAAAATGATGACATAAAAATTCACATTCTAAGAGAATATTGGTGGGCGTTGGACAGGGTTAGTGTTAAAGAATAAGCAATTGTGAGATTTACACATGCAATCAAATACTTAGGTCCAGGTGCAAAGCGAGGATATGGACTTGAGCGTCTTCCTAGGCAATGTTTCACCTGTGATCTTGTATAGGGTAACAGTGCTTTGTCACAATTGTAGTGTTATTGGGTTGAAAAGTTGTTGAAGAATATGTAATTGTTAGAAGTGCCCATGTAAACCAAATACTCAGATCCAGGTGCAAAGCGAGGATATAGACTTGAGCTGTCTTCCTTGGCAATGTTTCACTTGCGATCCTATATAAGGGTTACAGTGTTTTGTCACAATTTTAGGATTATTGGGTTAAAAGTTGTTGAAGAAAAGTTGCTTATTAATATGATTGAGAAAGGAGTGAAATAGAGCCATGCGATAAGTAGAATTGTAGCGACAGTAGGTGATCTGACTTGACTCGAAATCAAAGGTTGAATGTGGTCCGCTAGAGCTGAAAAAAAAAGTCGAAAGTTGAAAAACGTGAACGCTTTGTGAATGCGTTGGTGATTTGCTCTGCGGATGAAATGAAATAAACTCTTGAAGCATGTTCAGACCAGAAGTTTGGATTGGTAAGTCTGGGGAACGGTGTTCTCAAAGAGAAAATTACGAAATCAAAAAATAAATTGTCAAGCAGTGCTGTCGTTTTTCTACATTGACGTGACGCAATGACTGAAAAGATAGTGATGAAAAATATAGGGGATTGGTTAAAGAATATGATTGTTGAAAACGATTGTTGTAGATGCCCGATAGTGGATGATAAACTTTGTCAGATAATAAAGGTATTTAAACAAATAAAATATAGTGAATAGAAATATAGAAATATGATTGCGGGTACAAAAAGTGTAAGTGGACAAAATTAAACCTGTATAATATAAAATATATAATAAATAATAAAATAAAAATAATTTTTGAAACAATTAGATGTTTTACAATACTAAAATAATATCATGAAAAATAAAAGTAAATTTGATTAAAGGTTTTTTTTTTTTTTTTTTTAATGTTGGATTAAAACATTTGTTTATATAATTGAAAGGTAAGAATAAGAATAATTATTCAAGATTTTATACAAAATTTATAATATAATTGAAGGTTATTAATGATTGGATAAATTTTAAGTAGTGTAAAATTGAACAAAAATTGTCTCTTTTGACGAAAAGTTACAGTTGTGGTGTGTGACTAGATTATATCCCTTTGGTAACATCGGTGTTTCTATGACTCTGAAACTGGGAATATGTGAAATGATCTTTTCGTTTGTCCTCAATGCTGGTATGTAGAGAATGATTTCTCTTTCGCGTTAAAAAGTCTATATAAGACTTAACCAAATTGTTTTAATTGGTGTTATCAATTAACATGTAAAATGTTTAAAGTATGTTGTGTTGTGATATCTCGTTGGTGAGATTTGTGAGATTCTCGAGGAAATCTAAATGAGTAGTGTGACACATGTGTTCAAAATGGCGTCATGAAGCTAGCGGTCAAGAAGATCTGCCTTGAGGGGGAAGAGAGGGCATGTCCAAAGATATTCTCAAAATATAGTAGTGACCAAGGGAGTGGCGTCAAAAAGGGCGTCCACTTCCCCCTTTTTTTTTTCACGGAAATTCTATTTGTGGGGTGGTCACACGTGCGGGGTGTTTATCTTCTGTCTTGCTTGAAACTGACTTTCTCTCTCTTCTTTTGTTGAAGTTTGGCAATTTTCTTGCCTATTTGAAAATATAGTTTTCTCGATGTTCGTAAGTGTTGTGTCTCGAAACCAGTTTAGACTTAGTAAAATTGTTATACGATGATTTCAGGCTAGAAGTGAGAGAAAGATATGACTTTCGACGTAGACACGCTTTGGGGTGAATTGTGGTGTCACAGGCGTGAAGGGCGTCTTTGGCCTGAAAAGTGAAAAAGTTTTGTGGTGTAGCACTGTGACACGAAGTGAGAAATGTGAATAAAAAGGTGTCACGTGAAGTCTTAGTTTGGCACAAAATCTAACCTGTTTCACCATGAATAACAAATTTAATAAAGTCATGGGTGGTTGTTGTATGAAACACATCGAGAGAATATTTGACTGTTAGTGGATGTGGCACGCTTAAAGTGAAATTATTTTATTGTGGCGACGATATAGAGCTAAGTGGCGCTTGTGTGACTCGAAATTTGGATTTGTGTGTTAAGTCGCGCACTAATAATTGTTGCCAATTGGAGAAAGTGACGTGTGAGGGTGTTGTAAGGTTTGTTGAGAGAGATGTATGGTTGATTAATTATGCATGCAAAAGGAAAGGTGAGGGAGTGTATTTATCCTCGAATATTAACGATTGTAATCGTTTTGGAAGGCTGTGATTAATTTATATTTAAAATTTGAATATACCTTTTAAATTGTTGATTATGATAATTAAAATGATTCTTATAAAAGGGCAATGTCGTGAGAGTTACACACAATTTGAATTGGACGCTTACTTAAAATGGTGAACATTACCAAATTTTAAGGATTGATAAAGATATTGGTCTTTTGATATAAAGATAACTAATAAGTAAAACAACAATAAGTTGAGAATTATGATGAATGAGATTTTTTAAAAAATAATAATAATAATTTTTTTTTAAAAGTAAAATTGAGAGTAATAACTTGAAATTTATAATCTGATTAAAAATTAAAGTAATTTTGATCAATGAAAATGTGAAAGTTTTAAAAATTGAATTAAAAAATGGTATAAAAAAGGTAAAAAATGATTTTAAAATGCTTAAAGTGAAAATATAAATACAAAATTTATAGGGAATCAAGTTTTGAACTTGAGGATAAAGTTAAGGTAGGTTTTTTTAAAAACTTACAGTTGTGTGAAAGTTCAGTCAGGAAACTTGGTCTTGGCTTGTATTCCTGCTGACGTTGAAGACGCTCCATGTAGAGCTTGTAGACGCTTGTAGCATCTGTGAAGTTGATTATGGCTTGTTGCCTTGAGCATTGTCTCGACGATGTCAAGTCGAAGGTGTGGAACTTGTCACAGGGTTTGGGCCACATCGCTGCTCGGTTTCCATGACTTGCGGGAATATCGGGGCTGTCGTTGGCGCGGTCAGCTTGCTCCCGACGTTGGCGATCGGTTAGCGGGTATGCGGAAGTCCGTTGGGGCGGCGTTTCTTCCGTAAATATCTTGGGGAGAGATTACTTGGACGTTTCGTTGGAATGGTCGGGCTTGTTCCTCCATCTTCGCTCTTTCTCGCTTCCTATCTGAACAGTCTTCTTACCTCTTCGTTGTGTCATCCTTCGTTTTGGTCATCCTGTCGGCTTATATGTGATGATGAGTTGCTGTCGACTTATCTGTGATGAGATCCTGTCGACTCATGTAATAATAGTTGAGAATTCCAGTAGCTTTTGTAGAGATCCTGTCGACTACTGAAATAAAGTTGAAGTCCTGGTAGCTCTTGTTGTACTGTGTTGACCAAGAGGAACAGTCAGGATGTAGAGTTTTCCAGTACCTCTCTGCACCTTGGAAGACCTTTAAAAGTTCTCACAAAATACAGGCAGTCGTGGTCGAGGCAGAGTGGAAAAACTTGGGGATATCCACACAAAAAACGAAGACACAGTTGCACTAAGAAAGTTCCGTAACAGATAAAAGTTGAGCCAGGAGCGAAAGATGGAGACATAGAAGTTTCTTACTCGTCTACATGATAGTTGAGATCGACATAAGGTACGACCGACGTGAGCTGACGCTAAGGGTGAACTAAACTCAACTGACTGAACTGTACTGAGCTGTCAAGCCACTGTAAGGTGATGATTTATAGGTTAAAGACGGGGTGACCTTATGTGACAGGGGCGTTTGAGAAAGGGCGCCTTTACCTGTCCAGGTGTGAGAGGGGTCTCTGCATTCCACCACGTGTGACAGTGTGGGTGGCCTGTCGTGGGAACTGTGAATCTACCTGATTTATGACTCCCATCTTTAGACTCTGTTGTTTTGGCAATTCTATGCTCGATCTCTGCTTTAGCTCAACTATTAAATCTATTACAGATTTTATTTATTTATCCACTTTGTACAAATTACATTACATAGGGTGATGTAAAGACACAGATTAATCATGCGCATAATTATTTATAGATGTGTTTCTATATACAACATGGCAATCTTGTTATAAGTTATCTACACAACATGAGGTTGTTGTTTTAAATTACCATATACCCATATCTCAAATACAGGTCATTCGTTTGATTTGTCCAATCCAACCATCCATTATAAGAACATCAATAGCAAATATCAAAGATTGATCCTGGAGGCCATGATATCATTACAATGCAATAGTATCAACAGACATATAGATATACCTGACTCATACCATATTCTGTTGAAATAGTACCTTATCCAAATCCTCCCGTCATCAAGCCTTCAACATCAAATACATAGTTACTTTCTTTCTTACTTATCCCTCATAATCACAATAGTATACGCCGTCATATTTTAATTCACATGTAAATATGCAATCTTGGTTGATCTCTGCAGCATGTTAATTTAGTTGTATACTTTTAAATTCCAATATGTAAATTAGTATTTCTTATCTCTATATATAGTCGTTCACATTTTCACTCTATAGCCAGTTGAAGGACGTCACGGTCCGAAAGCTCGCGATTATTAAATTTTAAGAAGCTCCTCTTCTGTATTGTTTATTTTGTTTAAGTATCTAAATTTTGAAGAGTTGATTGTGTCGATTTACAAGATTATAAACAAGAAACATAACCCTGGAAGCTTCATTTATTTTATAAATTTTACCTTTATAACAGAAATGTTTTTATAACTAATCAAATTTTTGAATTTTTTAATGAAATTTTTAAAAATATATTTACACTCTCTTTTCTAACGACAAACTTTCTATAACGGAAATCGCTTATAACAAATATAATATAAAGACCCATCATAATAAACTATATAGTGATTTAATAAAATGAAAGAAGACAAGTTTCTTTAATCATTTAACGACGCAAGCTTTCGGGCAAAAACCCTTCAACAGGCAAGCTAAAGCATAAATACGACACTATGAACGTAGATACTAATGGCTGAAGTGAATATACATATTATTTACATATCTATAGCAAAGGAGCATGTAAATGAGTAATTTAACGATTTGTAAAATAATAATCATAGAGGATAAATTTTCAAAGATATGCAAATTCATAGTTGGAGTCAGGCAGTTGCGTCATTAAATGATTAAAGAAGCTTGTCTTCTTTCATTTTATTAAATCGCTACATATTTTACTAAGAAGAATCTTCTATATATAATAATAAACTATATATTTATTTACACTATTTTATGACGAAAATCCTCTAAAACGGAAATTGCAATGTCAGAAATGTTCGAGTTTATCAAAAGTAGGTTATTTCAGCTCGCGCGAACTACTGCCACCTATTGATTGAAAATGTAACTAATTATCGATTTTTTTCAAATTCCTCAAATTGTAAATTCACTTAAAAGAATTTAAAGCTCCTATTTAACATTAATTATTTTTTCAATATACATTTTCAAAATACCTAAATTGAAAAAAATATATAAATAATTATTCATAAAATGAAAGGATTTAAACCCGAATGTTTTTTTCATTTTATTTTCATTTTATTTTCATTTTATTTCAACACACAAAACGCGATATCCCGGCTAGGGATAATTGCGTCGATTTACATTTTTTAAACAGAAACAGTTATAAACATATTATACAAGTAAAAGTAATCGAAATAAAAAGAGAAACAATAATATATATTAGGAACCTGAACCTTTCAGGTTTGAAAGATATAATCATAAATATATTTACAAAAATAGTTAAATCTATGATAATTCTCTCTGCTATTTACAAATTGATATAGATCTACAACATTGTCTGTTGTCTAGCGGTGAAGAAGAGTGGGCATTCCAGCAAACTTCTACTGTTCTTTGTATTGTATATAAAAGAAACATTCGTGTTTAAATCCTTTCATTTTATGAATATTCATTTATATATTTTTTCAATTTAGGTATTTAAAATGTATACTGAAATATAAGTAGCTTCTACTGTCCTTACTGCGATGAAAAATATTGCCACGTGGAAAATTAGGGAAGACAAAAACTTCAGGAGGAAACAAAAATTTATTTCAGTGAAGGACAAAACTAAGAAAGGTAAACAAAAGATAAGCCACGAGGGGAATTTACAGAGTCGCCAGATATAAACATAAAAATGACCACTCTGTTAATAAAAAATAATAAATACTATGTTACATAAATAAAATTAATAAATACCATGTTACATAGCTTCTTCCCTATGGGAGCTGTGACCCACAGCTAGCAATTATTGTAGACACTGACGTGGATTTGACGTGCTTCTACCAAGGATTCCATCGAAGTCTTGGAACTTTGTCCCTAGTACCTTTGCGTCATTTTTCTTGCGGCGTGAAGAGCGGCTTTGTCGTCGTATCGTCGTCTATAGGGACATCGTCATCTTCGAGGGAAGTCTTGCCTTTAGCACGGCGGTGGAATCCTGGAGTCAGTCTCCGAAAATGTAGATCACAGCACCCATGGCTTCAAGGTCTTCTCGGCGGTCTTCAGTTTGTCTTCCCTAACTTACCCAGTATCTCCACCAAAATGCCACGTGGAAAATTAGGGAAGACAAAAACTTCAGGAGGAAACAAAAATTTATTTCAGGGAAGGACAAAACTAAGAAAGGTAAACAAAAGATAAGCCACGAGGGGAATTTACAGAGTCGCCAGATATAAACATAAAAATGACCACTCTGTTAATAAAAAATAATAAATACTATGTTACATAAATAAAATTAATAAATACCATGTTACAATATATATTGTGAGGGCTTGGCTCATCAGTGGTGAACCCTCCCAGCAGTTTCGCCAATTTAATCCACCAGACCGATTCTCAGAGCTCTAATACTGTATTGGACGGTTCTCCTTATGTTTGTGTTAATAAATAAATATTAATAATTTTTAGGCAAAATGTGTTTCTTATAATATTTATTATCAAATAGTAATTCTACACAGGCTTTAATAATACGATCACAGACAAAACTTAAGAAAGTTGTACCTTTAACATGTATATCGAGATTGAAACATTAAATCTTAAAGATATTTGATACAAAGTGACCTCTTTATTGAAGATACACGAGATAACACGAGCAAAATGAGCAAGTTTACTTGTAACATTCTTTGCATTTATTTATTTATTTATTGATGTAAAATATTTTAATTATTCTTTGATTTTTCTTCAAAGTTAGGCAGTCCGCAACACTATACTTTTCCTTTGATAATTTTGCATAAAATAAAAAGATTTAAAGCGCGAATGTTTCTTTTATACATAATACGAACTTCTACTGTCCTTACTGCGATGAAAAAATATATATTGGAAGGGCTTGGCTCATCAGTGGTGAACCCTCCCAGCGGTTTCGTCAATTTAATCCACCAGACCGCTTCTCAGAGCTCTAATACTGTATTGGATCATTCTACTTTTATATGCCACACTGAAGGATGGAATCTTAGAAATGGTTTTCAAGTAAACATAATGTCTAACTGGCCTTGTTTTATAGTTTGCTGAAGAGCATTGCTCGATGCAAATATTTGAATGTAATGCTACTGTCCTATAACCTTATGTCCATAGTTTACTTGAAAACCATTTCTAAGATTCCATCCTTCAGTGTAGCATATAAAAGCAGAATGATCCAATACAGTATTAGAGCTCTGAGAAGCGGTCTGGTGCATTAAATTGGCGAAACCGCTGGGAGGGTTCACCACTGATGAGCCAGGCCCTCCCAATATATTTTTTCATCGCAGTAAGGACAGTAGAAGTTCGCATTATGTATAAAAGAAACATTCGCTTGCTGGACATGTGATGCGCGTATCAGCAGGAGAGACATTGTTGACAGTGTTGGAGGGAAAGCTCCAGGGGAAGAGATCGAGGGGAAGGAGACGAAAGGGATACATAGTCGATCTAAAACAATGGACTGGACGACACACCTACGAGGAGATGAAGAGGATGGTGGAGAAAGTATGGAGAGACCATGTGGCCCACCCTCAGTAGTGGAAGACATTGAAGGAGGGAGATATGGAGAGACCATGTGGCCTACCCTCAGTAGAGGAAGACATTGAAGGAGGGAGATATGGAGAGACCATGTGGCCCACCCTCAGTAGTGGAAGACATTGAAGGAGGGAGATATGGAGAGACCATGTGGCCGACCCTAAGTAGAGGAAGACATTGAAGGAGGGAGATATGGAGAAACCATGTGGCCCACCCTCAGTAGTGGAAGACATTGAAGGAGGGAGATATGGATAGACCATGTGGCCGACCCTCAGTAGTGGAAGACATAAGGAGGGAGATTTGGAGAGACCATGTGGCCAGCCACCTTCAGTAGAGGAAGGCACTGAAGGAGGGAGATATGGAGAGACCATGTCGCCAACCACCTTCAGTAGAGGAAGGCACTGAAGGAGGGAGATATGGAGAGACCATGTGGCCAGCCACCTTCAGTAGAGGAAGGCATTGAAGGAGGTAGTTATGGAGAGACCATGTGGCCAGCCACCTTCAGTAGAGGAAGGCATTGAAGGAGGGAGATATGGAGAGACCATGTAACCCACCCTCAGTAGAGGAAGGTATTGAAGGAGGGAGATATGGAGAGACCATGTGGCCAGCCACCTTCAGTAGAGGAAGGCATTGAAGGAGGGAGATATGGAGAGACCATGTGGCCCACCCTCAGTAGAGGAAGACATTGAAGGAGGGAGATATGGAGAGACCATGTGGCCCACCCTCAGTAGAGGAAGGCATTGAAGGAGGGAGATATGGAGAGACCATGTGGCCTACCCTCAGTAGAGGAAGGCATTGAAGGAGGAGGGGGAGAAAGAAATATTTTCCGAAAGCTCCTCGTATTCTCAAAAATAAACGAAAGAGTGTATAAATGTATTTTACTATTCTATATACAGTTACGAGCGTCTTTCCTCATCTCCTAATCAGTCTTCTCTCTCTCTCTGTCACCGTTTGCTTTTATTGGTTGGCTACGGCACGCCACCTTTGCCCCCCCCCCCCCTGCCGGCGGCGCGCGCCCATTGGCTGCCGGCGAGCACGTGACTTCCCTGTGCGCGCGCATGGCGGGCGGTAGGCTATAATTATTAACTAACATATGCAATTAATTAAGGCGCCAATTTATAATTGTAACAAATAGTATTTGAATCTAAACATTCAATCGGGTAAAACACGAGCGTTGCCCGGGTCATTCGGCTAGTTTTACTATAAATGTGGCTGATATTTACGATGAAATTATATATTTATTTAAGTAACCCAGTGTAGGTTCCTGGAGCCATGTACAGAAGTCATCCGGGCTGACACCTAAGTCTTCTTGGTTTTATTCACAATGTCATTGAAAGTCCAATTACTGAGGTGGCTCCATGCAGATTAAAATCACAGTTCAACTCTTGCACTTACAAGGTGAGCTAGAGTTTGGTTACTTGTACTCGCTGGTGGGGTTAAAATTTCGCAAGAATCAGGAGCCATTGGAGCATTTATTTATTATAAAAAAAAGTGCCCAATACGAAATTTCTGATACCGGGTCGTAGCGGTCGGAAACCAACGGTTTAGACAACTCGTTCATTGACACTCTTTTACATATTGGTAAATTTGAGCTATGTGAGCATTTCTTGTTCGATTTAATTACATCGACTTTAAAAAATATATATCTCAAGTACACGTGTTACAGGCCATGATAATCATGGTGGGTAGTTAGCGACTGCTTTTACTGTAAGTGCACCACATGTCTACACATGTGGAAAGTAGTTCGACTTTTGTACTTACAAATGTGCCAGAGTCCCGTTTGGTTACTTGCATTCGCTGGTGGGGTTGGACCTTTGCACTTACAAATGCGCCAGAGCCCCGTTTGCTTACTTGCACTTGTTGGTGGGGTTGGACTTTTGCAATTACAAATGTGCCAGGGTCCCATTTGGTTACTTGCACTCGTTGGTGGGGTTGGACTTTTGCACTTACAAATGCGCCAGAGCCCCATTTGGTTATTTGTACTCGTTAGTGATCTGGACTTTTGCATGAATCGGGGGTCATTGGAACATTTTTTTTTTACATTGACATGTTTTTTTTTTAAGTTTTAATTCTTCTTTAAAACTTCGACTTCACATATATAAGGAAGTTAATGTAGTATACATTGTATATAAAGTGAGTCTCTCCTACAGAACAACACTATCAGTACCTGTCAGAGAAGGTCAGGAACAAACAATGCCTGCCTTGAAATTGCCTTCCTAAATCCGAACTGTATCCTTTGTCAGAGAGCAGCGACTGCACTATCTAAATGAAGGCTGCAATTAGGGGGGGCAATATTTCTCTAGGCCTAACGATGAGTCACGTTGTTGTTAATTGCTTGGTTGAATTAACGGGGCTTGGTAAATAAGATAAAGCTGTCTAATGGAATAAATATCTTATCTATTGTACTTCCCGCCATTTTATCCTCTCTTCTTGTCACATCGTCTGCTTACTTATTCTAACGTCGCTGATTGGTTGGTTTGACTTTGTTTTAGTCTCATTTTCGATTCTTTTTTCTTCTATTTTGGGGAGAAAATTGTTCTTTTGAGTGTTTCTTTAATGATTTATTATGGGATATATTACTGGCTCTCTCTGGTTATAATATTTTAGCCTTATTTTAAATGTAAGCTTTCATTTTTTTGAGAATTCGATACTATTTTAGAAGCGTATTCTTCTTTAAAAATTAAAATCTACTGCTCCTTTCTGCAATGAAAAATTAATAGGGGGGCCTGGCTCATCAGTGGTGAACCCCCCAGCGGTTTCGCCATTTTCTTTCTGTAATATGTTATTTTATGATTTATTATGCATTTTGATTTAGCATTTTTTTTTTCAGTTGATAACGTAATGTTGGTGATTAGGAATTTATCATAACACATTTTAAAGGGAGAGATGCCTCTTTCGGTACTTGAATACCATCTTTCCGCAACTTTATGTTCACATATCGAATATTTGTTATATTTATAAATGCCTGTAAATGAGTTTTTTGGTTATATAGCTTTATATTTGTTTTTATAAAACTATTATAAATATACTTTTATAAAACTTCTATAAAGGAAGGATTATCTCTTTAATCGGCTAGGCTTAAGAGGTCCTGATTCATCAGTGGTAAACCCTCACAGCGGTTTCGCCAGTTTAATCTGTCTTATGTGTGAAATGCATGTATAAGGGCGATGCTCTATGCAAATATGTCTATATCGACAGTCCTCAAATCTTATTCGCATAATTTCCATAAATAAATATTCCAAGAATTCTCGAAAATACCGGATATATATAATATTTCGATTGATCCTGTCGACTCTCTATAATAATTCGATTGAATCCTTGTCGACTTACGGTGAGAATCGCTGTGAATCCTGTCGACTCTCTGTCGGATCGTGTTGAGTTCTGGTGAATTGTTGAATCCTATGTCGAATTATGTTGAATTGGTAATTAATGGCGCAGTCTTGGTCGAATGGTGGGTTTCCACAGGGGAATAATGAGCACACCTGGATGGGATAGAAACATAGACTTTGCGAAAGGGAGAGAGTGATGTGACTGGAGGAGATACTTTGCCTTTCACATGATGGAGCTGACACTACCTTGGTTGGAGCCTAAGTTGAGCACATCTTGCTTCTAGCCCGGTCACCTACCTTCTTTTTAACTTCTTGTCCGATATCATCGCCATTAACTCTCTCGGCTTCTCATCGGTGGAGATCCTTCCACGTGTTTCTACTGATTCGCTATTAGTTGGTCATGCTTAAAGGTGATTGGTTGTTGATTTGTCATGCTTAACTGTGATTGGCTTAGTACCTCCATTGTCGCCATGATTGCAATCTTCCAGGAAGAAGAAGGTCTTTGAACTTTAGTTTTATGGGTCCTGGGCAGTAACCTTTACTTCCTGGATAATGCAATCCTGTTAATTGTTATTCCCTTTTCGCGAAGCCTAACTTTTATTAAATCTTTTGACGATACATTGCATAGATTGTGGTGGGGTTACATATTGCTATATACAGATTATCACATATATATGAGCAAAGCAGCAGTCTGGTAGATTAAATTGGCGAAACCGCTGGGAGGGTTCATTACTGATGAGCTAAGCCCTCCCAATATATTTTACATCGCATTAAGGACTGTGGAAGTTTGTTTTATGTGTAAAATAAACTTTAGAGCTTAAATGATTTCTTTCCTCACTCATAGATGGGGTGTTATTGCCCTATAATTAAACAATCCAATACAATATTATGAAGTATATCAGAAACACCAAATTGTTCCTGCGGAGAAACTGAACAAACTGCCTTATCTATGACTGTCCAAACTTTACAGAAGTGATATATCGATTGTTCCCTGATCTAAATGATTTAACTTCTCTTACATCAGCCACTTTGTCTATATACATTTTATAAACTCTGTCGATTAATACATGTAAATTTGTAAATATTTAAATCAAGTTTTAATTTGTTTTGTTTGTTTGTTCTGTAATAGGCGCAAATATTTCAATATCGCTCATGGATTATTAATAAATGGAAAAATCCAATACAATATTAGAGTGGTAAATACCGAGATAAGCCATCCACATCTTTCTTGTAATGAGGAAGGACACTCTCTTGTCTTTTGGATGAGAAATTTCTCTCCTAGTTCAAATTCACATAAATAGGTACCGCTCAACAAGAGCAACCTAGTTCATGATCATTGAAACAATGAATAATATGTGAAGGTTATTCACATATTAAACAAATTTTAACGCGGAATTCAATCCCGGTTCATGACTGTCGGGAATGGAGCGTGTTACCCTCTCATCCACCGACTTTTATAGAAATTTCTCTAAAAGATGAAAGAGTAAAATTTATTTGGTCAACGGCATAGACGGATGAAGGCATTGACAAACCACCTTTGTATCAAGTACTACTAAGACACCTATATGGACCAAATATCTAATTTACATATCAGTGGAGAAAATTTGTCCATATTGTCACTAAAAGTCGAACTCGACTTGATAAACGCTAACAACATGGTAAATTATAAACACAAGGTAATAAGATCAAATAAATAAATTGTGTGTGATGTTTCGGTAGCAACGCTGTTATCATCATCAGTACTTTTGGCTTCAGTACTTTTGTCTGATAATGGTAACAAAGCTATTAGCGAAACGTCATACACAATTTATATGGTCTTATTACCTTGTTTTTATATAATCTATAACTCAAATTGTGCCTTATTATCATGGTAGATTAAACTGGCGAAACCGTTGAATGGGTTCACCACTGATGAGCCAGAGGTCTATCCAATTTATTTTCATCGCAGTAAGAATAGTAGGAAAAGTGTTGCTTTATTAGAAAAAAAAAAGAAGAAAAAAAAAGCGTACTAAATAGTTGTATTTTTTACCTACAGATGTCGTTTTAAGGATTTTTCTAATTAATTAGTTAAATAATGATTACTTTAAAAGATGTTTATAAAACAAGTCGGTGGACGAGTGGGTAACACCCTCGATTCCCGACAGTCATGAACCGGTATTTAATCCCACGTTAATATTTTGTTTAATATATGAATAACCTTCACATATTATTCATTGTTTCAATTACACTGGTCAACAAGATTTTTGCACAAGAGAACCTGATTATGTTTCTAGTGTAACTTTTCATGCTGAACTCAAAAATCTAATCAGAAATTTCCCATCACCTATGGTTTTTGCGTGACGGTCTTTTTTCAGTATTGGGATAAATACAGTTTTGCACTACCTTATTACATTACACTGGTTTATCAAAAAATATTTTTCTTTGTCCACAAAGAAATAGCATCTTATCTACATGTCCTGAATCCAAATATACCATTAGTTTTTTTCTATTCCGCAATATTTCTGAGATACACCTACTTGAAATTTGGAAATATTGTTAATATATAGGCATATATGAACGAAACATATTTATTTATTGAAAAGCAGTGACAGTGGATTTTCTTCTATACTTTGCTTGTGGTAGATCCCTCTTGAGTGTCCAGCAGTAGTCGGCAAGCATAGCGGGACTCCATTTACCTTGGTACCGCTTCTCCATGCTTGATATATCTTGATGAAACCTCTCACCATGCTCATCGCTAACTGCGATGATTGTCTGGAAAGAAATCTAGATGTGAATGCAGGAAATGGATCTTGAGGAACATGTTACATCCCAGTGCCTTGTAGGAAAGCAACAGATCATCAACTATGTCTCGGTAATTTTCAACCTTGACACTTCCTAAGAAGATTTTGCAAACCTTTCTAAAGGAATTCCATGCTGCTGCTTCAACTTCATTCAAGCTATTTTGAAAATTTCCATCCTGCTGCAATTCTCGAATCTGAGGTCCAACGAAAATGCCTTCTTTAATCTTCGCTTCACTTAAACTAGAAAATTTTTGTTTTAGGTAGGCAAATCCACTGGCATTTCGATCCATTGCCTTGACAAAGTTCTTCATTAATCTCAGTTTAATATGTAATGGTGGTAAGTAAATATTTTCTGAATCGATCAGGGGTAGATTTGCAATATTTTTATATCCTGGAGTAAAGATTTTACGGTTTGGCCAAAAATTTTGATGTAATGCCTTTCCCTATCTCTGCTATCCCACTCACACAGAAAACAACAAAATTTTGTATATCCAAGCTGTAATCCACGCAAGAGAGCAACGACTTTCAAATCCCTGCATAATTTCCAACCGTATCTTTCATATTCTATCTTTTTCAAAAGCAGTTTCATTTATTATGGCATATATATTCATATATACAAGCATTTATTACTGTATTTATCCCAATACTAAAAAAAGACCATCAGGCAAAAACCATGGGTGATGGGAAATTTCTGATTAGATTTTTGAGTTCAGCATGAAAAGTTACACTAGAAACACCATCAGGTTCTCTTGTGCAAAAAAAAGTCTTTTTTGTAGACCTGTGTTATCATAAACTAGGTTGTTCTTGTTGAGCGGTACCTAATAAAGTTATTTTGGAACCGAACCGAAAAGATGTTTTTTTTTTCTTTAAAAATTGAATAAATAGCTTATACTTTGTAATTTAAAACATTCACAAAAGACTAGATATTATAATAATATTATCATATTGTAAAATATGAAAAATTATCACGGCTAAAAGTAAAATATTATTTAGAATATATATCAACAATACATTAATACAATATTATTTAAAAAAATAAGAAATAAATTCTTAGAAGTTGAGAATTAAAATGAAAAACTCAGAAGAAAGGGAGGAAATTAGGGTTAATGTTTACCGCCAAAACAACTATTCGTCTGCTTCGAAAAAAAAAAGGTGTTGCCAAATAGTTGTAATAAAAAAAAATTGTAGAATTTTAGAAATATATTTTTTTTTCTTGAAAGAAATATTTGCATTTTATTTTTCTTTCTTTCTTAATATATGTGATTTTAAATACCTTATAGCGCATTTTATATTTTAAATTGAGGAAATTGTAAAAGAACATTTAACAATTTACACATTTATGTAAAGCTTATATATATATGTGATATTTTATTCAAGTATATTTAATAATGAAAAGTCGTATGTAATTAATAAAATACACTCATGGACAAAACCTAAGGAAGTTATACCTTTTAGCATGTATATCATGATTCAAACAATAACTCTGAAAGATATTACAGTGACCTTTATTGAAGACACGCGTGATAACCAAGTGTCAACAAAATTATTGTCTTCTTAAAAAAAAAAAAAAAAAAAGGCGGCGACATCAAAGAATTTTCACTTCTTTAAATTTTGTCCATGAGTATGAAAGGTTAGAGATTCAATATCTAAATGAAACTATAAATAGAGACCCAATATTAATATTCTATAAAAGTATTTAATAAAACCTTCCAAATCACCATATAAATCATGCGTCCTAAAATTTACTCTATTTTTGTGGGAGTCTGTGGGAAGGTGGTCTAAATGTTTGGATTTCGTCCGTTATGATCCTGAGATCAAATCCCGCATTGGCCACTTTTTTTTTCTAATTGAAAAAAAAAAAAATAAATGCTCCAATGGCCCCCGATACTTGCAAAAGTCAAAAACCACCTGCGATGGAAGTAACCAAACAGGGGTTCTGGCACATTTGTAACTGCTAAAGTCGAACTGCTTTTCATATGTGTAGACATGTGGTGCACTTACAGTAAAAGCAGTCACTAACATCTACCCACCATGATTATTATCATGGCCTGTATCACATGTGTACTAGGGATAAAATTAAAAAAAAAAAAGAGTTAGCATTAGTTGATATATATATCACACATTAGTGTTTCACAATTAAACTTTAAAATGATATCTTGAAAGTATATAAACTTTCTATATGATAACAAAAACATCAAAAAAGTCTTTATTAAAATAGAAAATCAAAATTCGAAACTATTTTAAACGCGTAAGATTCTTTTTGAAATTAAACAATTTCTACTGCCCTTACTGCAATGGAAAAATTAAAGGGAGGGCCTGGCTCATCAGTGGTGAACCCTTTTTCCATTGCAGTAAGGGCAGTAGAAATTGTTTAATTTCAAAAAGAATCTTACGCGTTTAAAATAGTTTCGAATTTTGATAACAGGTGGCGCGAAAGTGCATCGTAATAAAATAGAAAATGTTCCTAATCAAAACAAAATTTTGTTTTATATATAAAAAGAAACATTCTCGTTTTTTATTGCTTATATATGGATGGTGTGTTATTGCCTTATATTACACTTCTTCTTAATGAAATAAAACATGTATTAATTACTAATCAAATCCCACACATGTTTAACAAATATAAAACTATATAATCCATAAACGCTTCTAAATATTTTGAGTCAAAAGGCGATCCATTAATTAAGATTATATAAAAGAGCGTACCTGGATCTGTAAAGAAAAAAAAAACAATTTTTTTCCTCAAAATATTTCGAGAGATTGCTAATATATATGATGCTGATAAAGAGGGAGCAATCTCTCGAAATATTTTGAAAAAAAAAAATGTTTTTTTTTTAATTTACAGATCCAGGTACGCCCTTTTATATAATCTTCAAAATATATTTAATGAAGCTACATGCTAATATTTGTAAGAGAATTTATGGTAAAATATTACTAGATTTGGTTATATTGGAAATTAGCATAAGAAAAATATTGATCTTGAAAATATTGAAAAAAAAAAAAAAGGTTTGTAAAATATAAAACTTCAAAAATATACATCATACTTATACCAAGCGATAATATAGAATGGTATTGATTAGTCAAAATAATTAAAACGTCGAAAATAGTTAAGAAACTCGATCTCTCATCAAACGAAAAAAAAAAGCATAAGACGTTTTAATGAGTTTCTTTTAAAAAAACATGCAATGTGAGTCGTCTGTCTTTAAATTCCAGTTTAAACGGGGATTAAAGAATCTTTTGGAGGTTTTTTTTTAATTACTTCTGAAAAATATTAAAAGGAGAGGGCACACAAATTGAAATTATTTAAAATTTGTGACGATATTTTAATTAGGAAATTAGACAATTAGTGTTAATTCTTTTCGGATTATTTTAGATATTTAATTATATTGCAAACCTTTTTTTTATAAACACATGTTCGCTTTTTTAAATTAAAAGTTTTGTAAAGGCAGGGTTGTCAATCGCGGATTTTAAATTTATTCAATGAATATTTTAAAAAATAAAATTTATGATTGAATTGATGTTTTACAAGCGCTCTTATTTATTGGAAATAATAATGTTTGAATTTTTATATATAAATATTTCTGTGAAATAATCACATTTTATTTTAAAGTACGAAAAATAAAAACATATGTTTGATTATCTCTATATATATATTACAGATTGTAGTGTAAATATGTATATACGATATATTCGGAATATATGTAAATATGTTGACTTTGTTAGACTTTTTTGAAGATACTGATTCTAAAAAGAATGATCAAACTTTTTTTTTCATTTATTTACAAGAGAGGCAGAACATATAAAAGAAACCTATAGCAATTGTAAACAAAAAAAAAATTATCTTCTACTACGGAACGCCTTTTTTCATGTGATCTTACATACATACTCTGTGGGAACAATTAATTAATTCAACTTAAAATATATATATTCAACAAAAAAGACATATGTGAATATATGAAAAATTAATAGAAAAAATAAAAAATAAAGAGGTCAGATGTTGATATTAATTTTATTTTTAAATATGTAAATATGTATATATATATATTACGAAATAAATCGATTTAAGGTATATATTATGATATATAGTGAGTAGGTTGAATAAAATAACGAAATTTTAAGTAAAATTTACCTTTTTAAAATATTTATTAATCAACCAAGCGCGATATTGAAATGTTTGAGCCTATTAAAGAGAAACAAACAACAAACAAATTAGAACTTAGAATTAAAGATTTACCATTGATGAACCATACATTTTCAATATGTTCTATATATTATAAATAAATAATAAAAGAAGCATTTAAGAATATTCCTATTACACTCTAGTGATTCACAATTTTTTAATATGCATATATTCTATAAAACATTTTATTCAAATTTATAATAAAGACCACTTCCTATTGTCACATGGGAAAATATATAGATGAGTAAATGATTAAATCTAAAGAGAAATCAAACCTTTTGTTCCATTTTTTTTTATTATTCAACTGAAAACAATTTGTCAATACCTTTATTATAATTAGGGTCGGAGGAGATTAATAGAGTCGCCGAATGCCGAATTGGATGAGGAAAGCGAAGACTAGAACACGGCTGATTCCACACTCGCCTGTTCAGTGATTCGCTAACCATGACGTATGTACGAAGGAACGTGTGGCCATTGGACATGTGTCGGACCTGGAGGCTGTTGTTGGGTGCTCCGCTGCCTGGAGTATAGGAGCTCCATCTATTATTTCTTCCTGTGGTGAATCTGTATAAGACAGGTGGTCTTAATAAAGCTTTGTGTGTGTGTATTATAATAATAAAATTTTGAGAGGATCTGACCCATCAATAGTGAATCATATTTCTCCGGTAAATTAGATAGTCAATCCCTTAAACCCCCTCGTAGTGATTTGTTTACAAATAAGAAATAAACACTTTAAAAAGAGTTTCAAATATTAATTTAAAAGATATTCCAAAATTTTGTATTTCACTAATCATGGTTCTTTATCTAGTTTTCTACATGTAAGAAATGATTTAATCATGATATAATCCTTTCTTGTAAGGTTTCTTTGAGACTAAATCGGTTTGGTTTGTGATCTATAGGTACTCAAGGATGGATGTCTTTTCTATCTACTTTAAAAAACAGGGCTGGGTCTTCGGCATGGCTTAGACGATGACGCCCTGGCCATCCTGGTGTCTGCCAAGACACACATCTATAAGTACTTCCTCAGAGCGGAACTAAGGAGTGTACAAGAAGACCTTGTCTGGAGGAGGACTCCCTCAAGGTGGGGAAGCCTTCCTTGCTGAAGACATTTGTATATATATTCCCCTAAATTTTATATGACCTTTTACTCTTTTATTTTTCCACCTTTGTAAAATTTGATTAAATGAATCAATAAAACTGTTTAAATTGTCAATTATCTACTTTAAAAAACTGTAATGGCACTAATAAAACTCACATAAACTTGATAAGCATCATATCAATGAATAAAGGAAAGAAGGAAGGAAACACTGTCATCGTGAAAGAGCAGGTATGGTATGGCAAGAGATTGATGTATAAGAATCGCCATAATCATTTGGAATAGCAAGAACAAAAACAAAAGGTTTGAACAGGTTTAAAGATAACAAGTAATGCTTCCATGACATGGGATAACATAAGTAGGAATAAATATAGCTTCCCTGAAATGGTTTAAAAAGAACAGAAAATAAATTGGTGAAACCGCTGGGAGGGTTTACCACTGATGTGGCAAGCCCTCCTAAGATTTCTAATCGCAGTAGGGACAGTAGAATTTTGTTTTATTTGAAAAAAAAAAAACATTCGGGCTTAAATAATGTTATTTTTAGAGATCAAACATTTACAAAGTTTTTCTCTGATTTATTTATCTACTAGCGGATGTGCCCGGCTTCGCCCGGGTTTTACCCGAGTGAATGTTTGTCTAACGAACATTTGTTAAAACAATTCTCTATAAACTTATAAAACGTACTCGGCTTCGCCCGATGTTTTACCCGAGTAAAGGTTTGTCTAGCGAACATTTGTTAAAACAATTCTCTAAAAACTTATTTAAAAAAAAAAAGATATATTTTGATAATTTGAAACTCGTAAATTTGAATCTCTCGATAAAGTGAACATTTTTTCCCGGTCCCTGTGTGCCGTGTCATCCTGAATTTTGTCTTTCCTAATTTTCTACATTAGAAAATCATAGTTTTATCTAGTGAACATTTTTTCCCGTGTCACATTGCCTTTATTCTTCATTGTTGGCTTTTTATATTATATTTACTCTTAATTGTTGGCTTTTTATCTTAAATTTATTCTTCATTGTTGGCTTTTTATATTACATTTACTCTTTATTGTTGGCTTTTTATCTTACATTCATTCTTCATTGTTGGCTTTTTATATCATATTTACTCTTCATTGTTGGCTTTTTATCTTACATTCATTCTTCATTGTTGGCTTTTTATATTACATTTACTATTCATTGTTGGCTTTTTATCTTACATTCACTCTTAATTGTTGGCTTTTTATCTTACATTCATTCTTCATTGTTGGCTTTTTATATTACATTCACTCTTCATTGTTGGCTTTTTATCTTACATTTATTCTTCATTGTTGGCTTTTTATATTGCATTTACTCTTCATTGTTGGCTTTTTATCTTACATTCACTCTTCATTGTTGGCTTTTTATATTACATTCACTCTTCATTGTTGGCTTTTTATATTACATTCACTCTTCATTGTTGGCTTTTTATCTTACATTTATTCTTCATTGTTGGCTTTTTATATTACATTTACTCTTCATTGTTGGCTTTTTATCTTACATTCACTCTTCATTGTTGGCTTTTTATATTATAATTTTAGATTGAGATTATTAGCTAGTATGTAAAAATATTAACTCTGTTGAAATTTAATTTTGTATTTATATATAAATAAAATTAACTCTGTTGATTTTTTTGTATTTAATCGATAATAGCGAAGTTACGCATGTTAATGTTAGGGAAAAATATTTTGATGTTAAGCAAAACCTTCTCCATCTCGTTTTACATAAATGTTGAAAATTTGGTCGAAATTGATGCATTGTAACGAAAGTTTTTAGTGATGTCCTCTTATGAAATTTCCATTTTATTAATATAGATGAGAGGTTTGTCTACTTGCACTACCAGGTCTACAGTTCAGCAGTAAAATCTGAGAGAATATTGTTAAATAATGTAAAAAGAAGTTAACAATAATACACACACAGTAGTAATGTCTCTCCACCAAGACTGTATATAACTGTGGTTACCTATTTACATATTGTCTACCTTTGTTTACCTTCTTTTTCCTTTCTTGGACGAGTCTATGTAAGACGGAATATCTTTTGGTGTTGATGATTAAAGAATAAAACAACCTGATAAAACAATAAAATTCCCTGTTTTTTAAATTTATACCCAATAATTGTGCGTTATTTCCCTAGTATAATATTTATTTTTTCTCATATGCAGATTCTCATAAGAGAAAAAGTATTTCTAAATAAAAATATAATGTTGATATATAAATGCGCAAATTGTTTTATGCATTTTAAAACTTGGGGTCCAATTTTGAAATATGTATATATTCTATATAGGTCATATTTTATTAATATTTGATTATATTCTTTATATTGTTCTATCAATCTCTCTCCAAAATATAAAATAAACATACGAGGTTAATTTAAAAACGTAAAATTATGCTAAAATATATATTTATCTAATAAAGTTATTTGTATTTAAAAAAAAATACCCGAAAAAATAAAATCAACATATGTTAAATTAGTCTCTTCTAAAATATGCCAGCTATAGAAAATAAAAAAGTAAATTTGTTTTGTTCCCAAATAAAGCAATTATAAAGAATTAGGCTGGATTATAGTAATCAATCATAATGAGCTTTTGGAACAAACCAACATACATTTTAATTGGACGTTTGTTTTTTCTTTTCATTTCAAATAGTAGTTCTTCTGCTTTTTTAGCTCATTACTAAATAAGTTTTGTTAACCATTTTAAAAAATAAGTTTTTATTTTAAAACATTAATATAATTTAAGTTCTATACTACATGAGAATATTAAACTAATCAAATAATTATATCTCTTCATAACTCTCTACAAACCACTTAGAATAATTAGAAAATATAATTTAAACATTTCACAATATCTCTAGTGGCAAACATAAAATATTTATAAATTATGAAATATATATATTTTCATATTTAAATAAAATATATTTCAAAAAATATTTCGGCTAATGTCAAGGCACATATAAAAAGTAGATAATATGGTTTTTCAAATATAAAGAAATATATTTTTTTACGACATTTAAAAAAAATGCCAGTTTCCAAAATTCGCCTCTAATTTATATAATTTATTCTTTAATTAGAAAGGCATATATTGGATAAAAAAAATTTGATCCAATATATGCCTTTTTAATTAAAGATTTATCTATGGATTGCTCTATTTTCAAAATAATTTATTCTATATATGTATTTTTAAAATAACAATTTATATAATTAGTATATAATATTTTTAAATATTTCAACATACATTTATGTAATTATAATTTCAAAATATTAAATATTTCAAAAAATATTTCGTTCATTAGGGAAAATTAACAATTTATCAATATATACATGTGTGTGTGTTTTTATACATTATTCACTTTATTTTAAAAGTATAAAATTACATATATTTAATATAAATAAACGTTTTTAATTATATTTTCAAAATGTTTGAATAATATATTTGCAGCAAATTATAAATTTATTTTGTCGAAACAATTTGAATAAATTAGATTATTTTCCGTATTATCTAGCTTATATTAGGTATGAAATAACACTTCACAAATTGCCAAATAAACAAGATTTAAAATTTAATTAAAGGTAGGCAAATTTTAGTAAATACTTAAATTTCTTTCAAAATTGATGTTTGAAAAGTAAAATTTAATTTAAATTTGTTTTTCACTTAATTTAATTTATATATTTTGAAAATTATGTTTTAATATTTATATCATTTATATCAACGCTGTAATATAATTTTTTTCCAAATGTTTTGGATTTTTTAACTTAAGAACTTTTTACGCACTTATTTGTTCAATTATTATTATTTTCGCTTTAAAAATATTTTAATAAAAGATTTACATTCTATTTTAATTTATTCCATTAGGTTTAATGATTTTAAATTTATATATATTTCTCTTTTTATCTTCTTGGCCTTTTGGATAAGATAAAAGTGTACTATTTTGTACAAATATTTCTAACATTTTCTTTTTTCAAATTTTGATGGTATATATTTTAGAAAATTTTGTTTTTTAATATATTCTATGTTTAACATTTAATTGAAGCAGTTCAATAAAATGTTTTATATATCTTTCGATTGATTAAAATTTTGTTGATTTTGCTTAGAAAATTTTAAAGATACTGATTCCAAGAAGATTGATTAAACATTGATTGATTTATAAGAGAGAGAACATATAAATGAATAACCATTATCAAAAGTCAACAAAGAAACTTTTCTTCTTCTTTCGGTTAGCGCCTATTTTCTTGTAATCTAACACACATACTCTGTGGGGACAATTAATTAATTAAACTTAAAATATATACATATGGTAATTTAATCCAACAACCCATATTGTATATAACTTATAACAAGATTTTAATGTTGTATAATAGAAACACATCTGTAAATGATTATACGCATGATTGACATGTGTCATTACACCATCATATGTAATGTACTTTGTACAAACTGAGGATAAATAAATAAAACTCTGTAATAGATTAAGAGTTGAGCTAAAGAGGTAGAAGTCAAAAACGTCTAAATTCGAGATAGATGGAAGTCACAAAACAACAAGGTCTAAAGATACAAGGTATGTCCCATAAGTTCCCGGACTGGGTCCATAAAAAAAAAAAGGTAAGATTTTTTTAAATTTTTTAATTAAAACTTTTCAAAGTAATCCCCCCTTGCGTCAACGCACCAGCGCCATCGTTTCTACCCAATTGTCGAAACAGTTTTTATAAGCCTCTTTTGGAATGCTCTTCAATGCTAACGGCGATTTTTCTATTATGTCATCCCTGGTGTCAAAATGTCTTCCTTTTAGAACTGCTTTAAGTTTGGGGAACAGGAAAAAGTCATTTGGTGCGATGTCTGGGAAATAGGGTGGTTGAAGTAGGATTTGTGTCCCGTTTTTCGCCAAAAAGCTAGTCATCAAGTGCGCTGTGTGAGGGCGAGCATTGTCATGGTGTAGGATCCAGCCACCATTAGTCCATTTTTCTGGCCTTTTTTTTCGAATCGCTTCCCTTAGACGGCGAAGAATGCCCAAATACATATCCTTGATAACTGTTTGGCCTGCAGGAAGATACTCGTGATGAAAAATGCCCTTTTTATCCAAAAAAAGCGACCAGCAACACCTTGTTTCTGGATTTCAATAATCTGGATTTTTTGGGTCTAAGCTCACCCTGACATCTCCACTCGGCAGATTGATGCTTGGTTTCAGGATCATAGCCATAGACCCATGTCTCGTAGCCTGTGATTATCTTGTCTTTCCATTCCGGATCCGTTCTTGTCATTTCCAACATGTCCTCACACACACAGGTTGCAAGCCGACACAATTTTTGCTCATTAGTGAGGAATCTTGGGATGAATTTTGCAGGAGTCTTTTTGATTTGGTTACGATCCTTCCAATCGTTGTTTTAGAGATGCCTGTGTCTTTCTCTAGCTCCAGCAAAGTGGTTCGAGGATTTTCTTTTATCAAATCGGTGATTTTTTGCACATTTTCATCAGTCCTTTGAAATTTTTGGGCGTCCTTGACGAAGATCATCTTCAATGGAAATTCTGCCAGCTTTAAATCTAGAATGCCATTCAAAAACAATTGTTCTCTTTGGGGAATGCTTTATTAAGCATTTAAAAAGTTTCGGTTGCTGATGTTTGAAGTTTCACACAAAATTCTATGCAAATTCTCTGCTTCAATTTTCGTTCCATCGTAAAATCGCCGCAGCGCTATGTGTAACCTTTAAATAAATTAGAATAACTTTGGGGCGCGTGCACGTACCGCCTCGATATTGGTACCACCGTGTAGCCAGATATTTTTTCTATAATAAACAGTCAAATTCATTTACATTTTTCATTTATTTATTTTTTTATGGACCCAGTCCGGGAACTTATGGGACATACCTTGTAGATTGGAAACTGTCAGGACGGCGCCAGTGTACAGTTTCACCAGACGATCCACGCCCCTGTCGCATAAGGCCCCCGTCTTAACCTATAAATACAGTCACTTTACAGTCAGTTCACCATCAGCGGAAGCCCACGTCGGTTGTACCAAGGTCCTCCTCATCCACCATGTAGTCAGTAAGAACTTTTCTATCTCTCCATCTTTCGCTCCTAGCTCAACTTTTATCTGTTCACGGAACTTTCTTAGTGCAACTGTGTCTTCGTTTTTTGTGTATGGACATTCCCAAGCTTTCCACTCTGCCTCGACCACGACTGCCTGTACTCTGTGAGAACTGCTAAAGGTCTTACAAGGTGCAGAGAGGTACTGGAAAACTCCCCATCCTGACTGTTCCTCTCGGTCAATACAGTATAGCGAGAGTTGACAGGGACTCACACCATAGTTTAAGTCGACTGGATACCTCATCACAGATTTAGTCGACAAGATTCTACAAGAGTCAACAGTAACTCAACTCATCACATATATAAACACACTTTATGTGCTCTTTCAACAGCTTATTCATGATCCTTACTTATTTTCTATTATCTGTATTTCCAATCAAATTTTATCTGAAACACATCTCTTTTGGCTGAAGACCCTGTCCAGTCAACTTGTTCATCGCCTTTATCATCACCGAATCTGTTCTTAAATTTCTTTTATTCTTTTGAACTTTTATTCTAATATTTAATTTCATATAATTACATAACTGTATATTGCTTGTCTGAAAGATACATTCTTTTAACCTTGAACAAGATTAACCCATCGTTTACTCTATCTGTATTGATAACTTACGTTGTAATTTGGTTAAGGTCAAACACAATCTCAAATATTTATAATTATATTGTTACACGGTGTTGTAACATTGTAGGGTCATCTACCTTGATTCCCTCCTTTTTGGGTCGTACATGTTTCCCGATTTGAGCCTCAGATGTCTCCATGCATATCTTTCACAGCAGTTGCAATGTCCTCTTTCTTGGGTGTGTAAAGTTCTTGGTCCATGTCAATTTTCTGTTGTTGTTGTCGCGTCCAATGAAGAGCCTCAGATGTCTCCATACATCTCTATCACAGCAGTCGTTCTCTATCTTAGGTGTATAAAGTTCTGGGTCCATGTCAATTTTCTGCAAGGCTGCGGCCATTGCTGGGCATGAGAATATGTGGGTAGGTGTTAGATTCACACCAGGACAATTGTTATATGTCCTGTAGGTTTTTTTTTTTGCAGTCTGGATTTATTGTCATTCCTTTGTGAGCAGGTTTCCATAATCAGGGTAAATAATAAATAAATTACCTTTCAAAGTTACTTTGTTTATTTGTTGTCTTCCCCGTAGTTGGTGAATTTCAGTCTTCGCGTCCGTGGCTCTTCTTCCAAAATAAATAATAAAGATATACACAATAACAATGTTACAAAAATAATTACACTATAAAAATAATTATATTATAGTACATAATCGGCTTAAAACAAATTAAATATAATATATATAATAATGAGAAGAGGCACATTAAAAATGATCAACAATATTACAAGCAAGAAGCTATAACCAACTCCATAAACATTAAAAGTTTGTTTATTATTATTTTTCAGATAATTATTATTGACTTTAGAATTTATATTTACACTATACTAACCAACTATTTACTTCTACTCGATTGTCAATCTAATGTCTGTAGATATGTCTACCATTAAAATGAAAACATAAATCCTCCAGGGAAAAGATTCTTTTAAAAATATTTTTATTTAAAATATCTCGAGCTTTCGGGCAAGTAAGCCCTTCTACGGGAGAAACTATTTTACATCCTTAATACGCCAATAAAACAATATTTAAACTTAAATAAAGTCCTTTAGATGTTTACATTTGTTTTGAGGCATAATCAACGCGGGCTTCTATTGCGCGTGCTTCACTTGGAGGTTATGGGGTGGGCTCAGGAAATATAATGTTATAAACTTCCGGGATATCTATTCTTCTGTTAATACTATTGTGCTTTCTGGATATGATGGATTCTATGATAAGTCTCTGTAGTCTATTGGGGATGTTGGAGTAATGGGTCTTTGGTTCTGATAGGGAGAAGGAATGGCCTGTTTCTCTTATATGTTGGTATACTAAAGATCTACTGTCTTGATTATCGATATTTCGCTTATGTTCTGATATTCTTATATTTAAATGTCTGCCAGTTTCGCCAACATATTTGGTTTTGCATTCGTTGCATTCTATGGAATATATGGCATTCTTAATATTGGAAAGATAATCAACGGCATTGTTCTTTGTTATGGGGTTTCTTAGTAACGAATTTAAATTAGGTGAGTTGCTGAAAAATGTTTTGATCCCAAATTTCTTCAGATGACGGGCTATAGAAACAGATACTGGTGAATAAGGAATACTGCTAATAGATTTATAGATTGGGGAATTCCGAATTTTTCAGAGGGGCTATAGAAATGTCTTAGAATAAACGATAAAGGATATTGACAAGTCTTTAGATTTCTTAATATATTCTGAGTTTCTTCTGTTTTAAAGGTTTGAAGTGAGTAGTGGCTATGGATACGTTTAGTTAAGGTCTTTACGGTATTGATTTTATGGCTGAGAGGGCAGTAGGAGGAAAAACGGATATAGTCGGGGTTGAAGGATGGCTTATAATAAACAGTTGTTTGGAATTGATTCTGTATGCGAAAAATTGTTATATCTAGAAAAGGCAGGCTATTATTTGTTTCTTTTTCAAATGTGAAATTTAGGTTAGGATGGTAACTGTTGAGTCTTTCTAGAATGATCTTGGTTTGATTTTCGGGGCATATACAGAATATGTCGTCAATATATCGACGCCATAAAATTATATCTGACGGGAATAGGGAGGTTATCCAATTTTCTATGCGACGCATGACAATTTCGGCGAATGAGGTTGAAAGAGAGCTCCCCATGGGAGAACCTTTAATCTGTTCGTAAGTTTTGCAATCGTATGTTAGGATATTTGTTTCGAGGCATAGGGCTATAAGTTTAGTTACTTTCCTGACAGTGATCTGATCAACCTGATTTTCTTTCAAGAATTCTTCGGTGCTGCTTAGTATCAGCTGGTGTGGGAGACTTGGGTAAAGGGATTCTACGTCGAATGAGATCATGATCTTGTTTGGTTGGGGTTGGTGCTTGAGTATTTCTTCTATGAAGGTGGTGGTGTTGGAAATGGAGAACAGGGAGTTTTGCTGCTTGATTATGGGTTTGAGAAAAGTTTAGATGAACTTGGAGAGAGGTGCTGTTGGGGAATGGTAAAAAGCCACTATGGGTCTTAAGGGGACATTTGGTTTATGTATTTTAGGCAGGCCATATATGAAGGCATCTGTTTGCATATTAGATAAGAAGTCTTTCAATTCTTCATTCGAAATATTACGTTCTTTATGCATTTTTCTGAGTTCTTTTTTGAAAGAAGAGTATGTTCGGATTTTTTCTTCTGTGGAAATGTGTTTGAAGGTAGTTTGATCTTCAAGGATGCTCAGCATTTTACTATGGTAATCAGTTTTGTCTAGAATCACTGTTTGACCGCCTTTATCTGATTGGGTGTCTACCATTGTTACTTGGATTGCCTGAATGGTGGTTATATTGCCCCGTGGAAAATTAGGGAAGACAAACTTCGGGGTGACACAGCAATTTATTTCAGGCAAGAACAAACTATGAATGGTAAACAAAAGATAAGCCACGAGGGAAATTTACAGAGTAGCAAAATATAAACATGAAAATGACCAATCTGTTAATAAAAATAATAAAATTAATAAATACTATGTTACATAGCTTCTTCCCTATGGGAGCTGTGATCCACAGCTAGCAATTATTGTAGATACTTACATGGATCTGACGTGCTTCTGCCAAGGATTCCATCGAAGTCTTGGAACTTTGTCCCTAGTACCTTTGCGCCCTTTTTCTTGCGGCGTGAAAAGCGGCTTTGTCGTCGTATCGTCTATAGGGACATCTTCGAGGGAAGTCTTGGCTTTAGCACGGCGATGGAATCCTGGAGTCAGTCTCCGAAAATGTAGATCACAGTACCCATGGCTTCAAGGTCTTCTCGGCGGTCTTCAGTTTGTTTTCCATAACTTACCCAGCATCTCCACCAAAATGCCACGTGGAAAATTAGGGAAAACAAAAACTTCAGAAGGAGACAACAATTTATTTCAGGCAAGAACAAACTATGAGGGGTAAACAAAAGATAAGCTACGAGAGAAATTTACAGAGTAGCAAAATATAATCATAAAAATGACCACTCTGTTAATAAAAATAATAAAATCAATAAATACTTTGTTACAATATGATGCTTTATTATAAGATTATAAGCTCAAAAGGAGCTTCTATAAAACATGTTTATATCACTAGCTTTCGAACAAATCCGTTCGAAGCTTTCGAAAATAACTTGTCTTTACGTCCGTTGAAGAACAATGTCGTTCAAAAGCTAGCAAAATAAACATGTTCTATAGAAGAAGATGAGTTTATAATCTTACAATATAGTTATTGGTAATGTTGATGTCTACATCTTAAAATGATGCTTGTTACAGTCTTCACTCCAGTTCTTAAAGTTTGTGTCCAGTTTTCTCAAAATCTATTTAGAACTCAGGTAGAACATTTCTGCTTGATTCGATGCAGTCTGGAATGATTTGCGGTGAATCTGCGAGGCAATATATATTTAATTGGGGTTTCTCAATCCTCAAATCAAAATACTATGAATTCCATCAAAAATGGTATCCAGGCACTCAACTGAGCGGATGAAATGGAGCTCCAGAATTCCTTTGAAAACCATTCACCAAGGTCAAAAGAAGGAAAGAAGTGAATTAAAATAGCTTCAAGTGATCTTTTCTAAAACTTGTTAATCTTCATGTAAACACTACGCCATAGTAGTGAATGATACTAGAAGCTGATCAAGTGAAAACTAAGAACTTTCAGAAGATTACAAATGGTAATCCATTTGATGGAACTTTCTATGTGAAACAGCTAACATCACAGATATTTCTATACAAGGGAAAATTCGCCCAATATTTCATAAATACGGACAGCCGATTATAGGACTTCACATTTTACATATGTGAGAAGGCCTATATTAATTTACATATTCAAAATATATATTAAAATAATTTAAAACATTATGTTTCAAATCAAATTCTCAACCATAACGCATAAAAGTCGGTGGACGAGTGGGTAACACCCTCGATTCCCGACAGTCATGAACTGGGATCCCGCGTTAACATTTTGTTCAATATTTGAATAACCTTCACATATTATTCATTATTTCAATTATCATAAACTAGGTTGCTCTTGTTGAGCGGTACCTAATAAAGCGATTTTGGAACCGGAGAAATTCGCAACTTACTATACTAATAAAAAGAGTATTACTTTCTGCCTTATATATATATTTCTCGATGATGTCGTATGCCTATTAATTCCCCCATGCCGCAAGCGTGACTCCCTAGTCACGACATACCGTCTTCTGCCATAAAAATGTTAAGCGCCGTGTTACCAATTGATTTCTCCCCTTTTTCCGGACCACCATGCTGTGACTAGACTGTGACATAATGGATAGCTTGCGGTTCTTGATCTTTTATTTCTTCTTTTTTTTTGTGGTAGATGGCTGAGCATTTATTAATTTCTCTACACGACTTTATGAATTTATTGAAAATTGTACATGTAGTCGTCTGTCTAGGTTTTTTTTGAGATTATATTTTATGTATATTGAAGATTTTGAACTCTTATGAAACTGATATAGGCTTAGCAAAAATACGATGTTTCTTTTTAAGGATTTCAAGTTGTTTTTGTACTCACGTATGTTGTAGTTACGAGGACATCCCTTTAGATATAAACAAATATATATTTATTTAAGGAACGACTTGTTCCAATACAATTGTTGTAAACAAGCGAGCAAAGAATCAAACATAAAGGTTGAAGCGTAGAAGTGTGACGTAATAGTAGTGACGTCAGCATCGATGATGATTAAAGTCAAAGTTTGCGTAACAGAAACACATTTAATAGTTTAGTAATAGTTCGACAACGTTAACAAGTTTAAAAACGGTATATCAAAGTATCTTGGCCACAAACAAATTGCATAACCTAGAAATATAAGGTTATCCAAAAAGTTCATGTTTTCTTTAAACGTTGTTTTTCCTATTACTTGGCTAATAATTTTATCACGGGGAATACATAAAACATAGATATTGCAACGTGGAAAATCAGGAAAGGCAAACTTCAGGATGACACAGCAATTTATTTAAGGCAAGAACAAACTATGAATGATAAACAAAAGATAAGCAATGAGGGAAGTTTACATAGTAGAAAAATATAAACATAAAAAATGATACTCTGTTAATAAATTAATAAATACTTTGCTACAATATTATACATAACGGCGAATAATATTGGTATTTTAATTTTTTTCGAGGTGTTACGAACTTTTGGGATAACCTTGTACTTATGTAATTTTACGAAATTTTATGAGCTATATAATGATAATGTGAATATAATTAATTCTTCTTTTAACTTGCCCTCTGACTAATCAAATTGTATGTAGATACTTTGAAACATTACCAAATTGTCTTTGTGTATATACTCTATCTTATGAGAACTTTGTTAAGTTTAGAACTATTTGTACAATAATTTACAAAACACTACTAATCCATCGTGTAAATAATTAATCATATATATGTAAATAATACTAGCACAGCACAATACTCCTTTGGACTTCGTGCTTTTGTAACAATAAATAAAAATATAATTAATTGAAATAAAAAAATGGATGTAAATTTATTGAGATATACATCTTTTATCAATATCTTGTGTGTCTTTCTTTGACATGTATACAATCAGCAACACGGTGAGATATACTGTCATATAGTTTTTTTATGGATTCTTGTGGAATGCTAGACCAGGCCATTTCAATTATTTTTATGTTGGCAATGAATTTATATTAAAAGGAGATAAAATAATATATATATTTTTAAAACAAAATACAAAGAGATTAATAAAAATCAGAAAAACATAAAAATGTGATATTTATTGTTATAAAAATAAAAGATATATACATATTTATATATTTATTTATAATGGGCATATATATTTATTAAATCTTTCTTTTAAATATACATATAACCGTTAAATACGTCAATGGTGGTTAAAATATTTTGCATAGAATAATTTAAATATATTCAGTAAATTTAAATAGTATAAAAATCACGTCTGCTTTAGAATACGCAGACATATATGAACCGTACGTAAACATAAAATTGAAAAATATATATTAATCTTTAAAAATAATAAAAAAATAAACAAAAATATTTTCAGAAAGCAATATTCAAAAGCTAATAGACATCTTAGAAATATCATTCCCATTTTCCTTTTCTTAAAAGTAATTTCAACACGAAAATATTTTGAAAATAAACAACAGAATATTTCGATCATAGAATTTCTATCGCCTGGTAACACTGCACCTTAAGCTTTAACAGCTTTATAAATGGCCTGTCTTCAGGGTTAAGGAAAAAAAAAGATGGGGAGCCCTGTTACCCCGAGGGCCACAGAAAATGGAAAATTCTGGTCAAATATTTCCCCATAAATTATATTAAAATTACGTAGAATCTTGATATTTATTTTTGCCAAGAAAAATCTAAATTCAATTTTAGCTCTCCAATTTAATTTTCTAAAAACGAGATATCATACTTACAATCTAATTATATTTTTCAAGCTCCTTAAATTAAGGATCAAAATTGGTTATTTAATCTGAAATAGTTTTTTTTACTTCATTTTAATGTGTTATATTTTATATTTAAAAAAAGAAATTTATATATAACCTTCTAAAACTATTATTTTTTTTTTAGCTATCATTTTTCTCCAATTTTTTTGATGGTGTTGTTTATTGGAATAATGTTATAGAGATATCGTTTGGGGTAGTTTTTAAATATGGAAGCTGAATTTAAAGTGGAAATTTGATAGTGGATTATTTAGTGTTCATTCCTTCCCCCTCATATTATTTTTTAAAAAATAGGAATTTTAAGATTTCAAAACACATTTTAAAATGATAATGTATCCTCCTTAGCAAAGAATAAAAAAATACGTTAAGTTTAAAATATTTTTTTTTTATATAGATATAAAAATACCATATCTGGGACCAAATTTTGGTCGTAGAGGGGCAGTCTGCTCCACGCTGACGAGGGCCAACAGCTCGAAACGCGTTCGTGGTTGACTTTTCTTTATTTATTAAGAAATTTGTTGGCCAAATATCACATAACAAGTTAAATAAACGTTTAGTTTATTTTTATTCCATTAGATGGCGCGCTCTGTCATCTAGAAATGCTTACGTGTGTCTGGTCAGTATATGTCTCTCTTTTATTTTTCTAAAAGGAAATATATATTTCAGAATTATAAAATAATTTGAGAAAAGTTTATATTATCACGTGGATAATTAGGAAAGACAAACTTCAGGATGAGACAGCAATTCATTTAAGGCAAGAACAAACTATGAAGGATAAACAAAAGATAAGTTTGCAGATTATTCTATATACAGTTACGAGCGTCATTCCTCATCTCCTAATCAACAATCAGTCATCAGTTTTCATCTCTGTCACCGTTTGCTTTTTTTTTGGAATGGCGCCCTCCTATTGGTTGGTTTGCCCCCCCCCCATCATGCCCCCCCCCACTCGCCTTTTTTTTTTTGAATGGCGCTCTCCTATTGGTTGGCTACGAACACGCCACCTTTGCCCCCCCCCCCACTCGCTATTTCGTCTTTGTAACTATTGGGTTGGAGCGGGTCGCTCCTTAAATAAATGCATATATTAGATAATAACCAAATGGAATCCTCTCTTTCTTTTTCCCAGTAAGAGACGCCTACGGAAGCTAACAGTACATAGACAGATAAAGCACATAGGCTATAGTTATAACATATGCAATTATTTAAGGCGCCAATTTATAATTGTAACAAATAGTATTTGAATCAAAACATTCAATCGGGTAAAACACGGGCGTTGCCCGGGTCATTCGGCTAGTTAAAATATAAACATGAAAAATTGATACTCTGTTAATACTAGTATAAAATAATAAATACTTCGCGCTACAATATATAATTAGTAATTGTTTTATTTATCTCTCTAACGATTATTTCCTATCAAAGCGTCAAATTTCATATATGACGAGGTTATCACAGCAATATCTGTTCTATAAGCCATGTTATCACTTTGCATATTGCTACGGCGTTTTATGGTTTCCACAAGTCCATATCTCAGAAGAGGGCCAAGTGACACTCACTCCTCACTTTCTTACTGCTACTCTTTTTGTGTTTTTTTTTTTTGCTTCCCTCTTTCTCTTTCTTTTTCTTCTGTATATATCGTTATTTCCTTTGTCTCACTGCTTTGTTCTTATGCATACCTCTGGTGAATCCTGTATAGGGTCAGTGACCCTGAATAAAGGCTTTTTGTTGTTGTTGTTATAACTTTGCTAGCTGAAACCTCTTTAGTAGGTTGTCAAGATTCCATTTGATTCCTTTGTTGGTCAAATATATCCCTTCCTGAACTGAAGAGTGCCATTAGCCCGAAACCATGGTCTCCAAGTGGACGCTTCTCAGTTTGCCAAAGCTGGTGCTATGGCTACAGTCAACAGATTGCGTCTATTTTTGATGTTTATTTTGAAGGTAGATGCGACCTTTTATAGTCTATTATCCACTCAGGACACAATAATATAAACAGCAAAATTATTGTTTAAAATTTATATTACTTTTTACTATATTTAAATTCAATGTTAATTTTGATTTTAAATTACATATTGCCACGTATAAAATTAGGAAAGACAAAAATTTAGAGGGATGAGACAGCAATTTATTTAAGACAAGCACAAACTATGAATGATAAACAAAAGATAAACAATGAGGGAAGTTTACAGAGTAGCAAAATATAAACATAAAAAATGATACTCTGTTAATAAAATAATAAATACTTTGCTACAATATATGGTAGAGTAGGAAATGATAAATAACCCAAAGTCTTGGAAAACAAAAGCTTTATTCTATCTCCTAAGAAATAACAAAAATAATTTGATCTTAAAAAAAGCGATGTTGCAAAATTTTTCCTATTATTTTTTTATTGGCCAAAATTTAAATACTCCATATTTACATCTCACAATATATATACAGGGTGTACCAGGTAAATAGGGAATTTCAACAATGGTATTTTAACTGAAATTTTTTGCAAGTAAAAATTAAAATATCCGAATGAAATTTGACACAGTAGTAGATAAAAGGATATAGTTTTTATTTATTCAATGTAGTTTCCATTATTAGCTACAACAGTCTCGAGGCGAGTGCGGAATGAAGCACAGGCCTTGGCGACGATGACCTTGTCCATTTGGGTCATCACCGTGTGAACTGCTTTCTTGACAGACTGGATGGTGGTATGAGGAGCTTTGTTGACATCTCTCTCAACAACGCCCCATACATAGTAGTCGAGGGGATTGCAATCTGGAGAATTAGGGGGCCAAATATCAGGACCCCAGTGACTAGGGACGTTAAGTGTCAGCCACGATTGTGTCTTTTTTGCCTTATGGGCTGGAGCTGAGTCCTGTTGGAAGACATACTTCCTTCCTGCGGCCACCATGTCCATCCAAGGCTTCACAACGGTCTCCAGAACATTGATGTAGGTGTCAGCGTTCATCCTAAGGCCCTTCTCAAAGAAATGGGGAGGCATGACATCACCTTCACTGCTGATAACGCCAAGGACCATTACGGAGGCAGGAAATTTCGTGTGCATCACGACAGGTATCTCTGAGGGGTCTTTACAGATCCAGCGATCATTCCTGGGATTTACCTTTTGGTCCACGTCAAAGTTCTTTTCGTCAGAGAAGAACCTTAGCATGCCAAAAGAGTCGTGTTTCAGGTTGTTGAGGAGGGCAGCAGCCTTTCCTTTTCTGTTATTCTTCATATTCTCAGTCAGCAACTGACCTTTCCGAAGGGCATAAGACTTGAGACCAAGGTCCTCATGGATAGTTCTGACAATTGTCATAGAGCCAACGTCCATTTCCTTGGCTATGGCCCTCATGCTCTTCCCAGGGTTTCCATCAATCTTCTCCTTGACATTTTTGACAAATTCTTCGCCTCTTACCCTGTCCGATCGACGCGTGTGCTTTTTCCTTGTAGCTATCCCCTCTTTGTTACTGTCGGCCTCATCAAACTGCTTCTTGACACGATAAATAGTGGTTTTGGGCAACTTAAGAAAATCCACTATCTCTTTGGGGCTCCTTCCGGCGCGCAGAGCAACGATGATGGCAGCTCGATTTTCAAATTCTCGGTTACTCTTCATCACTACACTGCGCACACATGTACTGTTGCATTTTACATGAATATGGCTACGTAATGAAAAAAAACAAGTTTTTAATCTCAAGTAGTTTTTGTTTTATGGACTGTCAAAGTTAGTCCCAATTTACCTGGTACACCCTGTATGTAGTACTTCGTTGGAGCACAAATCTCTTAAACCTCTCTTAATTATCTTTAAATAAAATTAATAATAAATAAATAACTCCATTGGGTAAAATGTCCATCTATATTGCCAATATATTTACATATTGTAGAGAAATATTCAAATTTTATAAACAGATTATTAATTTTGATATTTATATCTTGTTATTCTTTGTAAACTTCCCTTTTTACTTGCATTTTATAAATTGTACTTTGTGCCTGTAACTCAGATAAATAGCTTTCATACTGAAGTTTATAAGTAACAATATATACTCTATATAAATTATATATTTTTATAATATTGTGAGATCCTCACCTAACCTTTTAAGATCAGATATAAATACATATTAAAAATGGCATATCCTGACCAGGAGCACATGTGCTTTACAGAAGGCAGAGCGCCATCTGGTGGAAAAGAAATCAACTAAACATTGATTTAGCCTGTTCCCTGATATTTGGCCAACCCAATTTCTTGATAAATCAAGAAAAGCCATCCACGAACGCGTTTCGCGCTTTTGGCGCTCGTCAGCGTGGAGTAGGCTGAACCACTGCGACCAAAAAAGAATTTTTGGTCCCAATGGCTTCCCGAAAAACCAAGAAATGGGTATTTAAGGCCAAACTTGCGTAAATACGCATAGCACATTAAAAAACGAAAGAAAAAATAAAAGATAAAAAAGATCAGGTGTTGAAATCAATATTAAAAATGGCATATTCTGACCATATGAAATAAAAGGATTTAAAAGCGCGAATGTTTCTTTTATACATAAAACAAACTTCTACTGTCCTTACTGCGATGAAAAATATATTGGGAGGGCTTGCTCATCAGTGGTGAACCCTCCCAGCGGTTTCGCCAATTTAATCCACCAGACCGCTTCTCAGAGCTCTAATACTGTATTTGATCATTCTGCTTTTATATGCTACACTGAAGGATGGAATCTTAGAAATGGTTTTCAAGTAAACTATGGACATAAGCTTATAGGACAGTAGCATTACATTTAAATATTTGCTTCGAGCAATGCTCTTCAGCAAACTATAAAGACAAGGCCAGTTAGGCATAAATTAACACAAAACAATAACGCGCAAGATGGCGCGGTCTGGTGGATTAAATTGGCGAAACCGCTGGGAGGGTTCACCACTGATGAGCCAAGCCCTCCCAATATATTTTTCATCGCAGTAAGGACAGTAGAAGTTTGTTTTATGTATAAAAGAAACATTCGCGCTTTTAAATCCTTTTATTTTATATGTATAGATGGCGCGTTATTGTTTTGTGTTAATATTCTGACCAGGAGCACATGTGCTTTACAGAAGGCAGAGCGAAACGCGTTCGTGGATGGCTTTTCTTGATTTATCAAGAAATTGGGTTGGCCAAATATCAGGGAACAGGCTAAATCAATGTTTAGTTGATTTCTGTTCCACCAGATGGCGCTCTGCCTTCTGTAAAGCACATGTGCTCCTGGTCAGGATATGCCATTTTTAATATTGATTTCAACACCTGATCTTTTTATATTTTATTTTTTACTTTCGTTTTTTAATATAAATATATATATTTATTCAAATCGTCTGTTTTAGGTAATCAATAACAGAAAATACCCAACACACTAACTATTGAGGGTCTTCTTCTCAATATAGATTGGTGTCTCTCTTTACCTTGAGAGACAACCTAGTGTTTTAGTCCAGCTACTCGACCAGCTCCGCAACTCCAAAGGAAGAGGCTCTAAGGACGACTATCAAACGTCCAAAAACTTAACCAGAACTCATTTTTTTTAATTGAAAAATACGGTCAATTTATACATTAAAAGAAATTTACATAGTAATTTATACAATCAAAGAAATTTACATTCCTTTTCTCTCTTAGGTTTTAAGTTACAAATATATTTGCATAAAATAAAGTTGAAGACTCTAGTAGTCGTAACACTAACAATGGTTGAGATAAAATTGAGCAAAATTATTAAATATAAAATTATTAAACAAAAAAATAGGGTTATTAATTTTATTTAATATAAAGCAATAACGCACCATGTTTGAAAGAAAGATTCTTAATGTTTTCATTTACGGTATATATACCGTAAATGAAAACATTAAGAATCTTTCTTTCAAACATCAATCAAATTTCTATTGTCCTTACTGTGATATAAAACATAATGGTAGGGCTTGGCTCATCAGTAGGAAACCACTTGAATGGTTCACCACTGATGAGCCGAGCCCTCCCAAAATATATTTTCATCGCAGGAAGGACAGTAGACGTTTGATTGATGTTTGAAAGAAACATTTGCGTCTTAATGTTTTCATTTACGGTATAAATTTTATTTAAAATTTCCATTAAAAACATTTTTAAGCTGTGGTTCTTTGAATAAATCCAAATGCTTATATATAGATATATGAAAAAACAATAGAAAAAAAAAGATAAGTGGGTCAGGTGCTGATATTAAAAATAAAGAAGGCATTTCATGACCACGAGCACATGTGCTTTTTAGATGGCAGAGCGCCATCTAGTGGAGCAAGAATAAACTAAACGTTTATTTAGCTTGCTCCCTGATATTTGGCCAACCCAATTACTTGATAAATCAAGAAAAGCCATCCACGAATCTGCCATCTAAAAAGCATATGTGCTCGTGGTCAGGAGATGCCTTCTTTATTTTTAATATAGATATATGGTATATTTCTACTTTATTCACGTTTTTATTGGTGATCACGTGATCTTAACCAGGCAATTCACATTGAATTCAATAGCAAATCAAGTTTCAGTATTTTCTTAGCTCCCTTTTGCATTGATCAAGGAAATTAGGTTTTAAATAGAAGATTTTGAATTTTTTATATTGTTATTCAACCTCTTCTCTTTTTCGCATTATAGGTATCAGACGCTTGATTTATTTATATTTTAATGATTCCCCTTAGAGGCAATATGAATAGTTCGATTGGATAGGCACATTTATAAAGTGTAAAACCAATTTATTTAAACAAAACAAGAGAATAATAGAAGAATACATAAATAAGTTAAAACAAAGCATCTAGGGCTGCGTATTTTTTATTTCATAATTATAACACAAGCTTTCGGGCTCATACGCCCTTCTACAGGAGTTAATGAACGACTAACCATCTAATCTGAGATTACATTTTATATATGTAGCTATTATTTTGCATATTGGCCTGATTGAATAATTAACATATTTAGATTTACATATAGGTTGCATCATTTGGGAAATATTAATTCTAATTAATATGTGGTTATATGAATTATTTTTTATGAATATTATGTTGCATGTTTTCGTTTTATGTCATATTATTTTGAAATTTAATAGAAGAATATATCCATTTTTTTGTTATTAATCCTAGTGTCAATACACAATGTCATAGAGACACTTATATCATGTTTAGGATTAGTTGTGGTACAAGTCGTGATTTCCATACATGAGAGTAGATGGTCTGGAATTGTCTCCTCCTTTTTACAGATGGTACATGTTGGGAAGATCCTAACTCTGTCTTCAAATTTGATCTGCCTTGTGTGTCCACGGGACAGACATGTGACATTGTGGGGGCCAAGATACTTCCTTCCAGCCTGCTGGGATGACGGAACACGGCAAACATACAAGCGGGGCCATGAAATAGGAGATGACCACCGCTGCGCGGAGATCGGAGGAAGCCAACAGAACCAGAATAGACATTCTAGGGTTTTGTCCTTTTGTCTTCCCCTATAAAAATGTAGCTAATAAGTAATACCAATAAAACACTAACTTCGAAATACTTTCTGAGCCATCGCTGGACTAATAAATTGACACACCACAACATCTCCACGGGGTATGTTGGCATTGATGATTGCCTCAGGTCTCTCAGGAAAGTCATGGTCATGGTCATGGTGAATTCATAAGTAAGGACAAGAAACCAGGGGGAATTATGTAACCATGTTTATGTAACCAAGCGGAACACTGTGGGTTCGATTCCCATCCCTGGACACTTTATTTTTCCGTTTATCATTACTCTTCACAATTCTCATCCTTTCATACTTCATCCCTAAGGTTATAAATAATCGTTATTTCTCCTTAAAATAAATTTCGATTTTTCGTTCAAAAGAAGCACATGCGGGATAATTCTCAAATGTCGTTCTATAATCATAAACCGCATTATATTGTATTATGTTTATAAGTTATAAGTACATTTATAGGTTCAATTATTCTTGGGATGGTCCATCGCGCAAATCCGAAGAGCTAATGTTCTAGTTTTTAAACAAATTGGGAGTTTATTGAAATATATTTTTGATTTGAAATCTTAGATATTAATTGATTAGCGAATACAATTCAAATATAGAACGCTCTTACGAAGGTCAATAACCCGAAATGCGTGGCTGTCTTTTCTTGATTAATCAAAATATTGGGTTGGCCAAATATAATGGAAAAAGGTAAATCAACGTTTAGTTTATTTTTGTTCCGCTAGATGACGCTCTTTCATCTAGAAATGCTCATGTGAGTCCGGTCAGGATATGTATTTTTTATTTTTAAATATATATATATATATGTTATATTAAAATATTATTCTATTTAAAATTATATTTCATAGATCCAAATACTCTGTTAAATCGACCGCCAGAGGTCATGCTTCCCCAAAAAATCTCGTTGTTGTTCTTCCCCAATGGCCGGCTCAAACCTTTTGTACATTATGTATATAATCTTTTGTTTTCCTTGTTCTACTTGCCTTAAGTCAGGCAGTACTCTTTACCAAATTATGTTTTTTATATAATCCTAAAGCTCAATTAAAACAATCTCTTATCAAAACTATTTTTGTAATTATACTTTCAAGATTTTAACCACGACTGCATTACCATAATCCTCAACATGATCTAAAATTCAAGCAGAAAATCAAATCTCAATTGTTTTTATAACATATATATATATATATATTCTGAATATAGAGCAATCCATAATACATTTATATTTTAAAATAAGGCCTATTTTGGATTTTAATACGATTATTTATTAAACCGATATTTCGATGGAACGATCTTCCATCTTTTACAAGGTGTTTTGCTGTGAAGCACGCAGCAGGTCACGTGCCCCAGGTGAGCCACTAGACGTCTTCCAAGCTTATTGGGAGATAAACCATCTAATATATACATTCTAAATAGAGTAAATATAATCAAAAGAAAAAATTGATATATGTAAATAACTATTGAAAATTAAGAGATATCGAATTAATTAAACAAATAAAATATCATAAAATTGAAATAACTGTCAAAAATATATACAAATAATAGTAATAAATATCCGATTAAAAATGAAATAAAATAAACATGTAAATAGCATAATCATCTAGGAGGTTCTAAACTGAGTATATACATCTGGCAAGTCAATCTTTCTATTGATACTATTTTTATTTTCTAAAGAGCTCCAGCTTTCTAAAAATAAACGGCAATGTTTTTCTTTTATGTTTTGATGTATTATAGATGTGTGATCGAAGTCTGGAGTGTGACTATTTTTGAATGCGTGATCTACCAGTAGGGATGTCGGGTTATGGTGCTTTAGTGCAGATTTGTGCTGGTTGATTCTTTCAGATAAAGGTTTGCTGGTTTCTCCTATGTATATTGCCTGGCAGGATTTGCATGGAATTTTATAAACCTAATTCGCTCTATCTTCTGGCTTGTAGATTTGTTTTGTATCAGGGTGACGGAAGATGCTTCTTAAATTCTGTATGGGTTGATATCTGGTTGTAATATTGTGTTTTTTTAAACTTCTGGCTATTCTTTCACAGCCATAGCTGTAAGGTAGGGAGCAAAACACGTTCGGGGTTGAGATCTGTCTATTGTTCGTGGATGGAATTTTTGGTGCATATAATTGCTTTTTGATAAATTCTTTAGGGTAATTATTGCTTTGTAGTTCTTGAAATAATCTAGCTCTTTCAATTTTTTCATCATTTTTATCCGTAAAATGTGTAGTCAACCTCTTGGAAAGTGTTTTGACCACCCCACAAAACCAACCCACACAGGAAGTTACCTGAACTTCAATTCTTTTGGTCCTATCTGTCATAAGATTGCGGTGGTCAAAACACTTTCCAAGAGGTTGACTACACATTTTACGGATAAAAATGATGAAAAAATTGAAAGAGCTAGATTATTTCAAGAACTACAAAGCAATAATTACCCTAAAGAATTTATCAAAAAGCAATTATATGCACCAAAAATTCCATCCACGAACAATAGACAGATCTCAACCCCGAACGTGTTTTGCTCCCTACCTTACAGCTATGGCTGTGAAAGAATAGCCAGAAGTTTAAAAAAACACAATATTACAACCAGATATCAACCCATACAGAATTTAAGAAGCATCTTCCGTCACCCTGATACAAAACAAATCTACAAGCCAGAAGATAGAGCGAATTAGGTTTATAAAATTCCATGCAAATCCTGCCAGGCAATATACATAGGAGAAACCAGCAAACCTTTATCTGAAAGAATCAACCAGCACAAATCTGCACTAAAGCACCATAACCCGACATCCCTACTGGTAGATCACGCATTCAAAAATAGTCACACTCCAGACTTCGATCACACATCTATAATACATCAAAACATAAAAGAAAAACATTGCCGTTTATTTTTAGAAAGCTGGAGCTCTTTAGAAAATAAAAATAGTATCAATAGAAAGATTGACTTGCCAGATGTATATACTCAGTTTAGAACCTCCTAGATGATTATGCTATTTACATGTTTATTTTATTTCATTTTTAATCGGATATTTATTACTATTATTTGTATATATTTTTGACAGTTATTTCAATTTTATGATATTTTATTTGTTTAATTAATTCGATATCTCTTAATTTTCAATAGTTATTTACATATATCAATTTTTCTTTTGATTATATTTACTCTATTTAGAATGTATATATTAGATGGTTTATCTCCCAATAAGCTTGGAAGACGTCTAGTGGCTCACCTGGGGCACGTGACCAGCTGCGTGCTTCACAGCAAAACACCTTGTAAAAGATGGAAGATCGTTCCATCGAAATATCGGTTTAATAAATAATCGTATTAAAATCCAAAATAGGCCTTATTTTAAAATATATATATTTAAAAATAAAGAGATTTTCTGTTGATTTTTGATCAGGTATTGAGAATTATGCTATGGTAATTGCAGTCGTGGTTGAAATCTTGAAAGTATAATACTAAAAATAGTATTGATCAGTAATTGATTTAATTGAACTAAAAGAATATATAAAAAACATAATTTGATCAAAGTACTGCCTGGCTTAAGGCGTAAGAATAAAAAATGAAAAGCTTATTTACATAATGTACAAAGTTTTGAGTCGGCCAACGGGATACAACAACAATGAGATTTTATAGGGGAAAGAGTGACCTCTGGCGGTCGATTTAGCAGAGTATTTGAATCTATGAAATTATAATTTTAAATAAAATAATATTTTAATATAACATATATATATAATATTTGCATAATGATCTTTGAAACAGTTTTATAAATATAAATAGAATGCTGGAACTTAAAAGATATTGAGCTAAAGAATATATATAAAAATCAATTCACCAATATATTTAAAAAAAGCAAAAAAAAAAAAAAATAGAAGAGTGTGTAGGTGAATAAATATTTAAACTATAATCATTTTTTAAGTCTATCCAAATATTAAACCACAATTTTTAAAACATAGATTAAAAAAAAAAAACAGCGTTTAAAGTTTTTCTTACAAAATGTTGTAAATAGCTTCAAGGGTGAGAAAGTTAATTTGAAGATTCTTTAAGGCGAAAAAAAGAGGAAAAAATCTTCTGTGAAAGAAATCCAAGGCTCTCCTTTGATATCCATCACCCTCACAATCACAGAGTATCTCATAAATTACAGCAGGGTGACCAAGCACTTGCTACTAATTCAATGAATTATCAACGACGCCTCTGGTCAATAAAACATGAGGCAACTGGCACCACTGCTAGAAATTAAAATTTTTATTAATCGATTTGTATTTTATTGGCACATTTCACTAGTGTCAATATTCTTTGTTTTTTTCTGATGTATCAGAATAATTTGTTTTTAATTAGAATTTCTCATTTAAAGAGTAATTATCTTTTTGTTTTATATATTTTTTTTATAATGGGAAAAAGTTCGTTTGATATTTAATTGATTTCGGAGATGTATCAATGGTATTGATAAATCAATCATGGATGTAAAGTTTTTTTAGAAAATTAATTTTGGACTACTTATACAAAAAAATAGTATATTAACTCTAAAATTCTATATGTTTACTTTTTCCTTTTCTCTCTATATATATACCTTTATTTATATTTTTCAACAACAACAAAAGCCTTTATATAGGACCTCTCGTCCTATAAAGGATTCGCCAGTTTACAGAGTAATTGAAGAGAACTAAGAATACAGAGATATATGCAGTAGGTATAGTATAGTATTTTCTACACTGTGACTATATACAACAGCAGCAACAAGCTTTTTACTGGAATCAAAGTCCCATACAGGATTCGTCATTCTAATCCTGACATAGATTATTTGCATATAATTATTTACATCAATTAGATTATGTATATAGCTTCCCTTTCTCTTCAGCCATCTTCCAAAATTTGAACAACGCAAAGATTAATTTTGGACTACTCATACAAAATATTTGTTTATTAACTCTAAAATTCTATATGTTTACTTTTTTCCTCTCTCTATATATAAATATTCCTTTATTTATATAAATATATAAAAGAATAACATTATATACTTATGTGTTTTTGGTATGATTAGATAACAATGAAAACCATCCTACTGTTAAATCCATATTACTTATTTATTAAAATCATGAGTTCTATATCTATATATATATATAAAAATGAATTAACACAAAGCAATAACCCGCCATCTATACATATGAAATAAAAGGATTTAAAAGCACGAATGTTTCTTTTATACATGTATGTATAAAAGAAACATTCGCGCTTTTAAATCCTTTTATTTCATAAAAATGAATGTTTGTGTGTTTGTATGTCCGGTATACAAATTCGCAGTAGTTCACTAATTCAAACCAAAATTTCCATACATAGGTAAAAAATAACGGGGAAGACGATAGGCTATTTTAAAAAATATATAAATCAATTATTAAAACTATATATTCAAATTATTCTACTTAGCTCACGAACAGCGCCCTCTATCAAGTACTAAAAGGTTATAAATACGTTTAAAATCTAAATCTTCTCAATATTTTATTAATAATAGTTCGCTTAATAACACATATAATATAAATATTTATATAATAACTGCTCTAATTTGAAATATTTGGTAGGTTTTATTTATTTATATATATTTTCATTTTTAGATATAACTGGTCTAATTCGCCGTTTAAAATAACTGCTCTAATTCGAAATATTTGGTATGTTTTATTTGTGTTCACTCTATTTCTATTTATTTGAAGTATTATAATCTCCATGTTTCAAAAACCTATTTCAAAAAGGTCGTTAGAAATATGTAAGGCCTGAAATAGCTTTCCATGCGAATATTTATGATGCCAAGCGTAGCTTAATGGTTAGGTGTGCGGCTTCGTATTTCCACAACCTTGGTTCGAAACTTAGCCTGGGTGTTTTTTTTTTATATTATTGAAGCAAAGTTTTTTTTTTTTACAGTACCAAAATTTCCATACATAGGTAAAAAAAACGAGGAAAACGATAGGCTATTTTAAATTATATATAAATTAAATATTAAAACTATATATTCAAATTATTCTGTTTAGCTCACGAACAGCGCCCTCTATCAAGGTTATAAATACTTTTAAAATCGAAATCTTCTCAAAATTTTATTAATAATAGTTCGCTTAATAATTAGAATACTTGATCTAAATCGAAATATTTATAGACGCTCGCTCGATTTGAAGATTTATATCGTAACTAATCTGACTGAAATTTTAACAGTATATAGAGTAGAATCTGGAAAAACTTATAGTGAAATTTTCAGGTCTCTATTCCGAATATTCGTCGAGTTTACCCTTTTGCTCGCGAGCAGCGCCTCTAGCGGTGACGATGGGAGGTAATATCAGCTGACCTAATGTACATGTAAAGTTTGGAGCGGGACGTTTCACAAGAGTGACATCCACGGCACCAATTTATAATTGTAACGAATAGTGTTTGAATAAAACATTTAATCGGGTAAACCCGGGCGTTGCCCGGGTCATTCGTCTAGTAAACTATAAAACTGAAATGATAATTATCATAAGATTACCTAATTGAAAAATGTATTATCTAAAATCTGTGACTAGAAGTTACATATTTACATATTCCCCTTAAACAATTCTAAAACAACATATATAATATAATAAATATATTGTGATTCCTTTCAGGCCTGACTATAGATCGTGGTGAAATTTAATTTAGATAGGTCATATATATACATGTAGTATATTTTTGTTCAATCTCCTCCCGGCATATTTTACATCTATATTTAGGCCATAGATTTGGTCTAGCCGCTCTACTAGCTAAACACCTCTTTGGCAGATTGTGAAGATTCCATTAGATCCCGTGTGGATCTCATGAAATAAAGTCCGCCTTAGACTGACGAGGGCCATTAGCCCGAAACCATGGTCTCTAGGTGGACGCTTCTCAGTTTGCCAAATCAGGTGTTGTGGCTTTGTCACCGACCTGAGGCCGTTAGTTGCGGCGACGGTCAATAGATGACGTCTAATTTGGGAGAGATGCCCTTTATTTTTATAGATCAATTTTCTCTCGGCAAAATCTCCATATATATATGGTATATTTTTGTGTTCCTTTCCACAATATACGACTAGGCTATTTGAAATTTCAGCACAATATATAGTCAGGTCTGAAAGTAATTACTTTCATAGTTTCAACCGCGGAATTAATATGTAAATTAGTCTAATATATTTGCATATCATGCATATATTTAGGGTCGAAAATTGATGAAGAAAATGATAAAAAATATGACTCAAATTATATTGTCAGTATTTCTACAAATTACAAACCTTTGTTGAGAAACACAATAATCTTTGCATAAACACACATTCACTTGTACAATACATGTACAAAACCGGCTCTGTCAATCGGATAGTTTATCATGAATACAAGGTTTTCCCAAAAGTTCGTAAACACTTGCAAAAAATTAAAATACAGTTAAACCTGTCTATAGCGCCCTCTCTTGAGACTCCCCAAAATAGGGTTCTATAAAGAGGGGGTGCTATAGACAGGTCACTTTTAATATAAATCGCATCGTACTACGTATTTAAAATCGGGCGCTATAGAGAGGAAGGCGTTATTTAGAGGGGGCGCTATAGACAGGTTGAAACTGTATCAATATTATTCGCCGTTATGTATAATGTCTTTGTATTGTGTATAAAGTAATTGTATTATGTATTCGCCGTGATAATATGTATTTTACGCCAAGTAATATATGAGAAAAACACGAACTTTTGGTACAACCTTATTTATATACCAATCGCATCTTTAAAAGATTGAATTTTAAATATATTCAACACTATAAAATTGAAAAAAGGTAGAATAAGATCTACAATAAACATTTATACAAACCTATCTTTAACGATAAAAAAGCTCAATAAAAGTCATGGGTAGAGTATGGGGCTTTCTGAATAAATGGGAAGCTATTTTCAACCATTGGAAAATGCAGACGACTTTTACTTTCTTATTTTTTCGGAGAACAATATCTTGGCAGAAGATCCCTAAACTTGGCGCCTGCCTGTCTTATTTTGCCAAGGTAAACAGACTTCTTCAATTTGAATAAAAACCATAAAAGCTGGGAGCGTTTTGCCTTCCATTGTATGCAATTTAGTAAGTCCTATTAGCTCAATTTTTGAATATGGCAAGTAAATTTTTGATATATGATTACTATAAAGTATTCATATATATATATATATATATATGGAATATTATTCTTTTTTATTTATTTATTTATTTCAACACACAAACGCGATATCCAGGCTAGGGATAATTGCGGCGATTTACATTTTTTTTTAAACAGAAACAGTTATAAAATTTTTACAAAAAAAAGTAATCGAAATAAAAAGAGAAAAAATATATATTTATATATATTGGGAACCTGAACCTTTCAGGTTTGAAAGAAAATCATGAATATATTTACAAAATAGTTAAACTTATGATAATTCTCTCTGCTATTTACAAATTGATATAGATCTACAACATTATTTTTTGTCTGTTGTCTAGCGGTGAAGAAGAGTGGGCATTCCAGCAGTAGGTGTCTATTATTCTTTGTTCAATGATTTGAAATATCTTTATTATTATATTGTGTTATATTTATATAAACCTCATCCGGTTTCTTGGATATGGAGGACTCTCAATAAACTTTATAGTCTTCTTCTGTATTACATGATGGCAAAACTGGATAATTAATTGTATCTACATTTAGGGGTTGTTACACTATTTATAATTATGGTATATATGGAAATATGGTGTATATTAACATATAGTACTACATATATATATATATATATATATATATATATATATATATATATATAATAATAAATAGTTATTTAATTTTATAGTCCAGTTTTGTATTAAGATTATCTTCACTATTATGATCATTTAAATACAAATTATAAAATTTGTAAAATGTTATTAATTATAAATTTTTTATTGTTATTAATTATAAATATATATATATAGTGTAGAAACTATATAACTCAAATAAAAAAATCATTAATTATTTAATGAACAATTGGACAAACATTGAAACAGTACACACATTTGACTTTGAGGACCTATATTCTAAAATAAATTTAAGAGATCTAAATAATAAAATAACCAATTTATTTAATGAATTCATTAATGACAAAACTTTCTACATTAAAATTATTCATAACAGATATAAAACATTTAAATTAGATCTTAAAACAGCAAAAACTCTACTGGAAACATATTTAAATTTTAACTATATAGAATTTAAAAATAAAATATATATTCAATCAGAAGGCGTTCCCATGGGTACTTCTTCTAGTCCGTTATTAGCAAATCTAATATTGTTCTGGTACGAAAGAGAATACTTTCTACAAAATAATATTAATTGGCAAATATTCCGATATGTAGATGACATAATAATATTTAATAATCCACTGTTTAAAAAATTAATACCTGAAATATATCCTAAATACTTGAAACTTAAGAACAATGAAAAAATTTATAGAAACAAAAAAGTTAACTTTTTAGACTTGAATATAGACCTTACAAATAGTGCTGTTAGAGTTTATAATAAAAAGAGTAATTATAATTTCAATATTATAAAATACTGTAATATGAATTCTAATATATCATTAAATTGCTGTAAAGGTATATATTATGGTCAGTTTCTAAGATTTTATAGAATAAATAATATATTAGATAATTTCATAGAAGATGTTAAAAATTTAAACATGGAATTTATTAAAAACAAATTTAGTATCAAACAAGTAAAATATTTCAACAGTATATCAATTATAAAATATTAAAAAAAAAATAAATGGAAATATCCATTTATGAAATCAACTTTCTATAATTTCTCTTAATATTAACTAATACAAATTTATAATCTTTAACAGTTAATTAAACTTTGATTAAATAACTGATTAAAAGATTTTTTCACAAGATTTTTAAAGTGTTAAAGTATATAGTTCATTTTTGTTTAATCTCCAATTTCTGGGGAGGAAAATGGAGGTTAAATAAAGGTGAATTTGCACAATTAATAGCTTTATTAAACTCTTATAATTTGCCTTTTTAAAGGAATATTAAAAGATGAATAAGTGTTAAATCAGTTATTTTGATATAACTAGCTGTAAAGATTATAAAATTTAGCTTTCTTCCTTTAACTATTTTTCCTTTCTTCTTTAATTTTATTGTTGTTCAAAAAAATTCTGAATAAATGGTCTAAATTTGAAATGTGGGGGGACATTCCCCTCCCGCGACATGTGTCAGCCAGAAATAGATATTCACAATGGAGGACGCCGCGGCCGAGGTAGGTTTACAGTTTGAATTTGTTAACACTTGTATCTGTTATATATGTTCATTTAAATATTTCACTGAAACAACTTAATATTAACACATAAAATCCGGTTTAAAAGAGATCTATGACATAATAAAGAAGGGGTGAAATGTCGCTGGAATTTTATCTGAAGATCCCCGTTCCAGCAGATCTCTTTTTCCAATTCATTTCAATTTAAAGTCTTTTGTGTATGTCTGGTCTACCATTAGGGTTTCAAAACATAATATCCAAACTTATAACAAATGTTAATTCATACTATAGATATATTACTAAATACAACTATTTATAATCATATTATAAAATAAAAAAACCTTTAAAAATCTTAAAAAAAAAAAAGGATAAAATATAAAATCATAAAAAATATATATATATATATACTAACAATCTTATCTACCTTCTTTATAAAACTCTTTTTTTTTTTTTTCTTATTATTAGTTTGATTAAAAGTGCATGGTTCTGTCTTTCTCTCTTTTTTCTAACTATTATATATATTCTCTCTTCGATTATTCTATATATAGGATTAGAGTATGTCTGAATGACGTGTAAAAGCCGATGTAATAGACGTTACTTTGTTAATTTTTATTGTTATTAATTATAAACATATAATTAACTTGAGGATGTAGTAGAAGTAAAGGATTTTTTTTTTTTCTCTCTCTATCTACAAATTAATAACATTTTACAAATTTTATAATTTGAATTTAAATGATCATAATAGTGAAGATAATCTTAATACAAAACTGGACTATAAAATTAAATAACTATTTATTATTATATATATATATATATATTAACACAAAGCAATAAGGCGCCATCTATAAATATAAAATGAAAGGATTTAAAAGCACGAATGTTTCTTTTATACATAATACAAACTTCTACTGCCCTTAATGCGATGAAAAAATATATTGGGAGGGCTTGGCTCATCAGTGGTGAATCCTCCCAGCGGTTTCGCCAATTTAATCCACCAGACCTCTTCTCAGAGCTCTAATACTGTATTGGATGATTCTGCTTATATATGCTACACTGAAGGATGGAATCTTAGAAATAGTTTCCAAGAAAACTATGGACATAAGCTTATAGGACAGTAGATCTATATACATGTATGTAGTTATATTTGAAGGCCTACCAAAAATATAACAAGACCATAGTAACTGTAACAATGAGACCACCAACAATATAACAAGGCCATAGTAACTGTAACAATGAGACCACCAACAATATAACAAGGCCATAGTAACTGTAACAAGGAGACAATATAACAAGGCCATAGTAACTGTAACAAGGAGACAATATAACAAGGCCATAGTAACTGCAACAAGGAGACCACCAACAATATAACAAGGCCATAGTAACTGTAACAAGGAGACCACCAACAATATAACAAGGCCATAGTAACTGCAACAAGGAGACCACCAATAATATAACAAGACCATAGTAACTGTAACAAGGAGACCACAGACAATATAACAAGGCCATAGTAACTGTAACAAGGAGACCACCAACAATATAACAAGGCCATAGTAACTGTAACAAGGAGACCACCAACAATATAACAAGGCCATAGTAACTGCAACAAGGAGACCACCAATAATATAACAAGACCATAGTAACTGTAACAAGGAGACCACAGACAATATAACAAGGCCATAGTAACTGTAACAAGGAGACCACCAACAATATAACAAGGCCATAGTAACTGCAACAAGGAGACCACCAACAATATAACAAGGCCATAGTAACTGCAACAAGGAGACCACCAACAATATAACAAGGCCATAGTAACTGTAACAAGGAGACCACCAACAATAAAACAAGACCATAGTAACTGCAACAAGGAGACCACCAATAATATAACAAGGCCATAGTAACTGTAACAAGGAGACAATATAACAAGGCCATAGTAACTGTAACAATGAGACCACCAACAATATAACAAGGCCATAGTAACTGTGACAAGGAGACCACAGACAATATAACAAGGCCATAGTAACTGTAACAAGGAGACCACCAACAATATAACAAGGCCATAGTAACTGTAACAAGGAGACCACCAACAATATAACAAGGCCATAGTAACTGTAACAAGGAGACCACAGACAATATAACAAGGCCATAGTAACTGTAACAATGAGACCACCAACAATATAACAAGGCCATAGTAACTGTAACAAGGAGACCACCAACAATATAACAAGGCCATAGTAACTGTAACAAGGAGACCACCAACAATATAACAAGGCCATAGTAACTGTAACAAGGAGACCACCAACAATATAACAAGGCCATAGTAACTGTAACAAGGAAACCACCAACAATATAACAAGGCCATAGTAACTGTAACAAGGAGACCACCAACAATATAACAAGGCCATAGTAACTGTAACAAGGAGACCACCAACAATATAACAAGGCCATAGTAACTGTAACAAGGAGACCACCAACAATATAACAAGGCCATAGTAACTGAAACAAGGAGACCACCAACAATATAACAAGGCCATAGTAACTGTAACAAGGAGACCACCAACAATATAACAAGGCCATAGTAACTGTAACAATGAGACCACCAACAATATAACAAGGCCATAGTAACTGTAACAAGGAGACCACCAACAATATAACAAGGCCATAGTAACTGTAACAATGAGACCACCAACAATATAACAAGGCCATAGTAACTGTAACAATGAGACCACCAACAATAAAACAAGGCCATAGTAACTGTGACAAGGAGACCACAGACAATATAACAAGGCCATAGTAACTGTAACAAGGAGACCACCAACAATCTAACAAGGCCATAGTAACTGTAACAAGGAGACCACCAACAATATAACAAGGCCATAGTAACTGTAACAAGGAGACCACAGACAATATAACAAGGCCATAGTAACTGTAACAATGAGACCACCAACAATATAACAAGGCCATAGTAACTGTAACAAGGAGACCACCAACAATATAACAAGACCATAGTAACTGTAACAAGGAGACCACCAAAAATATAACAAGACCATAGTAACTTTAACAAGGAGACCACCAACAATATAACAAGGCCATAGTAACTGTAACAAGGAGACCACCAACAATATAACAAGGCCATAGTAACTGTAACAAGGAGACCACAGACAATATAACAAGGCCATAGTAACTGTAACAATGAGACCACCAACAATATAACAAGGCCATAGTAACTGTAACAAGGAGACCACCAACAATATAACAAAACAATAGTAACTGTAACAAGGAGACCACTAACAATATAACAAGACCATAGTAACTGTAACAAGGAGACCACCAACAATATAACAAGACCATAGTAACTGTAACAAGGAGACCACCAACAATATAACAAGGCCATAGTAACTGTAACAAGGAGACCACCAACAATATAACAAGGCCATAGTAACTGAAACAAGGACACAATATAACAAGACCATAGTAACTGTGATAAGGAGACAATATAAAACAAGACCATAGTAACTGTGATAAGGAGACAATATAAAACAAGACCATAGTAACTGTAACAAGGAGACCACCGACAATATAACATGACCATAGTAACTGTAATAAGGAGACAATATAACAAGACCATAGGAACTGTAACAAGGAGACCACCGACAATATAACAAGACCATAGGAACTGTAACAAGGAGACCACCGACAATATAACAAGACCATAGTAACTGTAACAAGGACACAATATAACAAGACCATAGTAACTGTAACACAAGGAGACAACCGACAATATAACAAGACCATAGTATCTGTGATAAGGAGACAATATAACAAGACCATAGTAACTGTAACAAGGAGACCACCACCTATAATAATGAATTACCCACGCACGCTATATACTCACACATAGAATTCATTAATTCTGTTAATATATTCATCTTACTGCACGATTCTTCTTTGCAATCCAACTGGCTTTGTGCTAGATATGGGATTTGATACTCCAATTTAGATTCTTGGCGTGGTATCATATTTTCACAAACTAATTGAATATATTAACGCCGTTTTTATTTTAATTCAAAAAATAGAGTTATATATAAAGATTGCCACACGTGGAATGGCTCAGGATGAGACAGCAATTTATTTAAGACAAGAACAAACTAAGCATGGTAAACAAAAGATAAGCCACGAGGGAAATTTACAGAGTAGCAAAATTGAAAAACATAAAAATGACCACTCTGTTAATAAAAATAATAAAATAATAAATACTTTGTTACCATATATATATATATATATGCCTTCCCCTCGCAAAAAGGTTATATTAAGTGCTTGGTAAGACATGACATGTATTATAACAATTTTTCTGGTGTGGAACTAACATCTTTCCACATAATTTCTTTTTTAAGGAATAACTCTTATCATGACCAATTTAGTATGAAGTAAGGAATGAAGAGTAGCTTCTTTCATAGACATTTTATTCACGCTAGCTTTCGAACCTATGAGGTTCTTCAACAGGCTTGGGTAGCTTTTTAGTTAGTGTAAAAAGCTACCCAAGCCTGTTGAAGAACCTCATAGGTTCGAAAGCTAGCGTGAATAAAATGTCTATGTAAGAAGCTACTCTTCATTCCTTACTTCATACTAAACATAATTTCTTGTCCAACAATGATCACAGCCTTGAAGAAAATTGACCCAGAACAGCAACTTTACACATCCAATATAGAGAACATTGCAATACATGTGATTGATATGTACGGAGACATCTGAGGCTCTTCAATGAACATAACAACAACCACAGACGAAGGGTGACATTAAACACTTTTCAGCTTCTTAAATTTTGTTCATAAGCATATTGGGAATAAAAATCACTCTATTCCTCAATGCTTAAATAGTTCTATATTTATTCTAGAAAAATCTAAACTAAAAATTATTAATTAAAAAAAAAAGCATCTCCTGATTGTAAATAAAGTTACTGATTGCTTTTGCCATCTACCGGAATACATATCAACTTTAATAATTAACTTTTTGATTATTTACCATAATATTAGCCAAATATCCTTTCTTAAATTATCAAGAAAAGCTAATCACGTACGCGTTTCAGGCTGTTGGCCTTCGTCAGCGTAGTGTAGGCTGTACCTTAATGACCAACAAAAAGCGGGTCCTTGAAACGTCCTGAAAAATGTCGAAATATAGGTTTTAAACTGATCCCAGTACTAAATTGCACACTTGTACTGTATTTTATTACATATAAAGATATTAAATACTTTTTCAATTAGGCCCAAGTTGGCATTACTTTTGAAAACAACTCTATGCTATAAGGAAGGAAACTAATTTAAAAAATAGTTATCAATTTCGAAAAAGAGAGAAATGTTGAACTACTTTATATTTTCTCCCGTAGAAGGGATTTCTTGACCGAAAGCTTGAGAAATTTGTGAATAAAAAATATTTCAAAAATAAACTTTTCCCTGGAGGCTCAATGTTTTTATTTTAAATAAGTTATTTACAAAATATATAACAAGAAAAAGGCATCTCGTTATCGTGAAACTGAAAGATGCTGTTGGCTTGCGCCATCTATCGGAATAAATATCAAATATTCAGTGATTTTCAATTATTCCATAATTGTGGATATACGAGGTGTGTTCAAAAAGTATCGCGACTTTTGTGTTTTTTCAAAAATTATTTATTTATTCATGAATACCTATTTTGTCCCCTTCAGAGTAATCCCCATGAGATATTATACACTTGTGCCAACGGTTTTTCTAATCTTCGAAGCACTTCAAAAAATCATTAAAAAAAATCTTTTTCAGCTCCTCCTTCGATGCCATCTTTATCTCGTCAAGCGTAGCGTAACGTCGTCCTTTCATGGGCCTCTTCAGTTTAGGGAACAATAAAAAGTCATAGGGGGCCAGATCTGGGGAATACGGTGGCTGCGGCATCATTAGTGTGTTGTTTTTGGCCAAAAAGTCTCTCACAAGCAACGATGTGTGAGCAGGGGCTTTATCGTGGTGCAAAAGCCAATTTTTGTTCTTCCACAAATCCGGGCGTTTCTGGCGGATTGCTTCGCGCAAATTGCGCATGACTTGCAGGTAATATTACTTATTGACCGTTCTACCCTGTGGTAAGAACTCATGATGCACCACGCCCCTGCAATCGAAGAAAACTGTCAGCAAAACTTTCACATTCGACCGAACTTGGCGCGCTTTTTTCGGTCTTGGTTCGTGCGGCAGCTTCCATTGAGATGATTGAGCTTTGGTTTCCACGTCATAACCATAAACCCACGCTTCGTCACCAGTTATGACCCTCTGGAGAAAATTTGGGTCGTCGCGGACAGAGTCCAACATCTCATTAGCAATGTTCATGCGATGCTGTTTTTGGTCGCCATTGAGCAATTTTGGTACGAATTTCGCGGCGACCCGTCTCATGCCCAAATCATTGATAAAAATCGAATGGCACGAGCCAATCGATATGTTTAGGTCCTCAGCAACTTCTCTAACGGTGATTCGACGATTGGCCAATATCATTTTCTCCACTTCATTAATTTTTTCGTCTGTTGTTGAAGTGCTCGGGCGTCCGGCACGCTCTTCGTCGTTCACATCTTCTCGGCCTTCTGAGAACATTTTGTACCACCGATAAACGTTGCTTCGGCTAAAGGTAGCTTCTCCGTAGCCACAGTCAACATTCGGAATGCATCCGCGCACTTAATTTCGTTTTTCACACAAAATTTGATACAGGTTCTTTGATCCATTTTTTTTAATAGGTAAAAATCGAAGACGATCCAAAACACCTGCAAGCAAAGCAGCTGTCAACAATTAAGTGAACATTCAAAATGGCCGAGCTTGTCGGCATAAGTGAGAGGCATGAATACCAACATAAAGCCACAAAAAGATCAAAATTCGAATATACGTAACCCGCGAAAATTAAAAATTCGCGATACTTTTTGAACACACCTCGTATTAAAAAAACCAACGAATAATTGATGTTTATTCCGAAAAATGGCGCAAGCCATCAGCAACTTTCAAGTTGCACGATAAGGAGATGTTTCTTTTTTCTTAATATATCCACCATATTTCATTACACTTTTAAATTTGTACTATTTTTTCATATATATAATGTTATATAAAATACTATTTAGAAGTTCTTTATATTATGAGGTTATTTATTTATTTTATTTAAAGGCAATTAGAAGAATGAAGAGATTTCCCGAAATACTGCACAAATCTCATCTATAGATGTATAATTTAAAGTCAAAGTTAACATTAAACATTAAACTCATTACAAAAACCAAAATACTTCAGCCCATATGCAACATTAACAGAAAATCAACGGCAACAATTTCAAGAATCAGAATAGGACATTTTGAAGGAATGAAGATATACCCAGACATGACTAGATCCTACAGGAACTGCAATAACTGTCACAACACCTAACTCACACCGGACCATATATACAGCCCTCTATATGGCAGACATCAATCCAGAAGAGGACATCCATACGAACCAGGCACCTCAGTTGGCCGGTATTGTGATCAGGGTGCACGGACCGATCTGATCTGCTCCATGGTAAAACACCACCACCTCAGTTGGCCGGTATTGTGATCAGGGTGCACGGACCGATCTGATCTGCTCCATGGACAAGACACCACCACCACCTCAGTTGGCCGGTATTGTGATCAGGGTGCACGGACCGATCTGATCTGCTCCATGTGCAAGACACCATCACCACCTCAGTTGGCCGGTATTGTGATCAGGGTGCATAGACTGTCTGCTCCATGGACAAGACATCTCAGTTGGCCGGTATTGTGATCAGGGTGCACATACCGATCTGATCTGCTCCATGAACAAGACAACACCACCTTAGTTGGCCGGTATTGTGATTAGGGTGTACGGACCGATCTGAGCTGCTCCATGGACAAGACACCACCACCTCAGTTGGCCGGCATTGTTATCAGGGTGCATGAACCGATTTGATCTGCTCCATGGACAAGACACCACCACCACCTCAGTTGGCCGGTATTGTGATCAGGGTGCACGGGACCGATCTGATCTGTTCCATGGACAAGACACCACCACCACCTCAGTTGGCCGGTATTGTGATCAGGGTACACGGACCGATCTGATCTGCTCCATGGACAAGACACCACCACCACCTCAGTTGGCCGGTATTGTGATCAGGGTGCACGGACCGATCTGATCTGTTCCATGGACAAGACACCACCACTACCAATATTAAGCATAAATAGTAAAAATAACCTTTAAACAATATAAAATATCTATTTACACTATGTACATTAAAGATATATACAATATAAAACAATATTATGACGTTAAAAAAAAATAAAAAATCCAAGTTTGCTTATATTAATCTAAAAAAAAAATCAAACCAAACGATTTTTAAAAATTCTTTTGTTTATTTCGATTATCTCCTTTCTGCGCATGCGCAGACAGTAGGTTGTTCTGCTCGACAAAAAGGGACAAATCAATATCAGATAAAGCCATTTATAATCAAAATTGATTTTATTGAAGACAAAAAATGACAGAAAGCCAAATTTGGAGATAACTTTTCTTTTGTTTTTCTTTTCCAGAATATTAAAAAAATGACGCGTTGTCGCCTGTTTAAAATATATTTAAAGGAAACGCTTTTGTTTCTAATATTTTTACATAACTTGGATACACTGATTTATTGTTAAATATTTATGGCTTTCACTCTATTACCGATATCTTTTTACTGTACGTTTATTTCTGTTAAGAATATACTTTTAGGGTTAAAATTTAGAATCTAATTCAACATATCGCAATTTATGTATTTATTACAAAAATACGCTATATCCCTGTATAGATATTTAGGTTTAAATGTTTAAACTATTTTACATACTTGTGTTTAACAATATATATATAAATCCTTTCTCGTATTAGAGAAAGAAAGTGTGAAACAAATGTTTAAATTGACATATTTTACATTAATATTTGATCCAAAAAAAAAAGTAATGATTATTTACATATAAAATCATTAAAAATAAAAAAAGCATATCCTAACCAGGAGCACATGTGCTTTACAGAAAGCAGAGCGCCATCTGGTGGAACAGAAATCAACTAAACATCGTTCTGTTCCACCAGATGGCGCTCTGCCTTAATGTAAAGCACATGTGTTCCTGGTCAGGATATGCCTTTTTTATTTTTAATATCAACACCTGACCTTTTTATTATTTTTTTTCAATCATTTTTTCATATAAAATCATATATCTATATTTTTGAGTGCAATCATTAATATATTTAATATACTTGTATTACTTTAATCAACTAATAAAATATTATTATGGGAATATATATTATAATTTTTTAATTGCAAAATTATACAAATTAAAGATTTAGTTTTTCAATTCATTAGTCCACGTTCCTGTAGCCACGTACAGAAGTCGCCCGGGTTGATATCTTGGTTTATTGACAATGTCAGTGGAAGTCCAATTACTGAGGTGGGCAGATTTCTATCTTGGGAGATTTTCTAGGGATGCTGTCCTTAGGTTAGTGATCCCTAAGAATATGGCCGTCAGGTATCTTTGGTATTGGAAGGTTGGGCAAAGTGAAGTGGTCCACGCTTTGGTCTTCATCTTGGCAATGGGGGCAAGTTGGGTCTTCTTTCAATATCTTTCCAAAGTCTTCCTGAATGTAACCATGGCCAGTCAGAATTTCTGTTGAGGTAAATCCATGTTTGATGTTTTGAAGCATTGAGAGCAGTAGTTTCGGGTGTTATCAACAAATCTTCGTAGATTTCTGGTGGAGACATCTTGGATATAGAGTTCTGTCCACATTTTATGGTCTATCTGTTCTTTTTTACCGCGTGCGACACTCTTTGGGAGGGTGGTAAAAGATAGTGGCAGAATGTGCTGCTATTTTTGCCGTCCGGTCCATCAGTTGATTTCCTGCAATATCGCTGTGGCCTTTGACCCAGCAGATTGTACATTTGATGAACAATGGAGGTTGTAGATGATTTTAACAGATAGGTTTCCTAAGTAAAACTTTTATTATCTTTACATTTCGGCCTTTAACGACCTCCTACAAGTGTATTCTTAACTACATAACGCTTCAATATATGACTTTACCTATAGACAAGAGGCGTTATAGACACGAATACTGTTGTAGAAGTGTTTTAAAGCCCTAAAAAAATGATGATATATTAAAAATTATATTTAAGAAACATAAAACTGGATGATATATTGACAAATAGCACAGAAGGGATTATAATTCTTCAAATAAAAAAATATATCAGGAGGGTAGACTCATCAATGGTGAACCCTCTCAGCGGTTTCGCCAATTTGAACCACCTTTTAAAGCTCTAATACACTATGTTGGAGAATTCTACGTTTATACGCAACAGTGTAGTATGTTGTGTTATGGTATTTATAGTGATAAATATACGAAAAATATATTCATAAATAATAAAAAAAAGGCATCTCCCTATCGCGCAGCTGAAAGCTGTAAGCCATCAGTAACTTTCTGTTGCACGATAGGGAGATACCTTTTGAATAAATATATATTCCACAGTATTTAATATAATACTTGATTCAAATTTTAAGGGATTTTTATCAAAAATTGGCGCGAGTGAAGACTCTAGCTGTCATTGTGGCAACGAATTCCAGGACTCGAGACACCTACTGCAGGAATGTCCACTCTTCTTCACCGCTAGACAACAGACAATAAATAATGTTGTAGATCTATATCAATTTGTAAATAGCAGAGAGAATTATCATAAGTTTAATTATTTTTGTAAATATATTCATGATTTTCTTTCAAACCTGTAAGGTTCAGGTTCCTAATGTATATATATATATTTTTTCTCTTTTTATTTCGATTACTTTTTTTTTGTAAAAATTTTATAACTGTTTCTGTTTAAAAAATGTAAATCGACGCAATTATCCCTAGCCGGGATATCGCGTTTGTGTGTTGAAATAAATAAATAAAATAAATACTTGATTCAAAAATCATTTATTATATATATTTAAAATTATATATCATGGATTCAAATATTCTGTTAAATCGACCGCCAGAGGTCACGCTTTGCATATAAAAACTCGTTGTTGTTGTATCCCGCTGGCCGGCTCAAATCTTTGTACATTATGTAAATAATATTTTGTTTTCCTTGTTCTATTCGCCTTAAGCCAGGCAGTACTTTTATCAAATTGTTTTTTTATATAGTCTTTAAACTCAATTAAAGAATTCACTAATCAAAACTCGTTTAAATATTTTTGCCACGACTGCATTATCATAATCCTCAACATGATCTAAATTCAAGCAGAAAATCTATTCATTTTTGTATAACATATATAGTGTCTATATTCACACATAACAATTTAAATTTCCAGACAATTTCAACTGATGAGTACAGAGGGAGAAGGCACAAGTAGGTATGACGAGCTGTAAGCAAGCCGGAGTCTATTGTCTCTCTCCTGGGGACTTAATAATTGAAAAGAGTGGAAGAGGGGGGGGGGGGGGGGGGCAATTAATGACCGTGACACACAAAGACATTTTAATATATTCTGTCACGAGACGCAAACACCGCGTCAATTAGGACTGATCGTGCTGGGCGTGGGGTGAATTCTACATGTAGCTGTAGACCAGGTGCACACAACCATTGCTACTTTGGCATATGTATCTACCTGCAGCTTTAACTGTGTTACTGTAATGGTATATCATGTAGATGCTTATATCCAGTTCTTATAACACATGCTCATCTACATGTAGCTGTAGACCAGGTGCACACAACCATTGCTACTTTGGCATGTATCTACCTATCTCTACCTACAGCTTCAACTTTATATGTTGTTACCGTAATGGTATATCATGTAGATGCTTATATCCAGTTCTTATAACACATGCTCATCTACATGTAGCTGTAGACCAGGTGCACACAACCATTGATACTTTGGCATGTATCTACCTATCTCTACCTACAGCTTCAACTTTATATGTTGTTACTGTAATGGTATATCATGTAGATGCTTATATCCAGTTCTTATAACACATATCATCTACATGTACCTATAGACCAGGTGCACACAACCATTGCTACTTTGACATGTATCTACCTGCAGCTTTAACTGTGTTACTGTAATGGTATATCATGTAGATACTTATATCCAGTTCTTATAACACATGTTCATCTACATGTAGCTGTAGACCAGGTGCACACAACCATTGCTACTTTGGCATGTATCTACCTGAAGCTTTAACTGTGTTACTGTAATGGTATATCATGTAGATACTTATATCCAGTTCTTATAACACATGTTCATCTACATGTACCTATAGACCAGGTGCACACAACCATTGCTACTTTGGCATGTATCTACCTGCAGCTTTAACTGTGTTACTGTAATGGTATATCAGATAGATACTTATATTAAGTTCTTATAACACATGTTCATCTACATGTAGCTGTAGACCAGGTGCACACAACCATTGCTACTTTGGCATGTATCTACCTGCAGCTTTAACTGTGTTACTGTAATGGTATATCAGATAGATACTTATATTAAGTTCTTATAACACATGTTCATCTACATGTACCTATAGACCAGGTGCACACAACCATTGCTACTTTGGCATGTATCTACCTGCAGCTTTAACTGTGTTACTGTAATGGTATATCAGATAGATACTTATATTAAGTTCTTATAACACATGTTCATCTACATGTACCTATAGACCAGGTGCACACAACCATTGCTACTTTGGCATGTATCTACCTGAAGCTTTAACTGTGTTACTGTAATGGTATATCAGATAGATACTTATATTAAGTTCTTATAACACATGTTCATCTACATGTACCTATAGACCAGGTGCACACAACCATTGCTACTTTGGCATGTATCTACCTGAAGCTTTAACTGTGTTACTGTAATGGTATATCAGATAGATACTTATATTAAGTTCTTATAACACATGTCCATCTACATGTAGCTGTAGACCAGGTGCACACAACCATTGCTACTTTGGCATGTATCTACCTGAAGCTTTAACTGTGTTACTGTAATGGTATATCAGATAGATACTTATATTAAGTTCTTATAACACATGTTCATCTACATGTACCTATAGACCAGGTGCACACAACCATTGCTACTTTGGCATGTATCTACCTGAAGCTTTAACTGTGTTACTGTAATGGTATATCAGATAGATACTTATATTAAGTTCTTATAACACATGTTCATCTACATGTACCTATAGACCAGGTGCACACAACCATTGCTACTTTGGCATGTATCTACCTGAAGCTTTAACTGTGTTACTGTAATGGTATATCAGATAGATACTTATATTAAGTTCTTATAACACATGTTCATCTACATGTACCTATAGACCAGGTGCACACAACCATTGCTACTTTGGCATGTATCTACCTGCAGCTTTAACTGTGTTACTGTAATGGTATATCAGATAGATACTTATATTCAGTTCTTATAACACATGTTCATCTACATGTACCTATAGACCAGGTGCACACAACCATTGCTACTTTGGCATGTATCTACCTGAAGCTTTAACTGTGTTACTGTAATGGTATATCATGTAGATACTTATATTAAGTTCTTATAACACATGTTCATCTACATGTACCTATAGACCAGGTGCACACAACCATTGCTACTTTGGCATGTATCTACCTGAAGCTTTAACTGTGTTACTGTAATGGTATATCAGATAGATACTTATATTAAGTTCTTATAACACATGTTCATCTACATGTACCTATAGACCAGGTGCACACAACCATTGCTACTTTGGCATGTATCTACCTGAAGCTTTAACTGTGTTACTGTAATGGTATATCAGATAGATACTTATATTAAGTTCTTATAACACATGTTCATCTACATGTACCTATAGACCAGGTGCACACAACCATTGCTACTTTGGCATGTATCTACCTGAAGCTTTAACTGTGTTACTGTAATGGTATATCAGATAGATACTTATATTAAGTTCTTATAACACATGTTCATCTACATGTAGCTGTAGACCAGGTGCACACAACCATTGCTACTTTGGCATGTATCTACCTGAAGCTTTAACTGTGTTACTGTAATGGTATATCAGATAGATACTTATATTAAGTTCTTATAACACATGTTCATCTACATGTACCTATAGACCAGGTGCACACAACCATTGCTACTTTGGCATGTATCTACCTGAAGCTTTAACTGTGTTACTGTAATGGTATATCAGATAGATACTTATATTAAGTTCTTATAACACATGTTCATCTACATGTACCTATAGACCAGGTGCACACAACCATTGCTACTTTGGCATGTATCTACCTGAAGCTTTAACTGTGTTACTGTAATGGTATATCAGATAGATACTTATATTAAGTTCTTATAACACATGTTCATCTACATGTACCTATAGACCAGGTGCACACAACCATTGCTACTTTGGCATGTATCTACCTGCAGCTTTAACTGTGTTACTGTAATGGTATATCAGATAGATACTTATATTCAGTTCTTATAACACATGTTCATCTACATGTACCTATAGACCAGGTGCACACAACCATTGCTACTTTGGCATGTATCTACCTGAAGCTTTAACTGTGTTACTGTAATGGTATATCATGTAGATACTTATATTAAGTTCTTATAACACATGTTCATCTACATGTACCTATAGACCAGGTGCACACAACCATTGCTACTTTGGCATGTATCTACCTGAAGCTTTAACTGTGTTACTGTAATGGTATATCAGATAGATACTTATATTAAGTTCTTATAACACATGTTCATCTACATGTAGCTGTAGACCAGGTGCACACAACCATTGCTACTTTGGCATGTATCTACCTGCAGCTTTAACTGTGTTACTGTAATGGTATATCAGATAGATACTTATATTAAGTTCTTATAACACATGTTCATCTACATGTACCTATAGACCAGGTGCACACAACCATTGCTACTTTGGCATGTATCTACCTGCAGCTTCAACTGTGTTACTGTAATGGTATATCATGTAGATGCTTATATCCAGTTCTTATAACACATGCTCATCTACATGTAGCTGTAGACCAGGTGCACACAACCATTGCTACTTTGGCATGTATCTACCTGCAGCTTCAACTGTGTAGTCGCTGTAATAGTATATCATGTAGATGCTTTTATTCAGTCACAGGTTAAACTACACATGATCATCTACATGTACCTGTAGACCAGGTGCACACAACCATTGCTACTTTGGCATGTACCTCCCTCAACCTGTAGGTTGAACTGTGAAGTCACTGTAATGGTATATAATGTAGATGCTTATATCCAGTCACAGAATAAACTTAACACGCTCATCTACATGCACCTATTGTCTCCTACACTTAGACATGTATCCATATACCTACAAGTTCAACTGTGAAGTCACTGTGTAATATAATGTAGATACACAAAACCTTCTTGATACCTTATAATATTTATCCACTTTCATTTTAACGTACTTTACTTCTTCTCTAATATCATTTTCGTTCATTTATTTAATGGAGAGGACAACGAGCAGTCTGGTCACATCTACGGCGAGGAGAAGACGTGGTCTTCGGGGCGTGTGGGTGATCCTGCAAGACGGTGCCAGAAGAGCCTGACATCGGAGCTGCCTACAAGGCGGTGTAGTCCAGGCTCGAAATGTACAGTGTGGAGCGGGACGTTTCCCAAGAGTGTCATCCACGGCGCCAAGAATCCTTCTAACGGGGAAGTTGAAGGCAAGGCCCACTTATTGTACTCCTTCTGTTTAGTGTCACGTATAATGAAGCGCTAACTTTTGCTGCATACTTACGAACTCACGTGTGTATCCTTGTGGCATCCTGATTTGACAAAGAACACGAACAGCGTCTGAGTACGACGTAACATAATTATATACAAGGTTCTTATTGGTGTCGCCCACCACGGGAAAGACTCCGCCATCGATGGACTGCGAGAGTTCTTTCCCACAGTGGGCAGGTCGATGGCTGGTGTTACCCAACTCAAGACCAAGATGGTACTTGTAGATGGTAACCTTCGCCACACTTATCAGTTTTAGCAAGAGAACGTGTGTGAAAAACTAAATAAAATAAAAACAAAAATAAAACTATAGACGTATTAAAAACTAAATTCCATTTAGTAAACAACAACAACTTTTTGAGTTGATGATGATAAATAACAAACAAAAAGACAGAAAAAAAATTTGGTACCCAATATTGGTCTTAATTTAATTCTACCTAGTATTTCTTACAATATGCAAATATGGAAAAACGAAAAAAAGAACATTTTCGAAAGAATCGAAATTCTCATGAATAACATTCTTCACTTTTTAGTCATAAGAAATACATCTGTTATCTAATTACGTAATTCTTTTGTTTTTTTATTTCAAATAAATAAAAAAAAAAACACTAACGAAATTTTCAAATAATAAATGTTAATTGCCTTTTTATCCAATTGAACACAATGCTCAATAAAAACAGAGCTCAATTTGACACTCTTTGAATGAAAAAAAAAGAAAATCTTTTCAAAATTTAATTAATAATTTTTCATCTTAAGAAGAACATAGAGAGAGTGAAGAGGTTTGCATTTTAATTAAAACATTTAAATTTAATTTAAAATATTTTAATTTAAAAACAATTTGGAGGCTTAATTACTGGTTATTGTGTCGTCCCTTATAAAATGTCGTTTGGTCAAATATAATCCAAACGATTTATTGGTAAATAGCTCGGCCTCTTAATTATTTGATTTGGCAACCCTGCTATCACAGAATGGGAAATGTTTTGTCAATATATTCAAATAATTTTAACATATCAATATATTTTTGAAGATTGAGCAATCCATAATTAAAATTATATTGAAAAAAAGATGAATATATTGGATTTATATAAATTTTAATGTTCCAATATTTCGAGGGGCAACTCGCCTCTCTTTATCGAGGATGTTTGTGTTTTTCACTAAAGCATGCGAATATTAATATATATACATCTATATGAAAATTCGAAACTAATATAGACGCGTATGATTCTTTTAAAATTTAAACAATTTTCTACTGTCCTTACTGCAATGAAAACTTAATGGGAGTGCCTGGCTCATCAGTGGTTTATTTTCCATTGCAGTAAGGGCAGTAGAAATTGTTTAAATTTAACATAATCATACGTGTCTATAATAGTTTCGAATTTTCATAACAGATGGCGCGCTGTTGCATCATATTCTATATACAGTTACGAGCGTCATGCGTTCTTATTTCTTCAGTTTTCATCTCTGTCACCGTTTGCTTTTTTTTATGGAATGGCGCTCTCCTATTGGTTGGCTACAATCACGCCACCTCCCCCCCCCCCATCATTCCCCCCCCCCCCCCCCCCCCCACTCGCTTTTTGGTTTTTGTAACTATTGTGTTGAAGCGGGTCGCACCTTAAATAAATGCATATATTAGTTAATAACTAAATGGAATCCTCTCTTTCTTTTTCCCAGTAAGAGACGCCTACGGAAGCCAACAGTACATAGACAGATAAAGCACATAGGCTATAGTTATTAACTAACATATGCATTTATTTAAGGCGCCAATATATAATTGTAACAAATAGTATTTGAATAAAAACATTCAATCGGGTAAAACACGGGCGTTGCCCGGGTCATTCGGCTAGTACATCTATATAAAGAAGAATCTCTCCCTTTATTTATGTATAAAAATGCATTTTACTAGGGTGTATATGAATCTAGTGAAAGACTTTACAAGTGATGTTGAGAAGGAATTTTCCAAGATGTCTACACCCCAGGACTATAATAAAGCTTTAAGACGAGTAATCCTTTCAATGTATTATAATACGAATAGAATCAAAAAGGATAAGTTTCTTTATTGGTATTCGTATTATAATACATTGAAAGGATTACTCGTCTTAAATCTTAAAAAAGTTATATTCTGCTCTATAGAAATGAACACTGAAACTAACGAGTGTATATACATGTTTAGTTACAATTGTTTCCTTTATTCCTGTAGAAGGGCTGCTTGCGCCCGAAAGCTCGAATCGTTTTTACCTATAAAGAAACTTATCCTTTTTGATTCTATTCGTATTATACTATAATAAAGCGTTAACTTTTGCTACATCTTTACGAACTCACGTGTGTCTCTTGGTTCCATCCTGATTAGACAAAGAACACGAACAGCGTCTGAGTACGATGTAACATGTTAACAAAGGTTCTTATTGAAGGCGCCCACCGCTGGAAAGACTCCGCCACCGATGGACTGCGAGAGTTCTTTCCCACAGAGTGGGCAGGTCGATGTGATGGCTGGTGTTACCCAACTCAAGACCAAGATGGAACTTGTAGTCTTCGCCACACATGGGAACCTAATGGAGATCGTTTAAACGACTTGAAGAATAAGCAACAACAACACAAGTGATATTGAAGAATAAGCCACAACACCAATTTTGGAAAATTCAGGCAAAAAGTCAACCTGTATAATATAAGCTATAGTCAGTATATAAATAAAGGGAGAGGTGCCTCTTTGGGTACATGAATAATATCCTCCCGACACTTTATATGTTATATATATATATTAAATCTATATGTTTTACTATTCATTTAACAATTTGTTATATATATATTTTAAGTTGAATTAAGTTTCTCTTTGTTTACAATGTTATAAGTTTTATTCTCTCTCTTGTAAATACTTAGTCTAGCCATAAATATTGTTACAAAACCAAATCAGTGAAAAAATGTTAATTTTACCGTGTGAAGTATTCAAAATACAGTAGTTGTTATTTGAATATCTCGTGCACACGTGTTTAGAAAAAAAATCGGAATATATTTGTTTTTTTGATAATGGATTGGGGTGTTAAAGAAAACCGTATAGCTGTAATAGCCTTACACAAGGTAGGCCAAATTCCTTCGTCCATTTTTAAACTTTTACAAAATTTGAATATTACGCGTCAATTTGTTTATCGAACCATTGAAATGTTCAACTAGGTTGGCACTATTAATGACCTAGAAAGATCTGGTCGACCGCGCGTGCAACGAACGCAAGGAGCTATAAAAGCCATTCGCGAAAGAATTCGTCGAAATCCACGCCGCAAACAAAAGATCTTAGCAAAGCAAATGAATTTAGCTCCAAGAACCGTTTCCAGGATAATCAACGAAGACCTTGGACTGAGAGCTTTCAAACGACGCACAGATCATTTGATAACCTCTGCTCTTAGAGATATTCGAAGGGTTAGATCAAAAATGTTGTTGGCGCGGCATGATGGTTGGTTGCATGAGAGAATCCTTTTCACAGACGAGAAAATCTTCACTGGCGAGGAAAAGATTAATCGTCAGAATGATAGGATATATGCTCGTAGCTCTCTAGAAGCTTCTTTTAAATTCAGAAGACTTGAAAAAAGTCACCATCCTCTTCTGTCATAGTTTGGTGGGGAGTTAGCTACCAAGGTGTAATAGATCGTCACTTCTGTGCCAAAGGGGTAAAAACTACAGCTAAAAACTATCAAGAATATATTTTGGAACAAATAGTAAAGCCTCTTAATACAAAATTGTTTAATGGAGAACATTGGATATTTCAACCAGATTCAGCTCCTACTCACAGGATTCAAACCCCCTTGATTACAGTTTGTGGGCTTATATAGAGGAGAAGGTGTGTTATAAAAAATATCATAATTTGGATCAATTGAAATCAGCATTGGTGAGAGCAATGAAAGAAATACCCTTAGAAAAGGTGCGTGCCGCTTTAGATCAGTGGCCCGAACGTTTGAGATCCTGTGTCAAAAATAAGGGAGGACATTTTAAATGATTGTATATATTTAATATCTATGTCCTCTTGGCTAATAAAATATGTAATCATATTCTATTAGTTTTTGTGTTCTTAAGTATTCAATTTATAAAATTGTTTGTAACAGGATTTATGGCTAGACTGTGTATATAAGGTTTGAATATTATTCTTGGAATCTCTCAGTTTCTTTTTAAAAAAAAGTTTTTGCAAAATCGAAAAAATTTTCACAATAAAGTAGCTGAAGTCAAATTATGCAATTTTGTATGTATTCGAGTTATTATCCATAATAATTAAATTGCATATATGTTTAAAATATATTCAGCTATACATGCATGTGAATTTTAATAGCGGTTTATTTAGTTTGCTCTTGATGAAAAAATGACCAATCATTGAATTAACATTATATATAATATTTAGACATTTTTTTCACACACACAAAAAAAAAAAAAAAAACTAAATAAACCGCAATTAAAATTCACATGAATGTTAAGCGGAATATATTATCAACATATATGCAAATTATTTATTATGAAATATAGCCTAAATACACCTATCCCCCGATTTACACGGTAGATACGTTCCCGAGAAAAACGTGTAAATCGAGGGATAGGTGTATATTAAACTGTCAAATCTGAATAGGTGTTCGCCCCCTCATGAATCAGAGCCTCCCAATATTCTTTTCAACATAGGTAGTATAGAGTAGAATATCGCATTTTAGTATAGTGCGATAAAAACAAAAAAAAAAACGTATTTGTAAAACCGTGTAAAAGCGAAAACGTGTAAAACAAGTACCGTGTAAATCGGGGGATAGGTGTACAAACAAATTTGCATATTCGACTTCTGAAAATGATGACAACATTGAATTCCAGTTATCATGACCCTTCCAGAAACTATGATACTCATAGTAATAGACAGGCACACAAATATATTCTCGATAAAAACTCGGGCGAAGCCAAATTATTCGAAATTTGTGTTTAGGTTTGACATGTTTTACAAGAATATAATAATATGAAATATATGAGATATAAAACAATAAGTGGTTGTAATATACAGTAAACTCTCCTATAACGCAATTAATGTGTTCCGTGTTGTATGAAATCGCGTTATAGGAATTCGCGTTGTACGAAATAAAACTTGTATAACGCGAATGTTGTTAGGGTAAATTGTTTTATTTTATAACGCGTTATACGAAAATTCGCGTTGTATAAATAAATTTGTCGCAATTTTTTTTTATCGCGTTGTACGAAATCGCGTTGTACGAAATCGCGTTGTACGAAATCGCGTTATAGGAGAGTCTACTGTACATCAATAAGATAGAAAAAAGATAACCTAATTAAATATTTAATAGATCATCAAAAATTCTCAAAGATTAATTTATAAAAGGAGGGTTGTTTTCACAGATCATTAAATATAAATAATGTTACAAGTTTGGTGTCCTAATTAGAAAAGCCAATTAGAAACAAATTATAGAATCACGAAAATCTTTATATAGGCTCAATATTTCTTTCCTTTTTAAACTATAAAACTCTTAAGCCTAACTTTATCGATGTTTTAAATCCCTTTTTGTATTTATTTCCTTGTTTTTGTGTAATCACTGAGATTTTGACTCTAAATGAACTTATTGAAAAGTTTGTAAATATATTTTCTCTAATTTTTTAAGAATTTTATTCCGTCGTGTGTATGTTCTCTACTTTAATTTTAAAAGTAATTAATTTAAATATTCGACTGTTATCGTATTAAAAAAGAAACGATGGATGGCAATTAAATTTTAATTTACTAATATATATTGGTTATGAAAACATATTTTGCGGATGAGCTTTGCTCGATGCAATACCTTGAAATTATATGTATGTACCTCTACAGACCTATAAGCTTATGTCCATAGTTCACTAAACACCCCTAAGCTGCCTTCCATAGAAAATACAGGGTATACTCCAAACCAATCCAATACAATAGTAGAGCGGTCTAGAGATTAATTTGGCGAAACCGCTGAGAGGGTTCACTACTGATGAGCCAAGCCCTCTCATTCAATAACTCATATCATTGCAGTAAGGTCTGTAGAGATAATATATAGAGATAATATTTGATGATATTTAAAAAAAAACGCATTGCCAGTAAATTTATTTGTGTAAAATTTTAAACTAAAATATATCTTTTTATTTTAACACTAAATCGCCCAGAATAAAGTTGGAATATATGAAATTATTCTATTTCCACAGGACGCTAAAATTTGGTATTACAGAACATTACGCATCAAATCTCTTTCGTCAAAATAGAAGCTAAAACTAAGGACCATCTATTGACCGTCTCAGCGGACTTATTTAAAAATATATTTCATAGATAAATACACTGCTAAATCGACCGCCAGAGGTCATTCTTCCCATATAAAAACTCGTTGTTGTTTTATTCCGTTGGCCGGCTCAAAACCTTTGTACATTATGTAAATAAGCTTCATTTTTTTATTCTTACGCCTTAAGCCAGGCAGTACTTTTACTAAATTATGTTCTTTTATATATATTCCTTTAGCGCAATTAAAGCTATTTTTGATAACTAATTTTATTATAATCTCTTCCACGACTGCATACAAAAATCACAAGCAAATGACCAATAATTCCTCTACAAGTAATTAATCTCAAAACAGCAGGGTGTACCATATATATGTAATGTGTGGGGACTACTTTTTTTTTTGGTCGTTGAGGTACAGCTTTCACCACCGCTTATATAAAAGTAAAACGGTTGCTAAGATGTTTATGGTGTGATTTCAGAATAATTTGAGAATTTGTACCAACTTTTTGGTAGAGTTCATACTAAGCAATAGTACAATGGTTGCTTATGTGTTCATAGTGTAATTGTAAAGATATTTGATAATTTGTACTTACCTTTGTGGAGAATATATTCAAACTAGACATGAGTAAAATGATTACTAAGGTGTTTATAGTGTATTCAAAGATATTTGATAAGTTTTACTCACTTCTTTGGAGGTAGAATTAATTTAAACTAGACAAGAATACAATGGTTGCTAAGTTGTATGGTGTAATTTTAAAGATATTTGACAAATTGTACTAACGTTTAAGTAGTTCGTTCAATTTAGGCAAGATTAAAATGATTACTAAGGTGTTTATGGTGTAATTTTAAAGATATTTGACAAATTGTACTAACGTTTAAGTAGTTCGTTCAATTTAGGCAAGATTAAAATGATTACTAAGGTGTTTATGGTGTAATTTTAAAGATATTTGACAAATTGTGCTCACGTTTAAGTAGTTCGTTCAATTTAGGCAAGATTAAAATGATTACTAAGGTGTTTATGGTGTAATTTTAAAGATATTTGACAAATTGTGCTCACGTTTAAGTAGTTCGTTCAATTTAGGCAAGATTAAAATGATTACTAAGGTGTTTATGGTGTAATTTTAAAGATATTTGACAAATTGTACTAACGTTTAAGTAGTTCGTTCAATTTAGGCAAGATTAAAATGATTACTAAGGTGTTTATGGTGTAATTTTAAAGATATTTGACAAATTGTACTAACGTTTAAGTAGTTCGTTCAATTTAGGCAAGATTAAAATGATTACTAAGGTGTTTATGGTGTAATTTTAAAGATATTTGACAAATTGTGCTCACGTTTAAGTAGTTCGTTCAATTTAGGCAAGATTAAAATGATTACTAAGGTGTTTATGGTGTAATTTTAAAGATATTTGACAAATTGTGCTCACGTTTAAGTAGTTCGTTCAATTTAGGCAAGATTAAAATGATTACTAAGGTGTTTATGGTGTAATTATAAACATATATTTAAAAATTTGTACTTACCTTTGGGGAGAGTTCATTCAAACTAGGCAAGAGTACAATGGTTGCTATGATGTTCATGGTGTAACTTGAAGCTCTTTGAAGACCTGTACACACATATAACTAGGTATCAGTTAGATATTGCAGTATCATAGAGGTTAAACTGGCCAAAACCGCTCAATAAACCAAGCCTTTCAATAATTTCATAGCAATAAGAACAGCAGTAAATATTGTCAAGTAGCTCCATACAGATGGGACAACTGTCAATCATCCCTGGACCCCGGGGGGGGGGGGGGACCACAGGTGTGGGGGCTTCTGGGAAGCTGATCTGTAAATAAGGAAAACGGGACGGTGGCTAACGCCGTTCATTAGGATTATCTTTAACTTGGGGTAAGTTGTAAGTCTCTCCCTATAAATACCCCTTATAATAAATTATTTATTCCCAAATTTGCCCTTGCTTTATTTATCTCCGCGACATATTTTATTTGAAAATGTTGACGTTTCTTAAGCCTTTTAAATAAATCTGATTCCCAGAAGATAGGTTAAACATTACTTCAAATTACAAGAAAGAGAACAAAAAAAAGAAAAAAGAATAACCTATATCAACCATAAAACTGAAAAAAAACCCGTCTTTTTCTCTTCTTTCGGTTAGCTCCTATTTTCTTATTATCTTACACACATATTCTGCGTAAACAAATTAATTAGTTTTATGAAATTAAAATATACAGACAACAGAAAAATAAATAAAAGTGTTGCTAAATTGTTGTATTATTCGATAAAAGCATTAAAGTGGAATATATCTCTCTATAAGATACCAAGTTGCAGAAAGAAATAACTGTCCTTTATAGAGAGACTAGCCGAATGACCCGGGCAACGCCCGTGTTTTACCCGATTGAATGTTTTTATTCAAATACTATTTGTTACATTTATAAATTGGCGCCTTATATAAATGCATATATTAGTTAATAACTATAGCCTATGTGCTTTATCTGTCTATGTACTGTTGGCTTCCGTAGGCGTCTCTTACTGGGAAAGAGAGGATTCCATTTAGTTATTAACTAATATATGCATTTATTTAAGGAGCGACCCGCTCCAACACAATAGTTACAAAAACCAAAAAGCGAGTGGGGGGGCATGATGGGGGGGCAAAGGTGGCGTGATCGTAGGCAACCAATAGGAGAGCGCCATTCCAAACAAAAAGCAAACGGTGACAGAGATGAAAACTGAAGAACGAATGACGCTCGTAACTGTATATAGAATGTCTACTAACAGAAATGTCCTCTCATTGAGGTTGTCTACTGTGTAATTCTTAGACTACAGACTTTGCCTTTGACGCGTCACAGACTACTTACATAACCAAGATGCTTTTTCATAGTCGAAACTATCGGTACCTATACCTGCCCAGAAGTCCTCCCATACGTGGCAGGAAGGAGAAGCAGCACAAGTAAGGGACTGCTCTGTAGTACGGTGTCGTGAGCCCCGAGCTGGAAATATATTTATTTACGGGGCTGCTAACCAGAATGGTTGATTTTTGAGCCCCGATGGACGCATAAAGTGGAATATATACAAAGCACTATATACATTGCAATGTTGGAGGGGCCTGGGGATGGGTGGCCAGGGGATCATCGCCGGGTGAGGCCAGGAGAGCCGTGATGTAGAGGAGGATCAGGGGGCAGGGTGGTGATCCGCGGATTTCAGGGGGAGGCAGAGACGAGTCCAATAGTATTGCCCAAGGGTGACCGTGGAGAGAAGACAGACCGCAATGTTCAGTGTTCCAGGGTACAGTGCCACAATCACACGACAGCGTCAGGGATAGAGCCCCGAGCCGCTACGGTAACTGTGAACAGGGAACTCTGAAATATGGCTGACTAACGGGGCAATGGCACTCCCCCTCCTTTTCATGAAGCAGAATTGCTCCATGGACAAGATACCACCATTGGTATATATGTAAAATAGATAGTTATGTAAAATACACCACAGAATCGAGCTACTATTTTGACATGATGGTGATAAACTCTCATATTTAAATAATTAATTTCCCAAAATTATCTTTTTTTTTTGCGTTCTCACAAAAATTACCGAACTTGATAATTAACCAAAATGTTTATTCAAAAGGATATTTATTATTTTTTTTTTTTTGACGTGAAATTATTGATTCATGGTAATTTTTAAATAAGGAAGTAGTTTGACTTTCACACATTTTGACATTCAAGTTTTCAATGTCATTGCTATTGACATTGTAAGAGGTTATACTTTTTAGTTTGTTTTATATTGTCGCGGAGATAAATAAAGCAAGGGCAAGTTTGGGGATAATTAATTTATTATAAGGGGTATTTATAGGGAGATGGATAAAGTACAACTTACCCCAAGTTAAAGTTAATCCTAATGAGGGACGTCAGCTCCCCCCCGCCGGCCAGATTCCCCAGAACCCCTCACACCCGGTGTCCAGCGATGATTGACAGACGTCCCATGGGGCCTCTCGTGAATGGAGCCGCTGAGCTTCTTGACAATATCAATTTAAAGCGCCATGTCTCCATAGGGACACTTGCACTGACATGCAGTCTCTATACATATTTACAATATGTTTAAGCCATAAAGAATAGTCATAAGATATTAATAAGGTTAATGGTTTAAAAAGATCGAGTAGGATATTTTAATTTCTATGGGATCTTTGGAAAGAAAATATTTTCATCAGCTAATATGTTATACAGTTTTTTTTTTTTGCTTATCCCTAGTACACGTGGTACAGGCCATGATAATCATGGTGGGTAGTTAGCGACTGCTTTTACTGTAAGTGCACCACATGTCTACACATGTGAAAAGCAGTTCGACTTTGCACTTACTAATGCCAGAGCCCCGTTTGGTTACTTGCACTCGCTGGTGGGGTTGGACTTTAGCAAGAATCGGGGGCCATTGGAGCATTTTTTTTCTTTAAACAGAAAAAAGTGTCCAATGCGGGAATCGAACCCGGGTCCTAGTGGTCGAAAACCAAACGGTTTAACCAGCCTTCCACCGACCCCCATATGTTATACAGCAGTCTTCCATGAGAAACTATGGCTTAAAAACATGGCTAAATATGATCTCCATTGGGATTGGTCCTCTATCAGAGACTCTGTTTCGGAAGAAAGACTCCTCATAACTTGGTCTGACATGACAGTCTATGATAAAATACTTACTTCCAGGAGATACCAGGTACAACCATGTTTTAGATAATTTCTCAATAGGATATAACACTCTACTGTATTTTGCACCAAGACTGTGTATAGCTGTTTACTTTTTTATTTATCGATACACTTATACCATTATTGTTTTTTATCTTCGGATATCATCAAGACGTGTTTATATAAGACAAAAGGTCATAATAAAAGACTCTAGTTGTGTAATATAAGATCAGTATAGATATATGAGAAAATAATTCTTTAAAAAAAAGAGTAAAATTTGTTCACACTTGGTTATCTCGTGTGTCTTCAATAAAGGTCACTGTAATATCTTTCAGTGTTATTGTCTGATTCCCGATATACATGGTAAAAGGTACAACTTCCTTAAGTTTCTTACAAAGCAGTACAAAACGATATAACAGTTGTCTTAATCCCGATATACATATTAAACTGTACAACTTCCTTAAGTTTCTTACAACACAATACAATATAACACAGTACAATACAATATATATAACGCAGTACAATATAATATAACGCAGTACAATATAACACACACAGTACAATACAATATAACACAGTACAATATAACACACACAGTACAATACAATATAACACACAGTACAATATTCCATACAGTACAATACAATATAGTAATATACAATATAACACAGTGCAATATAACACACACAGTACAATACAATATATATAACGCAGTACAATACAATATTCCATACAGTACAATACAATATAGTAATATACAATATAACACAGTACAATATAACACAGTACAATACAATATATATAACGCAGTACAATATAACATGCCATACAGTACAATACAATATAGTAATATACAATATAACACAGTGCAATATAACACACACAGTACAATACAATATATATAACACAGTACAATACAATATAACACAGTACAATATAACACACACAGTACAATACAATATAACACACAGTACAATATTCCATACAGTACAATACAATATAGTAATATACAATATAACACAGTGCAATATAACACACACAGTACAATACAATATATATAACGCAGTACAATACAATATTCCATACAGTACAATACAATATAGTAATATACAATATAACACAGTACAATATAACACAGTACAATACAATATATATAACGCAGTACAATATAACATGCCATACAGTACAATACAATATAGTAATATACAATATAACACAGTGCAATATAACACACACAGTACAATACAATATAACACACAGTACAATATTCCATACAGTACAATACAATATAGTAATATACAATATAACACAGTGCAATATAACACACACAGTACAATACAATATAACACACACAGTACAATATTCCATACAGTGCAATACAATATAACATTATAGTAATACACAATATAACATACAACATAAAGTACAATACAATGCAACACAGTGCAATACAACACAGTTAAATATAACACAGTACAATACAATACAACACAGTACAATATAACACAATACACACAATATAAGAGTACAATACAATATAACACACACAGTACAATATTCCATACAGTGCAATACAATATAACATAGTAATACACAATATAACATACAACATAAAGTACAATACAATTCAACACAGTGCAATACAACACAGTTAAATACAACACAGTACAATATAACACAATACAATATAAGAGTACAATACAATATAACACACACAGTACAGTACAATATAACACAGTACAATATAACACAGTACAATATAACACAATACAATATAACACACACAGTACAATACAATATAACACAGTGCAATATAACACACACAGTACAGTACAATATAACACACAGTACAATATTCCATACAGTGCAATACAATATAACATAGTAATACACAATATAATATACAACATAAAGTACAATACAATGCAACACAGTGCAATACAACACAGTTAAATATAACACAGTACAATACCATACAACACAGTACAATATAACACAATACAATATAAGAGTACAATACAATATAACACACACAGTACAATACAATATAACAGTGCAATATAACACACACAGTACAATACAATATAACACACACAGTACAATACAATACAACACAGTACAATATAACACAATACAATATAAGAGTACAATACAATATAACACACACAGTACAATACAATATAACACAGTGCAATATAACACACACAGTACAGTACAATATAACACACAGTACAATATTCCATACAGTGCAATACAATATAACATAGTAATACACAATATAATATACAACATAAAGTACAATACAATGCAACACAGTGCAATACAATACAGTTAAATATAACACAGTACAATACAATACAACACAGTACAATATAACACAATACAATATAAGAGTACAATACAATATAACACACACAGTACAGTACAATATAACACACAGTACAATATTCCATACAGTGCAATACAATATAACATAGTAATACACAATATAATATACAACATAAAGTACAATACAATGCAACACAGTGCAATACAACATAGTTAAATATAACACAGTACAATATAATACAACACAGTACAATATAACACAATACAATATAAGAGTACAATACAATATAACAGACAGTACAATATTCCATACAGTGCAATACATATACAATGACAGTACAATAAAACATACAACATAAAGTACAATACAATGCAACACAATACAATACAATACAACACAGTACAATACAATACAACACAGTACAATATAACACAATACAATATAAGAGTACAATACAATATAACACACACAGTACAATACAATATAACACAGTGCAATATAACACACACAGTACAATACAATATAACACACAGTACAATATTCCATACAGTGCAATACAATATAACATAGTAATACACAATATAACATTCAACATAAAGTACAATACAATGCAACACAGTTAAATATAACACAGTACAATATAATACAACACAGTACAATATAACACAATACAATATAAGAGTACAATACAATATAACATACAGTACAATACAATACAACACAGTACAATATAACACAATACAATATAAGAGTACAATACAATATAACACACACAGTACAGTACAATATAACACAGTACAATATAACACAATACAATATAAGAGTACAATACAATATAACACACACAGTACAGTACAATATAACACAGTACAATATAACACAATACAATATAAGAGTACAATACAATATAACACACACAGTACAGTACAATATAACACAGTACAATATAACACAATACAATATAAGAGTACAATACAATATAACACACACAGTGCAATATAACAGTACAATACAACGGTCCTACAAAGAAGAAACAAAAAGATCAAAGAATGCTCCGACATTCCGAGATGTTGACATTTTTCTCGTAAATGTCACCAATAAGGTGACATGCCTCGGATATTGGTGGCCGCCATCTTTTGTTGATGCACGTCACATCCGGTTGCCTTCAGACGATATCCTGTCACTCTTTCTACGTCTGACAAGAAATGGAAGCAGCCGAAGTAAGGCGGGAATCCATTTATATATATATATTCAACACAAGAATATTTCTTTCTGTGAAATGTTACTTTTATTTAAAGTTGGAAATATAAAAATATATTTAAAGTACGCTTTACTTCTTTCAAATTTCAAACGTGAATATGCAACGGATTTGTCTAAATAATTTAAAACTAATATGGATATTAAATAGTATATATTTATTTACTATATCCTTCATACGAGATTGGGACTAGAAAGAGGCTTGTTGATGGTCGTCAGAAAAAGAAAGAAAAATTTGATAAAACATACACTCATAGACAAACCTTGAAGAAGTTTAATATTTTTTATATATCGCCGGTCATTTGTTTAATTAAAGGAGACAGATGTTGTTCACATTTGGTTATCTCGTGTGTCTTCAATAAAGGTCACAGTAATATCTTTCAGAGTTATTGTCTGAATCCCGATATATAAGCTAAAAGGTACAACTTCCTTAAGTTTTGTCTTCATGAGTATATGTTAATAGGAAATATGGATTTATGAAGAAAGTTCTGAAAGTTGAAATGGAAGAAAAGAGAATTGGAGGAAGAAGAAGAAGAATTGCACTGATGGACTGGATAGGAAACTATAAAGAAATAAAGAACTCAAGATAGAGAAGTATGGCGTCACTGGAGACCTGGACAAGAAAAGAGAAACAGAAGAAGAATTGATATAAAAGTGTATTATAAAAACCAATCACACTGAAATCTAATAAATAAAATACATTTATCTAAGCCAAACCAAAATGTGTTATATTAAAAATTTTAAAATACACTCATGGAAAAAACTTAAGTGGAAAGTCTTATGGTTATCTGCTTTTTTTTTTAAATGAACAGAGGCAAATTTGTTCACACTTGGTTATCTCATGTATCTTCAATAAAGGTCACTGTATCAAATATCTCTCAGAGGTTTTGTCTGAATCCCGATATACATGGTAAAATGTACAACTTCCTCAATTTTGTCCTTGAGTGTAGTTATAAATTTAGAACTAAGAATTGATATAAATCTAGAATATTCAACAGAGATATGCAATTCTTACATTATTTGCATATTATTTCGTATATGTATCCCTAATATACAACAGATATAAATACAACTTGCACATCATTTACATATATATATATATTGTAATGCCTTTATGAAGCCAGCTGGCGGTTGGCGCATGCGTCTTGGTCTACGAGGATTCGAAGAATGTTTTAAGCGTTGAATAGACGTTCCTCTTTCCTCTTTACAGCCATATTTAATTGTATCTTATATTAACTTATTAAACTTATTTAAAAACGACACTTGAAGTTACACCGCATGAGTTTCTTTTCAATGAAAAATCAAAATTTATTTCAAGGTGAAATATTGACTATTTCTAACCTTTTTGGATGAGGTATGAAAGGGTGAATTATGAAAAGTAATGATGAACGGAAAAATAAAAGTGTCCAGGAATGGGAATCGAACCCACAATGTTCCGCTTACCGAGCAGATGCCATGTCCATTAGGCTACCATGGACATATTTTTCCGTTCGTAAACATAAAGTAACTTATAATACAGTATAATGCACTGCGGCTTGTGATTGTAAAACGACACTTGAAGTTACACCGCATGAGTTGCTTTACTTATTTAATTCATTAAATCTATTTAACTTATTGTGAGTGAGCGTCTGTTGCATCGCTTCACGAAATCAACATCATAATATTTTCAATAAAATAATCACTTGTGTCAATATCAATATGAAAATATCAGGATTCTGGGGATAACTTCTTCTGAAACATTTCAATCCATAAATCTAAAATTTTCGGGCACGAAATTTTTTATATTTATCATAGAGGTTTTTCTTTTAAGAAGAGCTTTCGTGCCCGAAAGCTAGAAATGTACAAATTAAAATGTTTTAAAAGAAATCTATCCCCGGAATCCTAATATTTTCGATTAAAACATTCAAAATAATATATAACACATATGCAAATATTACATTTATTTACATATACGTGACTTACATATTTACATAATCTCTAACAATTCGTTCATACATACAATAGATATATGTAAAAAAATAATTAAAAAATATATAGAATTTTACACACAATAGGTACAATTATAATTATAATATTTTACTAATTAAAATATGAAATATTTCAGTGAGCTTGAGCTCCATTTTCAAAAAGGAATTAGTCCCCATGACAACCAGTTATGTGGAGAAGCCTAATTTAAGGCGTAGCTTTGTTTTCTTCGCCAATTCCTGACATTTCCAAAGCGATGAAATGAATAACTGGCAGGTATTATCTACCATTCAAAATGGTATTTTATTTATCAAAAGATTTTTTTACCCTCGTCTTAAACCAACAAATTGCCTTCCTCGCCATTTTCTTCAATTAAAAATGTTCTTTTCATTCGCTACAAAGAATCTTAATGAAAAGACACCACTCATTTTTATCTTTTGGTAAATATTTGTTCGTTTATCGACGCTAGGTTATTGTACATATTTCGTTTGGAATTAACTTTGTATACATAGAGCTTTTCTTGTTCAACTTGTGATGGTACTATCTTTAATTTTATTCTTTTTCTTCTATATACAAACAGGCGTTATTTATCGGAGGGAATATTGATTGATACCAGGGTCGTTAAACTTCTAAGCTTGTGTACCTTTATAATAGTATGTTACATAGAGTTGAAATATTTTATGCCTGTATATGCAATTTAGTCTGTTTATGACTAATCTGCATATCCCCGTTTAGAATAGTACAGTAGAACCTCCATGAAAAGACACTCGCGCTAGAGGACACCTCTCTACAGTAGAACCTCCATGAGAGGACACTCGTGCTAGAGGACACCTCTCTACAGTAGAAATTCCACGAGAGGACACTCGTGCTAGATGACACCTCTCTACAGTAGAACCTCCATGAGAGGACACTCGTGTTAGAGGACACCTCTCTACAGTAGAACATCCACGAGAGGAAACTCGCGCTAGAGGACACCTCATTGCAGTAGAACCTCCATGAGAGGACACTCGCGCTAGAAGACACCTCTCTACAGTAGAACTTCCACGAGAGGACACTCGTGCTAGAGGACACCTCTCTACAGTAGAACCTCCATGAGAGGACACTCGTGCTAGTGGACACCTCTCTACAGTAGAACATCCACGAGAGGACACTCGCGCTAGAGGACACCTCATTGCAGTAGAACCTCCATGAGAGGACACTCGCGCTAGAGGACACCTCTCTACAGTAGAACTTCCACGAGAGGACACTCGCGCTAGAGGACTCCTCTCTACAGTAGAACCTCCATGAGAGACACCTCTCTACAGTAGAACCTCCATGAGAGGACACTCGTGCTAGAGAATACCTCTCTACAGTAGAACTTCCTTGAGAGGACACTCCCGCTAGCGGACACCTCTCCATAAAGGACAGTTTTCATTGGCAAAATTACCATTTTTACTATTCAGAAACTCTCCGGTAAGAGGATACCTCTCCATAAAAGACACTTTGGCTCTACAACTAGGTATTTTTCTTTACAGGAAGGTTCTAATGTATATATAAATATACGGCAAAATTCGCATGTCATTTATGAAATTGAACTTATAAAATGAATTTATATTTTTAAAATATAGAATAATATAATGTTATTACAGAGAGAGAGGATAAAATATTGGGATAGAGGAAGGAGATCACATCCACATCAGTAAAGAACCCTCCCAACGGTTTCACCAGTTTAATCTACAAGACCTCTTTTTAAAACTCTAATATTGTATTGGTTTAATATTTTTAAAATTAATTTTAAAGTTATGATAAATACTTAAATACAGTAGAACCTCCCTTTAGCGGATACCCCGCCAGCGGACACTTCTCTACAAAGAACAGTTTCCATTTGCAAAATTACCATTTTTACAATTTAGTAACTCTCCGGTAAGATGACATCTCTTCCTAAAGGACACGTTGGCTCTGCAATTAGGTGTTGTCTTCTACAGGGAGGTTCTACTGTATATTATGAACGAAGGATTTATTAAATTCCAAAATAGAGTTGACATAGTGATCATACGTATTCTTACCTTTATTCTTCAACATACGAGCATACACAATTTAATTTGACAATAAATCTTATGATATACTTGCATCACTTCGTTTTTCTTCTAAATTTTCGCCAATATTTTCTCGTTATCAATAAATATTGAATTATATAAACATTTGAAACTCAATTCCTCAGATATTTTCTAATTTCAAAGGAATACTTTTTCTCCTTGACTAATTTTCTTTGGATAATTATTTATAAAATAATTGAATTGTATAAGCTTGTATATAGCCAATTTGTCATGATGTTAGAAATGTATTGACGCAAATATCCCTGAGTTTGAGATATCGTGTTATAGGATCTTGATAAAGTTAAGGAATATACTTTTATTCATTATCGTTCTTATTATTTTTCATTGTTTCGATAATTATATATTTTGTTCTCAATGAGCTTATTTTATTTCTTATTTCATCAAACACATCAACAAAGAAAAGAGATAGAGAAATATAATTAATTGCAATCGAGATTTTTCCATGGTCAAATTTCAATAAAAATATCAGGATATATCAATGAATATTTTCTTGAAATTACTATAGGATAGATTAGAATTTTTGAAAATAATTTTAGTTTATTTTACAAAGTAAATATTTAAAATAATAATTTATATATATATGAAATATATAGATTGAATATATATACGAATTTTTAAAAATATTTATATTTATATAAATATATATTTTATATGGATCATATTCATAATGATCAGATAGATATTTTCCAACTAAAAATTAGTTTACTCCATTGTTATACTAAATAAATCTATGAAAAATTATTAAATAGCATATTTAATTTTTTTGTCAAAATTATCATTTTAATATTAAGAAGCATCGAAATATTTATCAAACCTTGGATTTCTACCAATTATGTATTTACCTTCTTTGATATTTATATTAAGGAAAATTTTCTAATTGCTTATCTTGTATATTATAAATGTTGATTTTGTTTTTGCCTTAAATAAATTGTCATTCTGAAGTTTTTCTTCCCAAATTTTCTACGTGAAAATATATAAATATACTCATGTTTACATATATACATATACATGCATACATATATACATATACACATGTATATTTGGAATTTTGCCGGGAGGATAATGTATATAAAAATGAAAGTTGCCTCTCCCGTCGTTGTTGTTGTCTATTTTGACAGGAGAGACAACCTTTTTTATAGATCATTATCCCCTCCCATAAATTCCTACATATATATATGTCATAATATTACCCTTCCAGGAATAATAAAGTAAATCTACAGTCGACCAGAGAGAGACGTAGAGAGGAGGATGTAAAGGCCGGTCACTTGATATATCAGTCACATTCCAAGGGGTCATTTTCGTAGAACCTCAGAACTATTTTTGGACAGTCGGGGGGTGGTGGCGACAACAAACGGTCGTTCAGCGGCCATCTCCTCGCGCTACCTCTCTCTCGCTTGTTGCCTGAAATTCCTCTTCCAAACTTGTGGTTTCCTTATTTCTCTCTCCCCACATTATTATCATATTGCCATATATATATATATATTTCATTAGAAGAGAAAATTGTTATAAAGTACAAAATAAGAATATAAACAGTCATGACTAATGCCTGTAGTAGGATTATAAAGTTCCGAAAGCTTGTACTCTGCACGAGTAAAGAAACGTATTGTTACTGTTTATATTATTATATAATATATTTAAAATTATTTTTTTTATATCACAGTGTAATCAAAACCTCTGTAAAACCAATATAAATTGATCAAGTATTAACTATATAGGAACCTGTAAAAATCTAAATCTTTTAGCTAGAGATTTTATTCTAAACAGGAAAATATGTAAATATATCTATATTAATATAAATGCGTCCAAATATTGAGATATATATTCAAATATATATCACATTTATATAAATTCTATATATTTAGATATATATATATAAATACTTGAAGAAGGTTTCAAGTATTCCTTTGACATGTAAAAATTTGAAAGAGAAAAATTGCGCGCTTCCTTTTACTTTGATATTCTTACATTTTTAGAGCTCTTTGTGAATAGAGGACGAAGTTGACAGTGGTGAGAAATGGAAGGCCTGAAGCAAAGTTGAGGAAACTTTTATAAATATATTTACCTTTTTCCTTTACCCTTACTGTAAGGGACCGTCTCCTATTTATGTATATATTGCAAAGAAAACTATTTCCTTTAAAAATGAAAAGTATTAACATGTTTATTTTTAATTCGAAAAAGATAATACGAATAGATGTCACTGATTTTAAAAATGAAAATATTGTTTATAAATATGTTAGAGAAAGATAATATAAAAACAGCTTTCAATCGGCTTGAATGGAAAATGATTAAAACATTTTATAATCATTCGTCGGAAAGTTGCCGAAGCAATATTCTAGAATTATCAACGTTATAAAGGATGAAACTGTTGGTCAATAAACCAGTTGAAGTTTCTTTTTTCATTATCCATATTAGTACACGTGGTACAGGCCATGATAATCATGTAGTTAGTTGTTTCTTTTACTGTAACTGCCCCACATGTCTATACATGTGAAAAGCAGTTCGACTTTTGCACCTACAAATGTGCCAGAGCCCCGTTTATTTACTTGCACTCGCTGGTAGGGTTGGACTTTTGCAAAAATAGGGGGTCATTGGAGCATTTTTTTAATTCGAAAAAAAAGTGCCCAATGCGGGATTTGATACCGGGTCGTAGCGGTCGAAGGTTTAGAAGATCCTTCCATTTATCCTTAACAGTTAAGGTAAAAAATCCCAATGTTAATCTTATTTCATTAAGATATTCTAAGTGAAAGAGAGATGCATAATATATATATATATGTTATATTAAAATATTATTCTATTTAAAATTATATTTCATAGATCCAAATACTCTGTTAAATCGACCGCCAGAGGTCATGTTTCCCCTATAAAAACTCGTTGTTGTTCTTCCTCGATGGCTGGTTAGCAGCCCCGTAAATAAAGATATTTTCTCTTCCCAGATGGCCGGCTCAAAACATTTGTACATTATGTAAATAAGCTTTTCATTTTTTTATTCTTACGCTTTAAGCCAGGCAGTACCTTTACCAAATTATGTCTTTTATACATTCCTTAGCTCAATTAAAGCAACCGCTGATCAAAACCATTATTTTTATTTCAAGATTTTTAACCACGACTGCATTACCATAGCATAATCTCAACAATTCTAAAATACAACAGGAATCTTAAAAACCATAGCTTATTGTCATTTTTGGAGGATCACGCGCTCAAACAGGATCCCATGAGAAATTGTGAAAAAATCAGAAATTATATAAAACAATATCAGGATCAACGGTCACGACTATTTTTAGAAAGTTGGATATCAAAAGTTTTAGCCAATAAATCAGTTAAGGTAATAATTCCCAATGTTCATCTTATATCATTGAGATTTTCTAAGTGAGAGTGGTTTAAATTATATATGACATATTCAAATATATATGTATACATAAAATATGATCAATAAATTCGATAAAAATGATTATTTAAATTTATTTTAAATTAATAAAATGAAAAATAATCCATTATCATATCATACGTTTTTTTTAAATCATATTCCCCTTGTTTATGTTTAATATTAAATATATTTCACTTTCTTAAGTTTTGTCTACACATATCCCTAAATCTTTAATTAAAAAGGCATATATTGGATCAAAATATCATTTATTTTGGCAATATTTCAGTTGGCTGAACGCCAACCTTTATCAAGGTGTTATAATATTTTAAAATATTATAACACCTTGATAAAGGTTGGCGTTTAGCCAACTGAAATATTGGTAAAATAAATGATATTTTGATCCAATATATGCATTTTTAATTAATATTTATTTATGGATTGCTCTATTTTCAAAATCTCTCTAAATAATTATTTAAATATGTGATTCTCTTAATGTCTCTATTAATCCACACACATGATATATATATATATATATTCACAATTATAAAAAATTAAATTACCCACAAAAATGATTAATAAATAAAATAATAATTGAAATATATTCGACCTATCTATTCATGTCCATATTCTAAATGGCTATAGTCACAAAGTCGACATTAAGACACCTTCTGAAGTCCCATTTAAATATTTAATGAAAAGGCGACAGCTCTCGCTGGACAATTAGGTTTTCCCCAGACTAATTAAAAAGTACCAATTAGGAAAAGAATCTTTAATTAAAGATAGAAAAAGAAGTGACGAGTATTTAATGTCTATAGTATTGAGGTGTGTTAACTTTTACCCAATACATGGATTTGGTTGTGACGATTCCAAATATATTTGCTATTTAAAATATTAATTAAATATCTTAATTGAATTAATGAATAGAAATAAACGTTGTTCCTTCATTTTGACTCCATAGATGTAGGCAGTCTTCTATATATACCACAATAGTTCACGAATTTATTAAATTTGATTTGAAATCTCGAGATATCATTAAACCAGCACGTATCAGCCACTATGCACGTATATTTTCAGAAATTTGTTTATAACACACAAAGAATGTAATATATTTTTTCTCTCCCTTTAATATCATTAATATTTAAAATATGTAAAAAATGATTTGTATATAAGAATAGTATATATATCATCAATTTATTATCGTGATACTTCTGTTGAAGGACTGACAAGTCCGAAAGCTTGAAAATAAAAAGTTGAACAAGAAACTTAACCCTGGAAGCTTTATTTACTTTATAATATTAATATAATTATCGTAAATATAGAGGCTGCCTGGCCGGCATTCATATTTATATAAAAAATAGACACTTCGGCCAGTTAGAGTTTTTTATTTTCTCAACGTTTCAACAAAAATCTTTTGTCTTCGTCAGGAGAAGTAAATAAAGCATTTGGCAAGGCGTTAAAAATTGTTCTGAGATTGCAAGGGCGTTCTCACGTGATTTTTTTGAATTTAGTACATTTAACACCTTGCCAAATACTTTATTTTTATTTACTTCTCCTGACGAAGGCAAAAGATTTTTGTCGAAACGTTGAGAAAATAAAAAACTCCAACTGGCCGAAGTGTCTATTTTTTATATAAATAATTGTATTATGTTAGGAAATATGGTAAATTCGTAGAAGATAAAGAAGGCTGATAATTACGAATTTCCCTTATTACTTAAAGGTATTTCATAAACAATAAGGAAGGACAAGCGATAAAAAATAAATTAAACTAGATAAAATTATATATACATACCAGCTGCTATATCCATCAGCGACCTGGCCTATCCAAGACCCGCTAGCCAACCAGCCAATCAAGCAATAACAAATATTCAAATATTCAAATTAGCAGAGACAACATTACAGCAATATGCAAATTTTAGCAAGAGTATTTCATTGTTGTAAAATAAGATTATATATCAACATAATTTGCGGAAGAGAAATGCTCGAATTATAAATATTTATTTTTTTAAAATAGAGCAATCCATATTTGAATAGAAAGATTTATTTGCCAATATTTCGGTTGCCTCAACGCCAACATACAGAATGTATCTTAAGTGAACAATGTGCAACATACAGAATGTATACCTTGACAAAGATTGGTATTCGGCCAGCCGAAATATTGGCAAATACATATTTCTATTCAATCCAATATATGCATTTTCAAAACGCTTTTCTTCAGGTAATTCAAGAAAATATGCGGAGAGGTATATACACCCAACTAAGTAAGATTTGAATATTGAAGCCGAATTGCTTGAAAGCTTGTATTTTCAATAAAAAGAAGCTCACCAAGTTATATTTTCGTTTTCTCTTTTAACTTTTAAAACGTGGCTAAAGTATATATGCCTTTTTATTATCTAAATTTCTACTTTCCTTAAAGCTTATGTCCATAATTCATTTAAAATACCTTTTCCAAGAATTTTTCTTCAGTATCAGTATAAAAGGAAAACAGCAAAATACAATATAACAGCAGTATGGTAGATTAAATTATCGAAACCGTTGTAAGGTTTCATCACTGATGAGCCAGACTCTCCCATTATTTTATCATTGCAGTAAAGTCAGTAGAAAATTGTTTTATTCCAAAGAGAATCATTCGCGTCAAAATAATTCGAATTTCTTATAACAGACGACGGGCTAATTCACCATATCACAACGTAGCTTATTCTCCCTCTGTGTATAATATTAAAATAATAATTCATAATATTTTATGAAATATATTAAATAAACATATCGAATATTTATCAACAATATCTATATATAATTGTGGTAGAGAAATTGCTACAAACTTCGATTATATTGATTCAATAATTCCCTTTTATTTTTATTGTTGCGACTCTTGCCCCTCCTGATTCTTCGTGACGACGCCGCTTCTTCCTTCGTGGATCACCTACCCCGAGCTCCCGTTGCTCTCCCTCTGCAGAGCATCCAAGGACGTCCGAGAACCACCACCTAAGTGAAACTCCTTTCTTCTGGCAGTATCTCTCGGCCTTACCACTGGTGGAGGGACACGAGAGACTTATCAGAAGAGTAGTGACTGTGGGGTTGCCGAGAGTAACAACAGTAACCGGCAGCGAGACTTCAAACACTCCACTTTATTATCATTTCTACTACACATTACATATAAGTGGAATAGTAATCAACAGGTATTTACATTACACCACCTCCTGGGGCCAATATGAACATCTATTTACAAACATTTTCCCCAGGAAACAGGATCACAGCAGTCGGCGATTCCCACACCAGTTTCAGAACCGAAACAGGCGAAAGCGTCATCTATTGGCGGAGGTTGTAGGTAATTTTATAATTAGATGTAATTATTATATAGAAATTTAATTTTAAAAATAGAGAAGTTCCTCTCTTAAAGAGAAAAATATTAAAGATTAAAAAAAGAAGATGTATCAATAGATAAAAATAGAAATGTTACACATTTGAAATTATAATTATCAAAAATATATTTAAAACTATACTCTAATTTAACTTCTCATTTATTATGAAATTTCATCTTTACCTATACTCGTCACGATGTCCAAGAAAGGGGGAAAAAAAGGTAAACAAAGGTAGACAGTATGTAAATAGGTAATCACAGTTATATACAGTCTTGGTGGAGATATACAAGGTGCGTTCATTAATTTCCAGGACTGGTTAAAAAATAAAATAAATAAAAAAGCTAGAGAAAATATTTTTTACAGAGTTGAATATTGGACATTCGACCACACCTGACTGAAAGCACGAGTCTCGTGGCGCACGCGCCGATCTAAAAATAGAACAAAACAACTTCCTTGTAAGGTTCGCATTTCTAATATTAAAATGGCCATTTTCGAAGAGCAGAGAATCTGCATTAAGTTTTGTTTTAAATTGAAAAAAAGTGCTACTGAGACGTATGAATTGATTAAAGAAGCTTTTGGCGATGCAGCTTTATCCCGTTCAAGAACTTTTGAATGATTTTCACGCTTCCAAAAAGGTCGGGAAAAGGTAAACGATGATCTGCATACTGGGCGTCCAAGATCATTTCGTTGTGAGGAAAACAAGCTCAAAATAAAGGAGTTAATTAAATCTAACAGAAGAATTATCTTTAGTGACTGGACTATCTGTTTATTTGGGGATAATGAGGTGCTTAAGGGAGGCAGTGCGCCTTAAAAGACCTGAAAGATGGCAAAACAATGACTGGATACTTCACGTCGGTAATGCGCGGCCGCACACAGCCCATGTTGTTTTGCAGTTCTTAGCCAAGCATTCAACCATACAGATCCCTCATCCACCCTATTCCCCCGACTTAGCCCCCAATGACTTTTTCCTCTATCCTAAATTGAAAATTAACTTGAAAGGACGGAAATTTGACAACGTTGATATGATACAAGCTGAATCGAAGGCAACCTTGAGGAACCTCTCAAAAAGTGATTTTATCTCCTGCTTCGACAATTGGAAAAAAAGATGGAACGGGTGTATTGAGGCAGGAGGGGCATATTTTGAAAAATATTGAATTAGTTTTTTTATTTGTTTTATTTTTTCAAAGATACAGAGCAGTCCTGGAAATTAATGAACGCACCTTGTATAACAACTATTGGGTGCGTTTTTTCTTGTTATCTTCTTTTTTCACATTTTAACGATGTTCTTGTTGAATTCTATTACTGGTAGTGTATACAAGTTTTAATTTTGTCAATTAAAACAATTTTATTGACATCTCGTCAATTTTACACTCAGCGAGAATTATTTAGTAGAAATTTAAGATAAGAAAATAATATAATAATAAATATAGACATTAAAATATATACAAAGGAAATTATATGATAGATGATGAAGGAAGGCATCCTCGGCGTGCGAGTGTTCTCCTCCAGGCGATGAGCGGGTCCTCCACGCCACCGAGCCCAACCTGAACAAAGTGGCGGTAGATCCGCAGCTTTGCCGACGCGACGATGGCCAGGGCGTTGTCCTCAAGGCCGGACCCGAAAATCCAAGCGGAAACTCATTTTAGCCTTAGGTCAAACTGCCCCTTGGCCGTCCTGAGGAGCTTATAGACGGTGGTGTCGGTGCCAGAGTGCCTGTCCAAGATGGCGTTGAGCAGTATATACAAGTAAAAACAATTGTATTATGATGCATTAGCGCGCCATCTGTTATCCAAATTCGAAACTAAGATGCGTCTACAATAATTTCGAAATTTCATATAGAAGTAGACAAAGCTCTCATATTGGTCAAGGAATCATAGAAAATCTTGTAAATATTTGACTTATGTGAACAATAATTACCCAGAAATTATTAGAAAAAGTAAAAATCAATATCAGGTAAAAAGTTTTTTTTTAAATTTAAATTTGCAAGCTTTCGAGCAAATATACTGCTCTTTAACGGGCTGATATTCTATGTACAAACTCTAAATAATATTGTCACAGTAATGAAGGTGACGAGTCGTTTGGGTAGAATAAAATAATAATTTATTAGATGACTTTAAATAGTTTATAAGTTTGAGGGATAAAAAGAAATAGAGGTAAACTAAGTTAAATGGATAAAAATAATGGTAAATTAAGGAAGTAATGTCAGAGACCCAAACGGCTGGCGTTCGGCTACACCCCTCAAGATGGCGACTATTGTTTACAAACTTGCCGCCTAGTGCGCCCGCCATCTATCGGAGCTTAGGTACATAACACTTGCCGAGCTGACAGCGCGCGCCACCTATCGGGGCTTAGGTACATAACATTCGACAAGCTGCCGATGTATTATTTACAGTTACAAGATATGTACATTTTTGGTTATGACAATATATTTACATAATAATTGGAAACTTTTGTTATCAGCATGTGCTCTTTTGTTACTTTAACAATGAGACATTTAAATGAGAAACTGACAATGTTTGGCTTTCTCGCTGAAGCCGGGAACACTGAAGAATACTTTAGGAATGCTTATTTTAAATTTATTAGGAAATTATAAAAAAATTATAAACTATTTTTGATGTTGTAACTATCTATAATTAACTATTATAAATATTAAAATTTTCCATAACCTATATTAAAAAGTCTAATTATAATTATCTAAAAAGATAAACACAATAAAGAATAAATAATTAAAAATAAAAGTTATCAGTGAATTGCTACTTAACTAAATTAGTGTTTTAAAATAATCTTTTAGTAAATACACTCATGGACAAAACTTAGGAAGTTGTACCTTTTCAGCATATATATCGGGATTGAGACAATAACTCTGAAAGATATTACAGTGACCTTTATTGAAGACACACGAGATAACCAAGTGTGAATATAATTACGTCTGTCCATAGTTCATCTAAAATACCTATTCCAAGAGTCTAGTATCAGTATCACTATAAAAGGAAAACCGATAAACGCAATATAACAGCGGTATGGTAGATTAAACTAGCGAAACCTCTGGGAGGTTTAACCATTGATAAGCCAGGCCCTCCCATTAATTTTTCCATTGCAGTAAGGGCAGTAGAAATTGTTTAAATTTTGAAAAGAATCATACGCGTCTATAATAGTTTCGAATTTTCATAATTACCTCTGTCTACTTCGAAAAATAACTGGGGAAATTATAGATTTTCCACTTCCTTAAGTTTTGTCCATGAGTGTACTTTCACTGTAAGTGCACAACATGTCTAGACATTTAGGAAGTACAATTTCGAATTTTGCACTTAAAACTGTAACGAAGAAACCTGTTTAGTTAGACTCACTCACTTATTGGATGAGGGTCGGTAAAAGGATGGTTAAACCGTTGGTTTTCGACCGCTACGACCCGGGTTCGATTCCCGCATTGGACACTTTTTTTTATGTTTAAAAAAAATGCTCCAATGTCCCCCGATTCTTGAAAAGGTCCAACCCCACCAGCGAGTGCAAGTAACCAAACGGGGCTCTGGCACATTTGTAAGTGCAAAAGTCGAACTGCTTTTCATATGTGTAGATATGTGGTGTACTTACAGTAAAAGCAGTCGCCTACTTCTACCCACCATGAGTATCATAGTCTGTACCACGTGTACTAGGGATAAGAAAAAAAAACTTTTTGGGTTCGACTATTGGAAGAATTGATAGTTAACCAATTTCTCTTTTTAAAAAAAAAAGTCTATTACAGGATTCGTTCTCGAGTTATGGCTACCCACGACGGATTCCTCCACCACCATGGGGGAAAACCTATTGATTCCATGGTCATTATACGAGCACGCCATGTTAAAATGGACGTGTCACTTGTGCAATGGAAATTGATTTCATCCTCGTTGACATGCAGCCGGCTGCTGTTTTAATTTCCTCTTAGATAGAGGTGTTGCATTAGAATTTCAAATCATTTTTTTTTCAACATTATGTTGCAATTAGGCTTAAACTGATGTCTCACACGATTCTGCACTTTTCATTATACACATGTGAGGAATGATTAGTGAGGTCAAACGTTTTGTTAGAATTCCATTAATGTTTCATTAATTGGTATTTGGAAGTATGACAATCATTGTTTTCATTTATGTGGTTGTAGTTTTCAAATGTTGTTTACAGGATAAGACAAGATGAATTAGATTTTCCTAGAATTTATCAGTGTGATTGCTCAAATAACTTATTTGTTTTGTTTTTTTTTGCTAATTATTATTGTTTTACTATTATAAACCCTGATGTAAACAAAAATTAAGGAAGTTATACCTAGAGTTGAAACTAGGCTACACTCATTAGAGATTTAAAAAGTATTGAATTATTTTTTTCAACTTTTTAAAAAACGTTTTCACACACACCCTTATATAACAAACCTTTTTTTTTTTTTCAAATAACACAACATATATAGATATGTGAAAAAATAGTACAAATGTGATATTGCACTGGAAAAAAGTGCATAAATTATGAAAAAGGCATCTCCTCATCGTGCAACTGAAAGTTGCTGATGGCTTACGCCATCTATCGGAATAAATATCAACTATTCTCGTTGATTTTTAATTATTCCAGAATTGGCCAAATACCCATTCTTGATAAATAAGAAAAGCTAACCACGGACGCGTTTCGGGCTGTTGGCCCTCATCAGCGTGGTGCAAGCTGTACCTTGATTAATCAAGAATGGGTATTTGGCCAATTCTGGAAATTTTTTAAATCAACGAGAATAGTTGATATTTATTCCGATAGATGGCGTAAGCCATCAGCAACTTTCAGTTGCACGATAAAGAGATGCCTTTTTCATAATATATAGATATGTTAAAAGATAATAAACTGAAAAGGAGATCCTTCTATATAACATGTTTATTTTTCTGAAGAAGCTCCTTTTTAGTTTATAATCTTTTAACATAGTTATGGGAAGCGAAAGTTGATGTCTACACACAACTTATATAAATAGAATAAGATTCACATAAAATAATTAATTAATTATTATTTAGAATTAATTATCATGATACTCATAGTGAGAGGCATCTAATTAAATTAATACGAAAACACTCAACGGCGTTAAAAAAAAAACAAATTTCTTCCATTTGAACAAAAGAGAAAACAAACAAACTTATCATTATTTATTCATCAACATCTCACTCCACAAATTGCCGATCAAATTTACACATGAATATTTTAGTATGTGTTTAAAACACTTTTTTTTTTAAATTCCAACTAAAAAATAAATATTTGATAACACTATATACATTCATTTGAATGTTTTTAACCAATCTATATATATTTTTAAATATTTTATATTAATAAATTTTTAATTATTCTGTATAAATAAATGATGACTAAATATTGAGAATTAATTTTTTTTTTTAACAATACAAATAATACTTTTTGACCGCCATTTTGTTGCAGACGATTTCTCTCTCTCTCTCTCTCTCTCTCTAGCTAATGTCGTTTGATTTTTTTTTTTGGTAAAATAGGAATTTTATATTTTAAATTTTGAGAGAAATGGCCGGTCAACATGCGCATCATTTTCCACTAATTATCTATCTTTTTAAAATCATGATTCTATACATATACAGCTGGTTTTTAAAAAAATGAACATCGTCGAAAGCTATTTTTAATAAATTTGAAGTTTCGAATATAGACATACCTATTTCGAAACAAAATTTTAATACAAAAGTACAAATTTGCTGTAGAGTATTTGAATCCATTAAAAATTGAAGCGTTTTATATATTCGGGTTGCGTTAACTTGCACACAAGCTTTCAAATATTTCTCTTCTTTAACAGGCATGAATCTTTATATCCATAAAACTCTAGAAGAAAAGTATCTCGAAAGTTTGCGTTGGAAGTCAAATCATAGAAAATTATTTATATATCATCTTCACAATTTACAGTACCTCTCTGCTTTTCACATGTGTAGACATGTGGTGCACATACAGTAAAAGCAGTCGCCTACTTCTACCGACCATGATTATCATGGCCTGTACCACGTGTACTAGAGATAAGCAAAAAAAAAACAGTACCTCTGGTAGTTGCCCAAACAATTACTTCTTCTATAACTAAACTTCTAAACTAGTTCTATATTGAACTCGCTGAATGAAATGGCCTTGCCCGGGTTCTTCCAGAGTGAATGATTACCTCACCTATCTATAACACTATAGCGTATTAAAGTATCATCCGGATTAGTTACGTATTGTGAAAATGTATGCGTAACAAGCCGTATATGCAAATAAACCCATTATATGCATATTTGCATACTCCGGGATTTGAACTGTGATTTCTTCTGACCTAAACCTATATCATATTCACGTTTATTAGGATAAGTCAAATATTGTGGTAACGTATACTGTACAAACGGGATATGTAAATAAAGCCTTTATTGTATATAATTGCATATACCCGGCTTTAAAGTATGATTGATTCTGACCTATTTTACATCGTATTAAATTATCATCCTAATTACCTTTGTGGAAATGTATGCGGAACAGATGAAATATGCAAATAAATTTGTTATTAGGTAAATTTGCATATACCTAGGTTTTAACTACGCCAGTGACCTTTTCTGAGCTAACTTTATATTTTAATCAAGTTTCATCCTGAATAGTTAAAAATGGTGAAAATGATCGACAACCATGAAACCCGCGTTGGGCGCCTTTTTAGGGGCATGCTTTTGTATTTTTTAATAAATTATTTTAATTAAAATATTTTATTGTAAAAAATCAATTCCTGATGTGTGGGTGTTGACAGTATGTTTTAAAAAGGAATATAGACACACATTAATAATTCTTGAATCTTTATTTCTATATGTTTTGGTGATTCATTCTCACCTTCTTCAGTGAAATGCAATCCTCTGAAGAAGGTGGCACTGAATCACCGAAATGTCTGGATATAACTCAGGAACGGTTGGAGTATTTTAGTCTGTAAATTGTAGAAAAATCAGTTTTATCCTTTATATTCGCTCTAAAATTTATAAATCTTGATAAATACAAACATATAATGTATATATAAATAACATATTTGCATATATAAAGAGATAAACGTTGGAATGTGAGAAAATTTCCCTGAAAGAATTTTTATTATTGTTGATGCATAAAATCTGATCGTAATGGACTTTTTACAGGAAGGAAGCCATTATTGTAATTTGGAAAAAAAAAGTTAATTTTATTCCTGTGTGTAATTAAATTTAAATTAACTCAACAAAAATGTAGAATCAATTATGAAATTATTTCTTCAACTATTTCAGTTTAGGATTTATTATAATTTTGTTTATATATAAATTATATAATTGATGTGTATATAATTTGATTGATAAATATTTATATTTTGTTATTAATATAAACCCATCGGTAAAATTATAAATAAAAGGCAATTCCCTGAGAAAAGAGTTTATTTTTATATAAAATGGCAAAACTTGTATTGCTGTTATATATAAAATGGCAAAACTTGTATTGCTGTTATATATAAAATGGCAAAACTTGTATTGATGTTATATATAAAATACACTCTTCCCTCATTGAATTGTCTTTTATTAAATCTTTATATATTTATAAACTTATATGGAAAGATTTGGCTATTTTATAGTTTTGCCTCTTAAACTATTTTTTAAATGAGAATATAAATTCAAATTTGAGATAGATTAGTAGTTTTATTCCTAAGCGATAGAACTCTTCCTGTTAAGGTAATAAAATAAAATAAAGCATGAAGGAAGATGAGTTTCTTTTTAATAAACGCCTTTTTTTTATCTTTCTTAAAACAGATTTCAAATCTAGAAAATTGGAAACTCTGGTTTCTTGAAAGTCTTCAAGAACTGTTGGAATGGTCTTTATCACAATATTCTACGATAAAACCTTATTTCCTTAAAATATTGATGTAGGGCTGTTGTTAAATGTCATTACTACAAAGAAACTCATCTTCCTTCAGGCTTTATTTTAGTTTTATTCCTACTCTATCAAAATATAATCCATGATATCCTCAACAGAGGGGGTTCTATTTTAAAAGAGAGAAGGACTTTGAGGCATTATAAAAATGTATTTGCAAATGATTGTGTTGCGTCATTGCATATTTGTTCTTTTTTTAATATTCATAGTTTTAATTTAACGTATTTTCTGGGCTATAAATAGGACGTATAAATAAAGTTAGTCAGTCCAGCCTTAGAAATAGAGTAGTCTTGTTGCCTTAAACTTCTTTCCTGGCCCGGATCGTCACGACAATTTGCATAACTTAATTTTCTCTATTTGTAAATACTGACATTTAACAACAGCCCTACATCAATGTTTTCAGGAAACAAGGTTTTATTCGTAAAATATTGTGATAAAAACCATCAGTTCTTAACGACTTTTAATAAACCAGAGTTTCCAGTTTTGTAGATTTAAAATCTGTTTTAAGAAAGATAAAAAAAAAAAAAAAAACACCCAGGCTAAGTTTCGAACCAAGGTTGTGGAAATACGAAGCAGCACACCAAACCATTAAGCTACGCTTGGCATCAAAAAAAATATATATATATACATGGGAATAGGGTGTGAAATCTAGGGATTTTTTGCAGGGATGTGCTTAAAAACGATGTCCGAAATGACTTTTTTATCATTCTTTCTTGATCCAACATGCTGTCTAGATGTTGAAACACCATCTTTTGTTGGCTTGCCCTCTGACTAACCAAATTGTACTTGCTTATTTGACATAATGCCAAATCATCTTTCTGTATACACTCAATCTTATGAAAACTTTGGCAAGTTTAGAGCAATTTGTACACAGATTTATAAATCACTACTAATTCATCGTGTAAACAATTAAAGATATATGTATATTCAACAAAGATGCATATATTGGATTTATAATTATTTTATTGTTCCAATATTTCGAGGGGCAACTCGCCTCTCTTTATCGAGGATGTTTGTGTTTTTCACTAGAACATGCGAGCACGCGTACACCACTCTCGTTCTACAAGGCTAATGAAAGAACACCCACGATAAAGAGGGGCGAGTTGCCCCTCGAAATATTGGAACAATATAATAATTATAAATCCAATATATGCTCCTTTGTTGAATATAATTTTAATTATGGATTGCTCAATCTCTTCAATATATATATGTCATAATGTATGCTCTTCCAGGAATAATAAAGTAAACCTACAGTCAATCAGAGAGAGACGTAGATAAAAGGTAGCTAAAGTACGGCCATTTTGGGCCACTGGCCACATTCCGGAGGGGGGCCTTTTCTTGGAACCCTCAGGACTATTTTTGGACAGTTGGGGGGTGGTGTGCGACACGAACGGTCGTTCAGCGGGGACAGCCCCTCGCGCTACCTCTCTCTCGCTGGTTGCCTGGAATTCCTTTTCCAAACTTGTGGTTTCCTTATTTCTCTCTCCCCACATTATTATCATATTGCCACATTGAAAGTCGACAGGATCATATCACATAAAGAGTCGACAGGATCATATCACATATATATATATATGTGTAAATAATTCTAATATATCACAATAGTCTGATAGACTTCGTGCTTCTGTAATAATAAAATTTTAAAAATAAAATATCATTCTTTCTATCTTATCGTTACTGACGTGTTGAATGTGAGACTCGTGGCTAGAGCTGTAAAGTTCTAGTCCTCTCCCTGCCTCCTGACCTCCGCGGACCCAATCCGGCCTAACCTGCCTCTTCCCTGACGGAGATACTGTCCCTAGCCTCCCCAGCCTGGTCATAGTGCTTTGTATATATATACCGCTTTACGCGGCCATTAAGGCTCAAAATCATTTTAATTTGGTTAGCAGCCCCGTAAACAAAGATATTTCCGTTTCCACACGGATCATCGGTCACTTGGATACATGTCAGAATTGCCTCGGGAATACTCCTTGAAGTTCTCTTGTTTTCTTGTTGAACCACCCTCGAACTAAAGTTGAATTTTTACCTTAACACCTCCTACTAAACATCATAATTAACATTAAATCTTGTTTTCAGAGTTTTGACCCTTTTATTTTAGCTAAGCTGCCTTACTTTTGTATATATTTAAATTATTCAATATATATGAATTCATGGAGAAAAATTAAGGAAGTGAATTTGAAGTCGTTGATGTCCCCGGTCGTCTGTTTTTTTTTAAAGAGATAGAGGCAATTTTGTTTACAATTGGTTATCTCATGTATTTTCAATAAAATTCACTGTAATATCTTTCAGAGTTATTGTCTTAATCCCGATATACATGCTAAAAGGTACAACTTTCTTAAGTTTTGTCCATGAGTGTACCTTTCAGAGTTATTGTCTTAATCCCGATATACATGCTAAAAGGTACAACTTTCTTAAGCTTTGTCCATGAGTGTATCTTTCAGAGTTATTGTCTTAATCCCGATATACATGCTAAAAGGTACAACTTCCTTAAGTTCTATCTCCATGAGTCTATACCGATGCATTTATGAAAATATATACAATTAATTGAATGATTAGAGAAATTGTTTGAATAATATTATAATTTAGACACACACAAACAACACATATATTTATCGAAAATGTGCCTTTTTTTATTTTATTATTCTTCTTCTTTCTTATCTCCACTCAATCACACTAAGGTATCAAGCTTGTAAAGCTTGAGACTTTTGATGGTGTCAGCCGGGGATGAGTAGAGCTCATCAATGGATGATTCAATACAGTCAATATTGTGTTTTGGGGTTTCAGGTTGACACTTAGTACATAGTACCTGGTTCAAAATCACATTAATAGGTACCGCTCAGCAAGAGCAACCTAGTTCATGATAATTGAAACAGTGAATAATATATGAAGGTTATTCACATATTAAACAAAATGTTAACGCGGGATTCAATCCCGGTTCATGACTGTCAGGAATTGAAGGTGTTACCCTCTCATCCACCGACTTATATCGGGAATCGAGCGTGTTATTTTTTTATTTTAAAATAAAATTGTGGAGATTAATTAAAATTATGAGAATTTTTAATATTTATAATTTTAATTAAAGATAAGCATTGAGTGGCAAGTTCAAGTTGTAATATTAATCAAATATTTGCTGACAATTCTGTTATTAATTTAATAAATTAATTATGACATATTTTTTCACTCTTTATAATGCCATCTGTCGGCAGTTATATCAATTATATAAAGCTTATATAATAAATATATCTCTATAAGTAAAATATATTAATTATTTTCCTTAAATATTTATTTTACACAATATCTACCAACAGAAAGTAAGCAAACTATTTAAAAATTAAATAAAAATTGATGCCTATGTAAATATGGTATTCAATTAATATTTTATTTGTATTTTATACCCCTCCTCTGATAATCACAAACCACATTACAAACATCGTTTAATTTATATTTTCAATAACAAATTTATTTTTCAAAAAACTTTGTTTAGAAAGAAAAATATTCCGAAAATTGTCAATTTATATCTTATACCTTTAACTATAAATTCTAAACAACTAATTATTAAATATGAAAGAGGTGTGAGTTTAACAAAAAAAAAAAAGATGATGATAAAAAGTTATGAAAACTTCACTTTTATTCTCTCTTTTGCAGATTAATTTAAACCTACTATTTTATTATAATATAAAACGATGTCAGTGATAAAAGGTACCCCAGGCGTTTATTCCGAATTAATTAACAACTTTCAAAGAATTCGTCTGTTTAAGCCTAAGGGCATTTTCCAACCAAACGACAAGATTACGTCCGCGCCATATTGTGTGTGGAGTTCGTCTGTAAATCAAATTTTTGTGTATGCACCTATCTTTTGGTTCGCAATCTACTTAAAAGGGGATGTTTTTTAATATAAACAATGGAAATTTATTTGGTCTTAGGGAAATTTTCATAAATATGATAAAAATTATTTATTAGAAATTTGTCGGGTATTAATATTGTTGCATCATGGCTAATGCAACTATTTTATTTTAATTTGTAATATTATTTTTCATATTGTTACATCAATTTTAATGTGCCCTACATTTATTCAAAATATTCTATCATATTTAATATTTATTTAAAACAGATTATTTAGATTATCATCATTTCTTTTTATAGTGTCATTCCTTTTGTAATATTGTTATTGTACATATATCTTGATTGGTTATTGGAGCGAGAGAAGACCTAGACCAAGACTACGCATCGCGTCCTACGAGGAAGACAACGAATAAATAGACGCAATAACTTTAAAAGGTAATTTATTTACTTTTATTTTTATTTATTTGCTTTGAATATGGAAACCCGCTCGGGAAACGTGTACAACACCAAGAAGGAAGAAACCAAGGTCGACGACCCTGCAAAGCTGCAACTTGGTGCAACAATATATCGTAGAAAATTAATTATTGTTAAAATGTTTTAAATAGTTGTGAATGAGTTTGAAAGTAGAATAGAAGAAGAAAAGTATCAGCGTGCTATAATGAAAAATCATCTTCTGATGAACAAATGATTGTTGCTGATTGTTTACCGCCATCTATTGGAAAATATATCAACTATCCGTTATTTTGTTTATTTTTTTTTAGGTTAGCTAGAGAAATGCGCTCATGAATTCAAGCCAGAAATGAGAATCATATTGTCGCGGAGATAAAATAGAGCAAGGGCAAATTTGGGGATAATTAATTTATTATAAAGGTGGGTATTTACCTTTTTAGTTCTCCAATAAAATTATATACAATAGGTATTTAAGGGAGAGAGATAGATGATAAAAACAACTTATCCCCAGGTAAAGATAATAATGATGAGCGGCGTCAGCCACCGTCCCGTTTTCCTTATTTGCAGATAAGGTTCCGAGAACCCCTCACACCTGTGGTCTCCCCCGGGGTCCAGGGATGATTGACAGGTGTCCCAAGGAGCTTCTTGACTATATTTAGAGAATTCATTCCCTTATTTAAGATGACTGAGTAAATGACTCAAGAATAAATATATCTCATATATACAATACTTAAAGAAATTGAAGGTCTTTAATGTCGCCTGACATCTGTTTTTTGTTTAAGGAGACAGAGGTAATTTTGTTCACACTTGGTTATCTCGTGTATCTTCAATAAAAGTCACTATATATATAAATCAAGAAATTGGGTTGGCCAAATATCACGGAGCAAGCTAAAAAAACGTTTAGTTTATTTTTGCTCCACTAGATGGCGCTCTGCCATCTAAAAAGCACATGTGCTCGTGGTCAGGAGATGCCTTTTTATTTATAAATATATATATATATCAAATATTTTTCAGAGTTATTATCTGAATTTCTAGATACATGCTAAAACGTACAACATCCTTAAATTTTGTTCATGAGAGTGTATATTCTTTTTTTTAAACAAACTCCCAACCAGAAATTAATTTTTTATAAACGTTGCTGACTTCTCAGTATTATGCGTTCGAGGAACCAGTTTTGACAAATCCATACAAAACTTAACTTGTATACTATAGTTATAATGCTATTTATATTATAATAATATATTATAAATTTCAGAGTCAACAACGGTTTAATAGCTTTAGGCCCTAGTGATTTAATTTCAAGTAAGGACACATCTATAAAATTTAATTTCCTTTGTAAATATATTTTGGACTTCTTAAAGAAAAATGGTATTTGATGTAACGATCTCAAGGAAATATTGGACGTATCTTGTGGTTGTAAACAATATATAGGTGTATGCGTGTATATGTGTGTATATATGTATATATTTTTTAATTTTAATGATGTAACTGTAAATAAAATTCAAAGAATATCTCTATATGTAAATAATATTTATGAATCTTTCTAAGTCGCTTTCTGTGTATCTTTCCATGTTGAATATTTTCATTGTTATATTTGTATGTACATTTAGCGCAAGTGTCCCTAGGGGGACATAGCGTTTTGAATTGAAATAAATCTATATTAATAAAATGCAAATTTCATAAGTGGTGTTCGCTAAAAACTTTCGTTACAATGCATCAATTTCGACCAAATTTTCAACATTTATGTAAAACGAGATGGAGCAGGTTTTGCTTAACATCAAAATATTTTTCCTAACATTAACATGCGTAACTTCGGTGTTATCGATTAAATACAAAAAAATCAACAGAGTTAATTTTATTTATATATAAATACAAAAAAAAAAATTCAACAGAGTTAATTTTTTTACATACTAGCTAATAATCTCAATCTAAAAAAATATTCAAAACAAGCAATTTTAAGATAACACCATATGTAAAACAGTCGGCCAAGAAAACAACAACGATATTACACCTTTCTCACATATTCACACACAATCTTGATTAATAATTAAAACTAATCTTTAACATTGTTTATTATACTTCATAATATATAATATTCGTTAGGCAAACTTTCGCTCGGATAAAACCCGGGCGGAGCCGGGTACACATCCGCTAGTAAATAAATAAATAAATAATCAGAGAAATGTCTCTTTTTGGTACAAATAAACAACATGAAGTTGCGGAAGAAATTCGTATACAAAAAGAGACACCTCTCCCTTTAAAAATGCATTAAAACAATACATTTTGATCTTAAATCCCAGTACAGAACATTATGATATTCATAAAGAATGCGTCATAACCCTGATTTCGGAAATATTAGAAAAGGACAACCTGTATACAATAGTTTTGGGATATGGCCCTGTAGGGAATCATATCAATTTATTTCTTATAATTTTAAATCATATTATTTTATTTCATATAATTTTATTTCTTATTATTTTAAATCAATAATTGTAAATTCCAAAATAAAAAACAACAGCTTAATTCTTTTTTTTTACTTATCCTACAGCTTAATTCTAAAAATATTATCATAATCAATTCTCATGTTATTGTTATAGACAAAGAACACGCTTGTTTCCGTATAAAAACGATAATAAAATTACTAGCTGAATTTAATGTGATTTAGTGATTAATTCTTGAATTATAAATATATTGAAACACGCCTGCAGCCGCCCCTACAGCCCTATCAATAAAGGGAAAACTTTCTCGTAGGATATTACAAGGTAAGGCCAATTTTTCAGATAATGACAGATCCAATTTTCAGACCATATTAGAACATAAATATATGAAAGGGTGGTATTAATGTACCAAAAAAAGAGGCAAATCTCCTGATAATATAAATATATAACATAAAGTTTTGGTAGGATGATATTCATGTGACAATTTCACCAGCAATAAACACCTGTTTGAACTTTATTATTAACATCATGAAACGCGATATCCCAAACTCAGGGATATTTGCGTCAATACCCTTCACTAAATCACAACAAATCGGCTATATACAATCCTGTTCAATTTATTATTTTACATAATTAACTAAAGAAAATTGTCCAAAGAGAAAAACAAACAACAAAGCAAACCACACAAAGCAAGCATCGCAATTACCTTTTCTCTAAGTTTCCTTCTCTTTTTTTCCAATTCAAAAGAAAGTTGTATATGTATTTACAAAATTGATCAAAATTTTTATACTTTTCTTTTTCGTCAACAAATTCATCAAGCTGTCCAATACGACCAAATTTATTTTCCCTAAAATCCCGGAAAATTGGGCATTCCAGAAGTAGATGTTTCGAGTCTTGAATTTCACCTCCGCAGAAGCATCCTGGTTTCTTCACCGCGCCGATAAACAACCTGTTTGGTAAATTCAACCTATTTCATAACATTCCTCTAATAGGATGTTATGAAAACGAAGACGTCCCTGTACTGATGAGGGCCATAGTCTGAAACCATGGTATACAGGTTGTTGGCTTTTGTCTGAATTTGCTAAAACTAGTGCTGTGGCTTATTCTTTATCATCACTATTTTTTTCATTATTTCAACACACAAAACGCGATATCCTGGCTAGGGATAATAGCATCGATTTACATTTTTTAACAGAAATAGTTATAAACATATTATACAATAAAAAGTAATCGAAATAAAAAAAAACAATAATATATATTAGGAACCTGAACCTTTCAGGTTTGAAAGATAATCATAAATATATTTACAAAAATAGTTAAACCTATGATAATTCCCTCTGCTATTTACAAATTGATATAAGAGGTGTGTTCAAAAAGTATCGCGACCTTTGAATTTTCGCGGGTTACGTATATTCGAATTTTGATCTTTTTGTGGCTTTATGTTGCTACTCATGTCTCTCACTTATGCCGACAAGCTCGGCCATTTTGAATGTTCACTTAATTGTTGACAGCTGCTTTGCTTGCAGGTGTTTTGGATCGTCTTCGATTTTTACCTATTAAAAAATGGTAAAAGACCCTGTATCAAATTTTGTGTGAAAAACGAAATTAAGTGCGCGGATGCATTCCGAATGTTGACTGTGGCATACGGAGAAGCTACCTTGGACCGAAGCAACGTTTATCGGTGGTACAAAATGTTCTCAGAAGGCCGAGAAGATGTGAACGACGAAGAGCGTGCCGGACGCCCGAGCACTTCAACAACAGACGAAAAAATTGATGAAGTGGAGAAAAGGATATCGGTCAATCGTCGAATCACCGTTAGAGAAGTTGCTGAGGACCTAAACATATCGATTGGCTCGTGCCATTCGATTTTTATCAATGATTTGGACATGAGACGGGTCGCCGCGAAATTCTTACCAAAATTGCTCAATTGCGAACAAAAACAGCATCGCATGAACATTGCTAATGGGATGTTGGACTCTGTCCGCGACGACCCAAATTTGCTCCAGAGGGTCATAACTGGTGACGAAGCGTGGTTTTATGGTTATGACGTGGAAACCAAAGCTCAATCATCTCAATGGAAGCTGCCGCACGAACCAAGACCGAAAAAAGCTCGCCAAGTTCGGTCGAATGTGAAAGGTTTGCTGACAGTTTTCTTCGATTGCAGGGGCGTGGTGCATCATGAGTTCTTGCCACAGGGTAGAACGGTCAATAAGGAATATTACCTGCAAGTTATGCGCAATTTGCGCAAAGCAATCCGCCAGAAACTCCCGGATTTGTGGAAGAACAAAAATTGGCTTTTGCACCACGATAACGCCCCTGCTCACACATCGTTGCTTGTGCGCGACCTTTTGGCCAAAAACAACACACTAATGATGCCGCAGTCACCGTATTCCCCAGATCTGGCTTCCTGTGACTTTTTCTTGTTCCCTAAACTGAAGAGGCCCATGAAAGGACGACGTTACGCTACGCTTGACGAGATAAAGACGGCATCGAAGGAGGAGCTGAAAAATATTTTTAAAAATGATTTTTTGAAGTGCTTCGAAGATTGGAAAAACCGTTGGCACAAGTGTATAATATCTCATGGGGATTACTTTGAAGGGGACAAAATAGGTATTCATGAATAAATAAATAATATTTGAAAAACACAAAGGTCGCGATACCTTTTGAACACACCTCGTAGATCTACAACATTATTTATTGTCTGTTGTCTAGCGGTGAAGAAGAGTGGGCATTCCAGCAGTAGGTGTCTCGAGTCCTGGAATTCGTTGACACTAGAAAAGTTGTTTACTGGGGTGTATTGTTTTGATGCACAATTAAAGGGAGAGGTGTCTCTTTTAGTATATATATGTTATGCATTTTTTTGTTGTTGTTGAAAAAGATAGAATTGGAGGTGCAGTCTTGAAAATAGGAAATAAATTATTTACTCATTAACTAGTTTTTATTTTGAATTACTTGAAATAAATTTACAGTTAAAAATTATTTATTTCAGTAATATAGAATTTATCAAATGAATTCTTTATTCGTGAATTAAAAAATATGTAGGTCAACTATACATACACTGCGTGACATTGAAAATGGAACACCAAGAAATAGTGGCCAGAAAATTATGCAAATTTCAGGGTAGACGCGCCTAACCGAGTTATGCAAATGATGTAAAATGCGCAGCTCTCGTGCGCACATGGAATAAGATATAAGGGAAGGAACTTGCAGAAAGGACAGTATTCGTGTAGTTATTTCTTCAAGGAAAATCATTGTAGAAATTTTGTTCTTGTGTCAAAAGACACGTGTAATAACAGAGAATTCCAGGTCATCGTAAACGGAGGCAGTTCAAGCAGACAGACGCTTTTACGAGGGGCATGGTGATCGGACTGAAAAGGGCAGGTTGGTCCATACGTCAAATCGCAGCTGATACACACCTTGGTGCGTCCACGGTGCACCGACTGTGGAGAAGATGGTTGGAACAAGGAAATGTGGCAATTTATAGGAATGTCGGTGCAACCAGAGTGACGTCAGCACGTGTGGATCGGCGTATCCTTCGACAAGCAGTGGCGGCCCCACAAGCCACTTGTACCGCCATCCTGCAACATGTGCAAGACACCCTAGATCATTCCATCTCGACCAGAACCATTTCCCGTCGATTGGTTGCTAATGGCTTGCACTCATGCCGTCTGCTAAGAAGACTGCCATTGACCCCACCGAATAGGCGCCAACGTTTGGAATGGTGCCGGGCTAGATGGCACAGGGTCGTGTTCTCAGATGAGTCGCGTTTCTGCTTGTCCAGTGATAGTCGCCGTGTACGCGTGTGGCGTCGACGTGGAGAAAGGTCCAATCCGGCAGCAATTGTGGAACGCCCCACCGTGCGACAACGTGGAATCATGGTTTGGGGCGCAATCGCGTATGATTCCAGGTCACCTTTACTTCGTATTTAGGGCACTATGACGGCCCAACGATACGTTGATGATGTGCTGCGACCAGTGACACTCCCCTACCTTCAGGGGGTACCCAATGCCCTTTATCAACAGGATAACGCCCGACCGCACACTGCTCGCATTAGCCAACAAGCTCTGCAAGATGTACAGATGCTTCCCTGGCCACCGTACTCTCCTGATCTCTCACCAATCGAGCACGTCTGGGACATCATTGGACGCCGTTTGCATGCCTTGCCACAGCCGCGTTCAGAAGACGAACTGTAGCAAATGGTTGAGAGGAAATGGAGAGCCATCCCTCAGGACGCCATCCGTACTCTGATTGACTCTCTACCTAGACGTGTTGCTGCGTGCATCGCCGTCCGCGGTGGTCCTACTTGCTACTAAGCCGACGCCGTTCTCGCTCTGTATTATGACTATCATTTTGAAATAAAGATCACTTATTGTTCGTCCCTGTCTCTCTCTGTCTGCCGAGTTTCATCACTTTCTGGCCACTATTTCTTGGTGTTCCATTTTCAATGTCACGCAGTGTATTTACAACAATATTCAAGGTGTTCTAAATCTATGGTCAAAAATGTAGAACAGTCAATGAATGAAAATAAAATATATTTAAAAAAATAAAATAATTGCATTTTAGATTATATAATATACATATTAACCAAAAAAGTCACCTCTCCCTTTAATTTGGTACATGAATATCATCCATCCGCAACTTTCTGTTATATATATATTATATAAAAATGAAATTTTCTGTTTGTTTTTTGATCATGTTGAGGATTGCAGTCGTGGTTAAATCTTGAAATAAAAATAATAATGGTTTTTAGATCAGAGATTTCTTTAATTGAGCTGAGGAATATATAATATATATGAAAACATAATTTTGTAAAAGTACCGCCTGGCTTAAGGCGAATTGAAAAAGGAAAACAAAAGATTATTTACATAATGTACAAAGATTTGAGCCGGCCATTGGGATAAAACAACAACGATTTTTTATAGGGGAAGAGTGACCTCTGACGGTCGATTTTAGCAGAGTATTTGGATCTATGAAATTATAATTTTAAATAAAATAATATTTTAATATAACATAATTTTAAATAAAATATTTTAATATAACATATATATTTAAATGCATATACTGACCGCTTACATGACCATTCTAGATGGCCTCTCATGTTATCCCTTTTTTTATATCAACACCTCATCTTTTCTGTTCCACCAGATTGCGCTCTGCCATCTAAAAAGCACATGTGCTCCTTGTCAGGCTTTTTTTAATATCAACACCTGACCCACTTACCACTTACTAATATTATTTTTGTTCTATTGTTTTTTCATATATATATATTTATTTATGCAATATATTAACAATATTAATAAAATATTAAAACGATAAAATAGATTTTATAAACCCTTGTTATCTTCAATTAATAGTGGCTTGCAATTAAATCCCGATTTAAAAAAATAAAAAAAAACCTTAATTAGTGTTTTAAAAATTAAATGAGCTCTGAATAAAAAAAAAGAAAAGGGATTATTAAAAAATAAAATCTAACTTAAAGGAATCATTATTTTTAATTGCTTAGTTTTATTTTTTAACTTAGAGATTTAAGAAAATAGAGTTTATTGCACTTATGCAGTAGAACATGTCTTTTAGCATGTAATTTGTTTTACAAATATATATGTTATAAAAACAAATGAGATTTGATTTTCTGCTTGATTTTTGATCATGTTGAGGATTATGGTAATGTAATGCAGTCGTGGTTAAATCTTGAAAGTATGATAATAAAAATAATTTTAATCAATAATTTAATTGAACTAAAGGAATATATAAAAAAAACATAATTAGATAAAAGTACTGCCTGGCTTAAGGCGAGTAGAATAAGGAAAACAAAATATTATTTACATAATGTACAAAGGTTTTGAGCCGGCCATTGGGATAGAGAAAATATCTTTATTTACGGGCTACTAACCAAAAGTTATGATTTTTGAGCCCAAAATCGATGTCAGGTGGCAAGGGACCCTAGGATGTGGAAGCAGGATATGTCTCGCAGGGGTGGTGGAAACGTTGGGCAAGCAGGGGAATAGCGCCAGGGTGCAGTGAGGCGGGTGCGTTGAATAGGCCAGGAATCCAGGAGAAGTGGCAGAAGGAAATGGAGGCAGAAGGTCCTTGAAGCCTAGAACTTGAGGGCCCTAGACTTCAGGATGGGGCAGCTTGAGGCTCTCGCCTCGTGCTTGTCAGGAAGGCCCTGGGAGCAGCAGTTGGCACATTTGGAGGTGCGCTGGTCAGCAATGGATGGGCAGGTTCGGCCTTCATGGCCGTCTTCACCGCAGTGGAATATATGTATAAAATATATGTATAAAAGTGAAGGGCGCCTCTCCCGTCAAAACCAGACGCCATCTATTGACCGGTGCCGCAACTAGCGGCCTCAGGTCGGTGACAAAGCCACAACACCAGCTTTGGCAAATGAGAAGCGTCCACTTGGAGACGAGAAGTGGCATCCTATACTTCTATAGATCTATTTCCTTCAGGGAAAATATCCATTTATATATATAGTATGATGCACTATAGCGCGCCATCTGTTATCAAATGGTAGATTAAACTGGCGAAACCGCTGGGAGGGTTCACAAATGATGAGCCAGGCCCTCCCATTAATTTTTCCATTGCAGTAAGGGCAGTAGAAATTGTTTAATTTCAAAAAGAATTTTACGCCTTTAAAATAGTTTCGAATATATAGAGTATGGTATATAGGTTTGCCTTTTTGTCTGAATATTCTAAAAAATGGCGTTGTGGTTCATTCTTTATCATTACTAGAAAGGTTTTTTTTTATACTGGGGTGAAACAAAGTGCATTGTTCTAATGCCCGATCGAAAGGAAGAGATGCCTCTTCTGGTATACCATCCCCTCGAAACGTTATGTTGTAATCTAGCCTGAAAATCGTCCCTTTCCACTTCTCCAGTTTAAACACCTGTTCGGTAAACTCGACCGATTTCATAACTTCTCTCGTAGGATGGTATGAAGATAGGATAGGATAGATTGATATCAATCCCCGATTCTGACGACCCGGCCCTGACGCTTAGTTAAGAGCTCATCACCCAACAGCTGCCCTCCTGCAAGGTCCGGGGGGACCACCTCTACTCCACGCCATTCTATATACAGTTACGAGCGTCATTCTTCATCAGTCATCTCTGTCACCGTTTGCTTTTTTTTTTAATGGCGCCCTCCTATTGGTTGGCCACGATCACGCCACCTTTGCCCCCCCCCCCCCCCCCACTCGCTTTTTCGTTTTTGTAACCATTGTGTTGGAGCGGGTCGCTCCTTAAATAAATGCATATATTAGTTAATAACCAAATGGAATCCTCTCTTTCTTTTTCCCAGTAAGAGACGCCTACGGAAGCCAAACAGTACATAGACAGATAAAGCACATAGGCTATAGTTATTAACTAACATATGCATTTATATAAGGCGCCAATTTATAATTGTAACAAATAGTATTTGAATTAAAAAAAAAATCCAATCGGGTAAAACACGGGCGTTGCCCGGGTCATTCGGCTAGTGTGTAAATAACCAAGATAAGGTGACTCGAATGTAACACCTGTAAATTGAGAGGAAATAAATAAAAATGAAGCTAGGTAGTGACATATACAGACCGGGTATGGTGATCTAAAAAAAAAAAGCACGTCTAGAGCCCAACTGACCGAATATTGGAAAGCCATGTCACCCAGAATATCAAATATTTGACTAATAAGTTGGTACAATATTAGTTTTCTAACAAATAAAACAACAATGGTTGATACTAGGTAAAACACGATCTTCTTCTTCTTTCTTATCTCCACACTGGGTGAAGTAGAATGCGTCTGCCTTTGTCATTAAGACTGGGAGCACTACTCAGTGGCAGGCCGACTTAGATCCAAAATAAATGGCCGCCTCTGACATGAGGAACAGACGCCATGTGCAGCCGCTCCTAACATGGATATACTATGGATATATAACACTCCATATGTGGAGTACAAATGCTGCTCATCCTGTATCCCTGGAGCCCTAACAGGGTACTATCAGCCGGGCCAGCTGAGCCCAGGTTTTTAGTGAGCTTGTTACTGCTCCACCTCCTCCTTTTTCACCCGGGCTTGGGACCGGCAAAGGCGGATTTGTAAAACACGATGATTTAAACGATCCTTTTCTTTATTGTGATAAAACTAGCCTATGCACTTTCAAGACAAAAGCCTTTCTTCATAGCCTTAATACTATAATATCAAAATGACATTGACATAGCACTTATAAGATGTACGAAAGACATCCCTATTTGCATATCCAAACTTATCGATACTTCCTCACACTTTGCACACTCAGTTGTATCCTGGCCACGAATTGAGTTCTCTCCATTAAAATGTTTCCAATCACATCTCGACAAGCGACCGCGAATCAATCTCCGATATATGAATTAATTTTTTAATAAAAGATCCTGAGACAAAAAGAATCAACAATTCCCATTGGTATAACAGCAACCTTGTTTTATTTTAAATTTCTCAAGTGATCATGATGTATATGCGAATTAGGTGTTGTAGTTATTGTTTATTGACTCATTTAAGACCTCCTCCTCAAAAATAAAGATCATCTATCAATACAGACCACGCCTCAATAGAGACCATACCTTAATAGAGACCACGCCTCAACGCACCTACGTCTCAATAGAGACCGAATCTCAATAAAGATCATCCCTCTATAGAGACCACGCCTCAATAGAGACCATGCCTCAATACAAGCTAAGCCTCAATAAAGACCATCCCTCAATAGAGACCACATCTCAATAAATACCATCCCTCAATAGAGATCACGCCTTAATATAGACCATGTCTCAATACAACTCACACCGCAATAAACACCATGCCTCAATATAGACCACGCCTCAATAGAGACCATTCCTCAATATAACCCAAGCCTCAATAAAGACCATCCCTCAATAAATTCCAACCCTCAATAGAGACCTCGCCTCAATAAAGACCACCCCTCAATAAAAAAAACAAAGCCCAAAAGAAACACTACTATTTTCCAGTTTAAGTTTTCAAAGTGTTATTTCCAGGAGGAAGAGGCGGTATAGGTGGACGTAGTGTTTTCAATTGTAATAAAGGAAGAGATTTTGATTAAGATTGGGAGCTCGTAACTTGGAGCCCCATAAACCTTATCACCGTGACCAGAGATATCTGCGCTTTTGATCTTAATGGAAAACCAGCTGAAGAAGTGGGAGGCAAAGTTCCCTTAACTTACAGTATAGGGACTGGAAACCTCATTATTAGAATTTCCTGGTCATAGCTTGGAGATATTGGTGTGTTATACGATATAATAATAATATTATAAAGTGTGTTATAAATAAAGGTATTCGCGTTATTCTTTATATGAGAACTTATTCCATAGTTCTCTTGTTGTGTGAAAAAAAGACAATAGATTCCTTTTGCATTACCAGAATTTTATATTCATACCTTCCCGTATTCCTAATTTTGTGAATTAGATGGTATTTTTGTGTGTGTGAATGTTTTATAATATTTCCGATTTACAATTATACATACATCAATATTACTTTTGTAAATAGTTCATTCCTCTCCTGTCCTATCCACTAATAGACAAAACTTCAAAAGGTTTTACCTCTCAGCATATATATCGGGATTCAAACAATAACTCTGAAAGATATTACAGTGACCTTTATTGAAGATACACGAGAGTGTGTACAAAATTGCTTCTGTCACCTTCAAAGAAAAAAAAACAGACGACACGCGACATCAAAGACTTTTCACTTTCTTTAGTTTTGTCCATGAGTGTGTATATAGGATAGACTCGTATGAAATAAACTTTGTTCAAAAGTGTTCATATATATGTCAATGAAAAAACAATAGAAAAAAAAAAGTTCAGGCCTTGATATTAAAAACAAAGTAGGCATATCCTGACCAGGAGCACATGTGCTTTTTAGAAGGCAGAGCGCCATCTAGTGGAACAGAAATCAATTAAAAATTGATTTAACCTGTTCCCTGATATTTGGCCAACCCATTTTCTAGATACATCAAGAAAAGCCATCCACGAACGCGTTCCGCGCTGTTGATTATTTTCTATTGAGTGATTTTTAGAAAAAGAGATGAATATATATATTCACTGAATATCAAAATATCTAGAAAATATTAGATTCTCATATATATGATATGTCATTTTGGAATATTTCGCAACACTTTGATCATATATATTCTATATACAGTTACGAGCGTCATGCGTCATCTCTGTCACCGTTTGCTTGGAATGGCGCTCTCCTATTGGTTGGCTACGATGTCGCCGCCACTACGTGAGACACTTTGTTTTTGACTTTGCCCCCCCCCCACTCGCTTTTTGGTGTTTGTAACTATTGTGTTGGAGCGGGTCGCTCCTTAAATAAATGCATATATTAGTTAATAACTAAATGGAATCCTCTCTTTCTTTTTCCCAGTAAGAGACGCCTACGGAAGCCAACAGTACATAGACAGATAAAGCACATAGGCTATAGTTATTAACTAATATATGCATTTATTTAAGGCGCCAATTTATAATTGCAACAAATAGTATTTGAATCAAAACATTCAATCGGGTAAAACACGGGCGTTGCTCGGGTCATTCGGCTAGTTTTTGTATATTCAACACAAGTAAATTAAGGGGAAAACATAAGGATTCCAAAAAACGTTTCTTTTAAATTTTTTAATCATACCTTTAGATTTCAGGCATGAATGCTAGAGATAGAATTTAAGTATTATAATTTTATTTATTTACTCTAGATGACACAGTAAATCCTCGTGCTTTTTTATATTCTTTGATCTCTTTTTATTTGGTTTCTTTCATTGTTAACAATTTTTGCCTTTCTTGTTTATTTGATTCCTTCGTTGTTTACATTCTTTTCTCTCCTTTTTTATTTAGTTTCATTGTTTACTTTGTCTTAATTCAAATTTGATAGCATTTATTGTTCTGCATCAGACTTGATGAGTATGTTTTTATTTAATCATTTTATAATCATTAGGTTGTTGTTGTTGTCGTGTCCAATGAAGAGTCTCAGATGTCTCCATACAGCTCTATCACAGCAGTCGCAATGTCCTCTATCTTGGGTATGTAAAGTTCTTGGTCCATGTCAATTTTCTGCAAGTCCATTGCTGGACATGAGAATATGTAGGTAGGCGTTAGTTCCACACCAGGACAATTGTTACATGTTCTGTAGGTTCTTGTGCCATCTGGATGTATTGTCATTCCTTTGTAGTGTTTCATTCTGAGTCTTGTGATTGTTAGTATTTGTAATTATATTTTTGTGTGTGTAATTAATAACTTTTTAAATTGTAAAATATATAAATAGTAATATATCTATATACGTAATTTTCTCACATATAAATTTAGAAAGATTACATTATTAATGATGGAATTTTTGCCGAGAGGATAATTATCTATGAAAATAAAATGAACTCTCCCGTCAAAATAGACGTCAAAACTAGACGTCATCTATTGACCGTCGCCACAAACTAGCGGTCTCAAGCCGTTGACATAGCTACAATTCCAGCTTTGGCAAATTCTTTGGCGAATTGTAAATATTTCATTTGGTCCGTTGTGGATTTCATGGAATAAAGTCCGCCGCCCTGGGCGAAACCTTGGTCTCTAGGTGGACACTTCTCAGTTTGCCAAAGCTGGTGTTGTGGCTTTGTCACCGACCCGAGGCCGCTAATTTGCAGCGACGGTCAATAGATGGCGTTTAGCTTTTACGTCCATTTTGACAGGAGAGGCGACCTTTAAAGATCAATATCCTTTTATTTTCATATAAATTATCATTGATTATATTCGGGTCTTCATTGTCATATCATTTCGGAGGATTTATTCATTATTTATTTTATCTAAATTAGTTTGTCTTGTTTTTATAGAGTTTTGAGATCTATTAAACACCAGTCTACAATTATTCTATAATCTGTTTTGTTTATCTAATCTGCATATTGTCAAATATATATACATATTTACATAATAAATTATTCATTGGATTTAAATTCAAAGTAATTTCATAGAAAATTAGATGCTCCCAATGACATGTACATTTTCAAATCAAACCTCCAATAATCACATTTATTCATCCACACCGATATGTTTTAAGAACTGATCCTGAACAGCCATGGCGATATTACAGTAACACACAGTAAATAAAGAAAGAGGGTGTTGCCAACTTGATTACATTTCCCAGAAGATAATCTTTGATTTATTTTCTAATTTCAACGTAATTACCTTTTCACAAGGACTTCAATTTATCTTATTTAGTTATATGGAAGTTTATGTTAATTAGGGTTTTGGAAACGTATTTATACTTAGTACTTGTGAGAATGATGAATTCATATAAAGGGTTTTATATACCGAATTTATAATTATGAGTATAGAAAATCCGGATAGCGCGGATTCGTATAAAGTTCATATAATGTTAGATTGTGAAATAGTTGCAAAGGATTTATACATCAATAAATAATTGCAAAAGGTTTCTTTATTAAATAAAAATGGCAGGCTTTCAAGTGTTAGCAAGCAATTATTTGATTGATGTATATCGCATCATATAATGTGCGTATAACGAATTAAGGTAACAGATTCGTATAACGAATATATATATGTTATTTTATTATTATTATATACGAATAGTTGATATTTATTCCAATAGATGGCGCAAGCCATCAGCAACTTTCAGTTGCTCGATAAGGAGATGACTTTTTCTTTTCTTAATATATGAACCTTATCCCAGTTCATTATTACATTTGTACTACAGAGGGTGTTCACACTTATAGGAAACACGTTTTATTTTAAAATATTAAAAATTAACACCATATTTGAATTTTTTCAAATGTTCTATTTGAAAGCCTCTTTGTTCATTTACAGAACGGCACCTGATTTTCCACGATAGCAGACACTTTCTGATCATGGTCATACTCAAAAGATCCCATTCTTCCTTTACCACTTTCCAGAGACCTTCAATTGTCCTAGGGTGTCTCTTTCCAAGTGCTCTTTTAAGGCATCCAAAAATGCAAAAATCCATCGGGGCTAAATCAGGAGATTTTACAGGGGCTCTGTTCTTTGGAATAGTGTTGATTCCTGTTCTTTGCCTTAGATCTTCCAAATAAGCTTGGGTTGAAGATGAGGTATGACTTGTGGCGTTATCATGGTGAAACCAGACTTTGTTGCTCTGTTTTCCATAGATAGAGGGAATATCATTTGAAAATATAGGTTCTAAAATGTTGTTTTGATAGTACTCCGAGTTTACTTTGGCATTTCTTTCAACTTTTCTTATTTTAAATTTTCCTTCATATGATATACCGCATGCCACCATAAATCCTTTGGGGTAACTTTCGGCACATTCCTTCAACCAAATTAGCCTAGATTTTTCCACCCTTTTTTGATAGTATATAGCTCTTTTTCTGTCGCAATCGGTTGAATATACCCATGCTTCTCATATGTAACAATAAATTTCCATCTCCCATCAAATATCTGCTGATAGTGTATCGCTGACGAATATGGCTCTGGAACAATTTGTGAACCGCATGTTTTTTTTTTTTTTGTAGCTTTTAGGCCTAAGTCTTTATTTATTATTTTATTTATTGTTGACACTGATGTTCCTATTAATTTGGCTATATCTCTTTATGGCATAGGATTTTCTTTTGTAATATATTTTTCACTTTTATGACAGTTTCAGGAGTTCTCACAGATATAGGGTGGTAATCTTTTGTCCATTTCTCCGTAGGTGGGTTGAATAAAAACTTGATATTTTTGTCGTGAATAATATCATAAATACCTTTTTTTTAGAAATGTTGATATCATCTTGTTTGCATATTTTAATTATGTTCAAATAGGTAAGATTAGCTCTGGAAAGTCCTAAAATATAACCTCTTATGAAATTATTGTATTTGAAGGGTATTTTTTATTTAAAAAAAATGTATTGCGTGTTAGAATTATCTTAAGCCTTTTCGAATTCCACGTTGTTTATTTTTTAAAATGAAGTAATAGTTCCTTTTTTACACCGGGCGCTCGTTTCCTATTAGTGTGAACACCCTCTGTATTTTTCATACACATATATATACTTACGAATTAAGAGATTATTAGAACATTTTACCCCTATGAGTTTCTATTTTGCATATTGGCAAGTTTTCGATCAAAAGATCATCGACCCACCAGACCGATTCTGTACCCATAGAAAGACATCTTGCCTGAAATCTTGTACAACCATCCTCTTATATAAAGAATTCTCCCTGACTTCTTCTTCTATAGTGAATAGAGAGATTATCATTGACTTAACTCTCTTGAATTATGTTAAACCATATCCTGACGGACAACCAAGCCACAATACTAAACAAAAGTTTAATTTTCTAATAACCATCCAAATATTATAATTTCAGAATTATACGTTCCACATAAATACAATAATAAAATATTATAATTAAAGATACTTCGGCCAGTATAAATCTTTTATTATCTCAACGTTTCAACAAAAAATTACTGTTCTCGTCAGGCTGAAGTATCTTCACCAGGCACAACCATCACTATAATAATAAAATCATCAATCGAAAGTATAAAAGAATGGGATTATAGATTAAACTGGCGAAACCGCTAGGAGGGTTCACCACTGATGAGCCAGGCCCTCTCATTAATTTTTCCATTGCAGTAAGGGCAGTAGAAATTGTTTAATTTCAAAAAGAATCATACGCCTTTAAAATAGTTCCGAATTTTGATAACAGTTGGCGCGCTAGTGCATCGTATTATAAAAGAATAAGTAAAAAAAACCAGAAGCCACAGCAGGATTCAGGTTTTCTTTCGTAAAGAGATATAAGAGAAATCATTAATTGCAAGACCAAAAAGAATCTTCTGACATTTGACAAAGCGACAAAAAGATGTACAAACATCCACTATAAACACCAGTGATTACAACCAGAGAAATCAATAATATAATCATATTTGAAAATATTAATGTATTCTTCTATTATAACATCACATATAACACTCTTTGTAGATACTTTGTTGGTTGGGAGTTGGTTTGGAAAAAAAATTACTGCTACATTAACCCATTATTTATTTAATACTCCACGTTTCAGTAACTTGTTGTCTCAGGGGAATGCATAACAACCAGCCACTGAAAGGTTAAGAATTAAATAAATAATTGTTTGATGTAGCTGTAATATTTTACCAACTCTCTATGGAGTCATTTCATCATTATCGTTTATTCTTAATCACACACAAACCGCACTGGAAATCAAAAACTATGGAAGGGATGATCATATATACAAATATTCATTATACAAATCCATTGTAAGTTTTGTAGTTTTATTTCAGATATTTTTAAATTATGTAAATATATCCTAAATATGGGCACAGGTATATAATTACGAGTGTGTATAAACTAAATAGTGATAGAGAAATGTTAACTGGTAGAAAAAGAGATAAAGAACTTTTTGAAACAAATCAAAGCATTATGTGTCATCTAATAACTACAACCAAACAGAGTGTGGCCAGTTTACGCCCATTTTGAATAATTAATTAGGAAAGCACGATGTAATGTTGATTGCTACATGTTATTGTGATGTTGATTGCTACAAGGCGGTGATATATATATATATGTGATTTTTATTGTTAGAAGGCGATGTTATTGGCACGCACATTGTTAAAAAGTAATGTTATATTGTGGTGTTCATTGTTAGAAGGATATGTTATTGTGGTGTACATTGTTATAAAACGAAGGTATTGTGATATACCTTGTTAGAAGACGATGGTATTATGATGTCCATTGTTTGAAGGGGATGTTGTTGTGATGTTCATTGTTGGAAGATTTTATTATGATGTTCATTGTTGAAAGTCGATATTATTATTATATTCATTGTTAGAAGGCGATGTTATTGTGATGTTCATTCTTTGAAGGCGATATTATTATTAGTTATAAGGCGATGTTATTGCGATGTTCATTGTTATAAGGTGTATTTGTGTGATGTTAATTGTTATAGAGCGATAGTGTTATTATATTCATTTTTATAAGGCGATATTCTTGGTGCACAATTTTTGGAAAACGATGTAATTGGAACGTACATTGTAAGTATACAATAGCAAAATCATATCCATTGCAATATTACATTGATATTGTAGTGTACATTGCGCGAATACAATGAAAACAACGTATAAACTGCAAGAAGATGATGGTATTGTGATGTACATTGCAAAAATATATTGGGTCAATCGCAAACATTTCATAAACACATTGGCAATGTACATTGTAAGAACGCCATAGCAACATCACATACATTTCACAAAGACATTTGAAATAAATTGGTAATGCACTATGCAAGAATTTAATATCAAGATTACAGACATTTCATGAAGACAATGGTATCGTATATTGCAAGAATATATTGGTACAATCACATAAGTTTCAAAAAGATAAGGAATATGTTAATTTCAAGAAAAATGGTACGTCACATATATTTCATGAAAACAATGGTATTGTACATTGCAAGAATACATTAGTTTAAACACCGACATTTCATAAAGACAAGGAATATGTACATTACAAGAACACACATTGGTACAATCACATATGTTAATGAAGAAAATGCTATTGTACATTGCAAGAATGCAATAGCAACAACATACATTTCATAAAGACATTAGTAATTGTAAAAGATCATAGTAATGTACATTGCAAGTACACATTGGTACAATCACATAAATTTCATAATGACAATGAATATATACATTGCAAGAACACATTGGTACAATCAAATATGTTAATTAAGACAATGCTATTGTACATAACAAGAATGCAAGAGTAACATAACATACATTTCATAAAGAAATGGTAATGTATACACTGTAAGAATGCAATAGCAACAGATCATCCTTTTCATAGAGACAATGAATATATACATTGCAAGAAACCATTGGTACAATCACATAAATTTCATAATGACAATGGTAATGTACATTGCAAGAAACCATTGGTACAATCACATAAATTTCATAATGACAATGGTAATGTACATTGCAAGAAACCATTGGTACAAGCGCATAAATTTCATAATGACAATGGTAATGTACATTGCAAGAAACCATTGGTACAAGCGCATAAATTTCATAATGACAATGGTAATGTACATTACAAGAACACATTGGAAGAATCACATGAATTTCATAATGACAATGGTAATGTACATTGCAAGAAACCAATGGTACAATCACATAAATTTCATAATGACAATGGTAATGTACATTGCAAGAACACATTGGTACAATTACATAATTTTCATAATGACAATGGTAATGTACATTGCAAGAAACCATTGGTACAATCACATAAATTTCATAATGGCAATGGTAATGTACATTGCAAGAAACCATTGGTACAATCACATAAATTTCATAATGACAATGGTAATGTACATTACAAGAAACCATTGGTACAATCACATAAATTTCATAAAGAAATGGTAATGTACATTGTAAGAAACCATTGGTACAATCACATAAATTTCATAATGACAATGGTAATGTACATTGCAAGAAACCATTGGTACAATCACATAAATTTCATAAAGAAATGGTAATGTACATTGTAAGAAACCATTGGTACAATCACATACATTTCATAATGACAATGGTAATGTACACTGCAAGAATACAGTAGCAACATCACATACATTTCAAAAAGAGAATAAAAAAGAGATTTCAAACATAGAAATGTACATTGCAAGTACACATTGGTACATTACATACATTTCATGAAGACATCACCTACATTGGAAGAACAAGACGACACAAAAAGGTGACAATAAGATGATAAATAAGACAGGAAGGCAGAGTCCATTGTTGACAGCCTGCGAGATTGTCGAAAATAATGACACAGCGGCAAAAATCCTCCCTCACGAGGTAAGACCATTAAACTTACATTAATCGTTCATTAGGGACCGGAATCAAGTTTCATTCCTCACTTACAACAACAAGAAATAAAGTTTATAAAGCCCTGCAGACTTTCTCTGGATTCCACCTTTGTTTTCTCTTCCATTCCAAACTTCTTCTTCTTCATTCTGTTCAAGATCATTAACACATTCAATAGAGATTAGAGAAGATCGATTACATCTCTAAGTGATGGAGAGAATACTGAAATCTTTCCTTTTCCTCCCAAATTATTGATCTTCCCTTATTTACATATACATTTTAAATATCATATATACCAAATAAATTCCTCCATTTCGTGCTTAAATGAGTTTTTCCTATAAATAGATGACGAGTTATTGCCCATATTGATTACATATAAGTAATGTATATACTACTGATAGTAAATACCTTTTCCTACCAAATTATTGATCTACACTTATTTACATATACACTTTGAATATCATATATACCAAATAAATTCCTCCATTTCGTGTTTAAATGAAGTATTTCCTATAAATAGATGACGTGTTATTGCCCATATTGATTACATATAAGTAATGTATAGACTAATGATAGTAAATACCTTTTCCTACCAAATTATTGATCAACACTTATTTACATATACATTTTGAGTATACTATATACTAAGAAGTTATATATTGGATTGTAAAAAAATGATTTATTTGATAATATTTCGGTTAACTGAACGCCAACCTTTGTCACAAAAGTCATAACATAAATAAATATATATCTATGTGTTTGAAGTGTATTGTAACCATGGATACCTATATACAATACATAGCTATCAATAATACATATCCAATAATACACCAGGGTGTATAATTCCAGCTAATTACTCCAACAATCTTATTATCCCTCTCTCCCCAATAGTTTATCAAATTACCACATCTTCCCATTAATATAACCTACAATGTTCCAATGTATATAGTTCCCTCTTTTTATATGTATAGATGGCGCGTTATTGCTTTGTGTTAATTTATGCCTAACTGGTCTTGTCTTTATTGTTTGCGGAAGAGCATTGCTCGATGCAAATATTTGAATGTAATTCTACTGTCCTATAAGCTTATGTCCATAGTTTTCTTGAAAACCATTTCTGATATTCCATCCTTCAGTGCTGCGTATATAAGCAGAATCGTCCAATACAGTATTAGAGCTCTGAGAAGCGGTCTGGTAGATTAAATTGGCGAAACCGCTGGGAGGGTTCACCACTGATGAGCCAAGCCCTCTCAATATATTTTTTTCATCGCAGTAAGGGCAGTAGAAGTTTGTATTTTGTTTAAAAGAAACATTCGTGCTTTTAAGTCCTTTCATTTTATAGTTCCCTCTAGTCTCAAAATAACTTTATTAGATACCGCTCAAATAGAGAAACCTAGCTTATGTTATTTACTATGAAATTTCTGCTTTTCACATGTGTAGACATGTGGTGTATTTACAGTAAAAGCAGTCGCCTACTTCTACCCACCATGGCCTATCATGGCCTGTACCACGTGTACTAGGGATAAGCAAAAAAAAAAACAATGAAAATTATTAGCAGGTTCTTCACAGAAAAAATGTTTTAACAGATACATCTATTTTTACATTTATCTCTTAATGAGTTATTATTGAATTATTTTTATGTACTTATTACAATTATTTTAATATAAGATAGAACTCATTTTTTTCCTTTAATATTTTAAGATATTTTACATATTTGATTGCCTTTTATAATAATATTTTCATGCACAAATTTCTCCCACCTACTCTGTATTTTAATTGATTTCAACTGTGATATTATGACACTATGCGGCGCTGAGTTTGCGTATATAAAAATGTAATGCCTCGATAAAGGTTGGCGTTCAGCCAACCGAAATATTGGCAAAATAAATATTTTATTAAATCCAATATATGCCTTTTTATTATCTAAAGAAAAAAAGGTGTCCAATACGGGATTCGATCTTGGTTCATGGCTGTCGGGAATCGACGGTTTTAACCATTCGTTCAACGACTTCTTAATGGCCAATTAAACCTACCGCTATCTATACACAATAAATGAAATTATTTATATGATTTTATTTCTTTTACAATAAAAGAGCTTCTTAAAATTTCTAGTTCAATTGGAATATAGGGAGATCTATGCTTATCAGTGACTAATTCTCACAGCGGTTTCTACACACACAGTTTGATAACACTGGTCAACAAGATTTTTGCACAAGAGAACCTGATTATGTTTCTAGTGTAACTTTTCATGCTGAACTCAAAAATCTAATCAGAAATTTCCCATCACGTATGGTTTTTGCGTGACGGTCTTTTTTTAGTATTGGGATAAATACACTAAAAATTGCAAACAATGTCACGTAACTGGTTTATCAAAAAATATTTTTCTTTGTCCACAAAGAAATAGCATCTTATCTACATGTCCTGAATCCAAATATACCATAAGTTTTTTTCTATTACACAATATTTCTGAGATACACCTACTTGAATTTGGAAATATTGTTAATATATAGGCATATATGAACGAAACATATTTATTATTGAAAAGCAGTGACAGTGGATTTTCTTCTATACTTTGCTTGTGGTAGATCCCTCTTGAGTGCCCAGCAGTCGTCGGCAAGCATAGCGGGACTCCATTTACCTTGGTACCGCTTCTCCATGCTTGATATAGCTTGATGAAACCTCTCACCATGCTCATCGCTAACTGCGCCAAGATTGTCTGGAAAGAAATCTAGATGTGAATGCAGGAAATGGATCTTGAGGGACATGTTACATCCCAGTGCCTTGTAGGAAAGCAACAGATCATTAACTATGTCTCGGTAATTTTCAACCTTGACACTTCCTAAGAAGTTTTTGCAAACGTTTCTAAAGGAATTCCATGCTGCTGCTTCAACTTCATTCAAACTATTTTGAAAATTTCCATCCTGCTGCAATTCTCGAATCTGAGGTCCAACGAAAATGCCTTCTTTAATCTTCGCTTCACTTATACTAGAATTTTTTGTTTTAGGTAGATAAATCCACTGGCATTTCGATCCATTGCCTTGACAAAGTTCTTCATTAATCCCAGTTTAATATGTAATGGTGGTAAGTAAATATTTTCTGAATCGATCAGGGGTAGATTTGCAATATTTTTATATCCTGGAGTAAAGATTTAACGGTTTGGCCAGATTTTTTTAATGTAATGCCTTTCCCTATCTCTGCTATCCCACTCACACAGAAAACAACAAAATTTTGTATATCCAAGCTGTAATCCACGCAAGAGAGCAACGACTTTCAAATCGCTGCATATTTTCCAACCGTATCTTTCATATTCTATCTTTTTCAAAAGCAGTTTCATGTTTTCGTAAGTCTCTTTCATGTTGGATGCATGTATTTATCCCAATACTAAAAAAAGATCGTCAGGCAAAAACCATGGGTGATGGGAAATTTCTGATTAGATTTTTGAGTTCAGCATGAAAAGTTACACTAGAAACACCATCAGGTTCTCTTGTGCAAAAAAAAAAGTTTTTTTTGTAGACCTGTGTAATCAAAATAGGATTTCATTAAGAAAATATTTAAGCACCAGTTTCTTTTAAATATAAAACAAATTTCTAATGTCCTTAGAGGTAAATATGTAAATACAATTTAGGATTTTTACTTTAATTGATAAGATGAGAGACGACCAAACGGGGCTCAGGCATATTTGTAAGTGTAAAGTCGAACTGCTTTTCACATGTGTTGACATGTGATGCACTTACAATAAAAGCAGTCGCTTACTTCTACCCACCATGATTATCATGGCTTATACCACATTTACTAGGGATAAGCGAAAAAAAAGAGAGGCGTTGTGTTTTAGGATGAAATTACCTCTTTTATGTTTTCATTAGCGAAAACACTTCTTTGGCAGACTGACTTCCTAATTGGAACACTACGATGGAAATGGAATCTCTACCTTTAACAAGACACAGCATAACACAACTTGAACTTATAAAAGATTAGCCGAATGACCCGGACAACGCCCGTGTTTTACCCGATTGAATGTTTTTATTCAAATACTATTTGTTACAATTATAAATTGGCGCCTTAAATAAATGCATATATTAGTTAATGACTATAGCCTATGTGCTTTATCTGTCTATGCACTGTTGGCTTCCGTAGGCGTCTCTTACTGGGAAAAAGAAAGAGAGGATTCCATTTAGTTATTAACTAATATATTCATTTATTTAAGGAACGACCTGCTCCAACACAATAGTTACAAAAAACGAGGGGGGGGGGCAAAGGTGGCGTGATCGTAGCCAACCAATAGGAGAGCACCATTCAAAAAAAAAATCAAACGGTGACAGAGATGAAGAATTAAGAACGTATGACGCTCGTAACTGTATATAGAATAAGAGAGATATATTTCCCACTCTCTCTCTCACTCTCGCAGTCCATCGGTGGCGGAGTCTTTCCCGCGGTGGGCACCACCAATGAAGACCTTGTATATATTTTTATATATAAGTAAATTTATCAATTACTTTATATATATTTATATCTATTTATTCCTGTATTTATCATTATATAATATTATTTATTCATATTTATATTTTATTCTGTATTTAACCTTATATAATCTTATATGGACATTGAAATAAAGTAGTTTCAATCTCAATCTCTCTCTGTCTCTCTCCTTTAATATTCAAACATTAACCCAAAATAAACAAACCTGTCAGATAATAAACTAAAAAATACATTGTTTTAATACATCTTTAAAGGGAGAGTTATCTGTTTTCATACAAAATATGAATATATCGGATAAAATTTTGTTTATTTACCAACAAATTAATTTATAATTCATCACATATCAGTCATTTTCTTATATACATTCATGGAAAAAACATTGTACCTTTTAGTATGTATATCGGGATTCAAACAATAACTCTGAAATATATTTGATACACAGTGATATTTATTGAAGACAAAACGAGATAACCAAGTGTGAACAAAATTGCCTCTGTCTCCTTCCAAATAATAAAAAAAAAAACAGACGACCGGCGACATCAAAGACACTCCACTTCCTTAAGTTTTGTCATATATACGCGTTTATATAACGTGTTCTTGGATGGCTTAAATTTATTTATAAAGAAAATGGGTTGGATAAATATCAAAGAACAGGTTAAATCAACTTTCTGATTTCTGTTTCACTAGATGGTGCTCAGGCATATTAAAAAACACTCATGTTAGTTGTCAGGATATTCCTAATTTGTGAAATCAGCCAGGCAGCTTTGACAGGAACCATTCACATTGGAGCTATGTTGGAAGATGGCCAGTCCCGTCTTGTCCAATATAACCACCATATAAACCTGTTGAAAGTGCAGAGTACAGGTCACCTCTTTCACAGAACCGCTCTCCTCTTTTATTAACCTTTTATTAACCTAAGAAGATCTGATCCCATTTTATACAGAAGCAAATTTTGACTCTTTTTCTTAAGTATTGTATATTCCTAATTTGTTTTTAATTAATAGTTTTAAATTATAAAAGAAACCTTAAAGCGATTTGTATCAAAATTCAGCAATATGGAACCAAGAGTTCAATATTTATCTAGTTAAAGGAATACCTCTAATATATTGATAGAAGTAAAAAGACAAGTAAATATATACCTATGGTTTAATTATTTACGGTCAATCTTGTAAGTGGGGATACCTTCAATAAGTTAATAGAGGTAAATATATACAAAGCAATAACGCGCCATCTACCTATAAATATAAAATGAAAGGATTTAAAAGCACGAATGTTTCTTTTATATACAATACAAACTTCTACTGTCCTTACTGCAATGAAAAAATATATTGTGAGGGCTTGGCTCATCAGTGGTAAACCCTCTCAGAGGTTTCGCCAATTTAATCTACCAGACCGCTTCTCAGAGCTCTAATACTGTATTGGACGATTCTGCTTTTATATGCTACACTGAAGGATGGAATCTTAGAAATGGTTTTCAATAAAACTATGGACATGAGCTTATAGGACAGTAGAATTACATATAAGAGGTAAATATATTATCATTTCTTTTATATATATGAAATTCTGTGACAAATATGTCAAAAATATTTTATTTAACCGATTCAACTTTCACCTCTGTATAGATGTGGAAATTTTTAAATTCATTATCAAATAAAGGAAATTATTCTGTATTTATTTATCATGCTTTATATTTATTAATAGTGAATGTTTACATGGCTTCGCCCGGTTTACACCCGAGTGAAAAAGTTAACCTAACCAACTTTGTTTTTAACAATGGTATCTTATCAGCAGTAGTAAAAATGTATTAATGCAAGGTAGAAAATTTGTAAAGACAAATTTCAGGATGACACAGCAATATATTTAAGGCAAGAATAAACTATAAATGATAAAATATAAGAGAATCAATATGAGGGAAGTTTATGCAGATTGATAAAATATATAAACAACAAAATTAATAATCTATTAATAAAATAATAAATACTTTGCTACAATATCATATCATCATATCATTAAAAAAAAAAATGTCCGGTATACAAATTCGCAGTAGTTCACTAATTCAAACCAAAATTTCCATACATAGGTAAAAAAATACGGGGAAGACGATAGGCTATTTTTAAAAAATATATAAATCAATTATTAAAACTATATATTGAAATTATTCTACTTAGCTCACGAACAGCGCCCTCTATCAAAGATTATACAGTCGAACTTGGATAATTCGAACCCCAAGGGACCATAAAAAAATTCGAATTATCCAAAAATTCGAATTAAAGATGTTTTGAATAAAGGCTTAAGGCTTCTAGGGACCAAGATAAATATTCGAATTAAAGAGGTTTTCGAATTAAAGAAGTTCGAATTATCCAAGTTCTACTGTATTAAATTATGTTGATGCAAACAAATAGATAATGCTAATAACAAACAATTATTAAAAAATCTTATCTAAATATATATCACTCGGGTAGATATGCACACGGGTCAATCCCGGGGCGAAGCCCGGTTCACCCGTCTAGTAAAATATATATAAACATCAAAATTAATACTCTGTTGATAAACTAATAAATACATTGCTACAATATCATATCGTCATATCATTTTTTTTATTACAAAAGATATTAATTATAAAACGACATTTTATCATTACTCTTCACAATTCATCCTTTCATACCTCATCTCTAAGGTTAGACATAATCATTATTTCTCCTTAAAATAAATTTGGATTTTTCGTTGAAAAGAAACACATGCGGTATAATTTTCAAATGTCGTTTTACAATCACAAGCCGCATTATATTATATATATTGTAGATATTAATTAGTTAGTAATAGTTTAATTTGTAGATAGGCTTTTTAAATAGCTTATATTTTGGACGTATTTTTTAAATATTTTTTTTTCATAATTCTGTTAATTTAATTTCCTTGTCTGTATAACTCTTTGTTTGGAGTATCAAGGGGTTCCATCCTTTTAAAATACCAGTTCATTCAGAATTTATATAAAAGTAAATAGTAGCGAAATGTAAGAAATGAAAATATTCATTGTCCTTACTGCGATGAAAAAAATATTGGGAGAGCCTGGCTCATCAATGGTGAACCCTCCCAGCGGTTTCGCCAATTTAATTGATTTGAACCACTGGGAGGGTTCATCACTGATAAACCAAGCCCTCCCAATATATTTTCATCGAAGTAAGGACAGTAGAAGTTTGGTTTTTGTGAAAAAAGAAACATTTGTGATATGAATAATTTCATTTCTTATAGATAGACGTTATTGCTTCATAGTAGCCAAATGGTTCTTTAAAAAGGATGACAGAGGGTCGTTGAAAGGTTGGAGAAGTAAATAAAGGTTTATATGTAAATAGGTTAAGACTCAAAATCTTGGTACTCTTTCACCTGAAATATAACAGGAATACAGATAAACACAAACTATTTGAGTTATCAGAAATAAAAATGATAAATACAGTTTGGGGATAAATTGGTGATCAAAGGAATTTAGCAAAAGACATACAAGGTTGTCCCAAAAGTTCGTAAAAACACTTGCAAAGAATTTAAATACCAATATTATTCACCGTTATGTATATTGTCTTTGTATTATGTATAAAGTAATTATATTATTATGTATTCGCCGTAATTATATTATTCGCAACGTAATAAGAAAAACAACGTTTTAAGAAATTTGGTATTTGTTGAAGGTATTTAATAACTTTTGGGACACCCTTATAAATATGAATAATAAAAATGAGACGAAACTTTAAAATGTATTAAGATATTGTCTACACTTGTTCAAGTATTTTTTACACATAGTACAAATAATTTTAAAATATAAAATAGGCGTTATTGTTAATTTTCAAAATATTCACACCTATATTTTACAAAATTTTTGTCCATAATATAAATATATATATCAAAAAATTTTCTCCCTATTGAATAAAACAAAATATTTTTAAAAACTTAAAGCTGTTGACGTTATGTGGCGCTGAGTTTGTTGTTGACACACTTTAAAATGTTATAACACCTTGATAAAGGTTGGCGTTCAGCCAACTGAAATATTGGTAAAATAAATGATATTTTGATCCAATATATGCCTTTTTAATTAAATTATTCAAGTATATTTAGTTAATTTAAATTCTTACAAACTCCAACCCTCCGTTGATTCCTTATGACACAGGAAAACAATATTAATTGTAAAAAGAAAAAAAAAAGGCATCTCCTTATCGAGAAACTGAAAGTTGCTGATGGCTTGCGTCATCTATCGGAATAAATATCAACTATTCGTTGGTTTTTTTATTGTTCCAGAATTGGCCAAATACCCATTCTACCATTCTATATATACACAATATTAATTGTGGTCAAAACTGAAAAAAAAAAGAGGTAGAAATCTGTTTGTACTATTATTTATTCTTCAGATTCATGTCTTTGTCTCGGGGCTGTGGCACATTTATAAGTGCAAAGTCGAACTGCTTTTCACATGTGTAGACATGCGATGCATTTACAGTAAAAGCAGTCGCTAACTACCCACCATGATTATCATGGCCTGTACCACGTGTACTAGGGATAAGCAAAAAAAAATGTCTTTGTCTTATTCAAATTTAAATATTTTCAGTTGTAGATGGACAAAAACACCGAGTATGTGTCAAACACATCATTTATCACAAAATATTTTAAACCAATGCTATGATCTGTTTAAGGTAAAAATTGAGTACAATATAAAGAAGATGATTTTATAAAAATCCCATTTTCCAGTTCAATGCACAAATCTCTGTAAAACTACTTCCTTTGAACCAGATTGTATTCAATAGATTTTATCCAATTTCCTGGTTTGTTGAAATCTTCATTCAAATCTTGTTTTGTCGATTTTTTTTTAAGTCAAATCTTTGCTGAAGATTCATGGAATAAAGTATAATAGCTTTTATATGCACATATGAATATAGAACAATATACTGAATACAATAAAACAATATAGAATAATGTATATAACTGAAATATTGTTAAATAAATTATATATTGTAACAAAGTATTTATTAATTTTATTATTTTTATTAAGAGTGGTTATTTTTATTTTTATATTTTGCTACTCTGTAAATTTCCCTTATCTTGTGTTTACCATTCATAGTTTGTCCTTGCATGAAATAAATTGTTGTCTCCTCCTGAAGTTTTTTCTTCCTTAATTTTACACCTGGCAATATTTTGATCCAAAGAAAAATTAAAGAAAAAATATAGGTGAAAAATAAGAAATAAAGTCACAGGTGTTAATATTAAAAACAATAAAAGGACTTATCCTGACCACCCCAATGAGCATTTTTAGATGGCAGAGCGCCATCTATTGGAACGGAAATCAACTAAACGTTCATTTAGCTTGCTCCATGATATTTGGCCAACCCATTTTCTTAATAAATCAAGAAAGACCAAAAACGTAAGCGTTTCGAGCTGTTAGCCCTCGTCAGTGTGGTACAGGCTGTACCTTAACGACCAAAAATTAGGGCACAAAGAGAGTTGTTAGAAAAATATATATATTTTAGAAACTTTCGAGTAAACCAAATAGCTCATTATTAAAATACGGAAATATGTAAATACGTTGAAAAGATGTGAGTAAAATGGTTGATCAAAATATATATTGATTCTTTAATGAAAATAGCATTTTACATTAAAAATTGGATGATCAGAAGCTGTTTTTGTACCAAAAGATATATGTAACATGTTTTTTTTTTGCTTATCCATAGTACACGTAGTACAGGCCATGATAATCATGGTGGATAGAAGTAGGCGACTGCTTTAACTGTAAGTGTACCACATGTCTACACATGCGACATGTTTTAAAAATAGAAAACGAAATATAATATTCGAAAATTCTTATAAATATTTTATAAATTCTAAATGTATATATAATCAAATTTATATTTGACACTGTATTTTGTTTTGCAAAATCTATTCTATAAGAATTATTAATGTGGATCATCTTTCTGAAGTTAGAAAAGTAATTTGTGAGATGAATTTTAAATAACATTTTAAAGTACTTGGGTAAGTGGAGGGATGATTCTATCAAAATACTTATACCTAGTATATTTGAATAACCATTAAATATATATTTATACAAATATTAATATATAAAATAGGGTAGATAATAATTATACCACATTAAAATAATTAGCATTTAAATATATCGCACGTTTTTATTTTTAATTATAATTTTATGCAAACATTAGTTTTAATGGATACTTTTATTTTAATTGCAGACGATCCTTTTAAAAATTCGAAAAAAAAGAGATTTTTATACATAAATTTATATATATAATTAAAAATTCTAAATTATACTAATTTTAAAGTATAGTGCTGTGCCTTGAATATCTAAATGAAAACAAATCTTTACATTTTAAGTTATATCGTCTGCGTTTTTTTTTTTGTGTTGATCGTTTGGCGTGCAAAGAAAATTCCGCCATCTTTGGGCCGTTAATTCCAGGATAGCCTCTTATCTTTCTTGATGACTTTCTAATGACATTTTTTTACTCAATTGACTTTGTCTAAGCCTATAATGTCCTTTCCACCGGACTTATTCCTTTTCTAATCCTAGCTCACCTATCCAAGATAATATATTGGAGGGTTTTGTCTGTCTTACCAATTAAACAGTTCTCTAAATAAGCTGAAATTATCGTCTGTGTGTAATTGTTTGCCTTCACTCTCTCTCTCTCTCTTTTCCTAACTTTTTTTAGCAATATTTCTTTAGAAACTTTCTTTTAGAAATATTGTTACCATTTCTCTTTTTTTTTTTTAATATAAATATTATTATTTTTATTTCAATGTGGATTCGATTAGTTTTATTTTTATATTATATTAATAAAATGTTGAAATAGTTACAAAGGAATATTAGGTGTGTATGTGTTAAATAGATATTTTCGTCTGTTTCATAAATATTTGCCAGAATAATTTTCTACAACACGTGTTATATCATAAATTTTTCTTCTTCATCGTCATTATCATTATAGTGGTCTTTATTTATGAAATTGAATCTATTTTTAATGATTAATTTTCTCTCTCAATCAATAGATCTTATTATACTTAACCGTTTCGCTTTCTCTTCCCCTGACGACCCCACGCATTTGTGTAATTATAAGTATTTCCTCAGGGGCCACTCACACGCCATCGAGTGATTATGAGTCTTTCCTCAGAGGTCACTCACACGCCATCGAGTGATTATGAGTGTTTTCTCAGGGGCCATTCACACGCCATCAAGTGATTATGAGCCTTTCCTCAGGGACCACTCACACGCCATCAAGTGATTATGAGTGTTTTCTCAGGGACCACTCACACGCCATCAAGTGATTATGAGCCTTTCCTCAGGGACCACTCACACGCCATCGAGTGATTATGAGTGTTTTCTCAGGGACCACTCACACGCCATCAAGTGATTATGAGTGTTTTCTCAGGGACCACTCACACGCCATCAAGTGATTATGAGTGTTTTCTCAGGGGCCACTCACACGCCATCAAGTGATTATGAGCCTTTCCTCAGGGACCACTCACACGCCATCGAGTGATTATGAGTGTTTTCTCAGGGACCACTCACACGCCATCGAGTGATTATAAGCCTTTCCTCAGGGACCACTCACCCGCCATCGAGTGATCATGAGGCTTTCCTAAGAGGCCAATCACACGCCATCGAGTGATTATAAGCCTTTCTTCAGGGGCCGCTCACACGCCATCGAGTGATTTTGAGTCTTTTCTCAGGGACCACTCACACGCCATCGAGTGATTATAAGCCTTTCCTCAGGGGCCACTCACACGCCATCGAGTGATTTTGAGTCTTTTCTCAGGGAACACTCACACGCCATCGAGTGATTATAAGCCTTTCCTCAGGGGCCACTCATTCTGATAGAAAACAGAGAAAAGAAAAATGTATCCATAAGCTCTCTAGTATCACCGAGAGTCAGTTAAGTATCGTACACAAAAATCAAAACAGGCATATCCTGACAACGGGCACACGAGCTCTTTAGATGGCAGAGCGTCATCTGGTGGAACAGAAATCAACTAAACATAGATTTTATCTGTTCCCTGATATTTGGCAAACCCATTTTCTTAATAAATCAAGAAAAGCCATCCAAGAATGCGTTTCAGGCTGTTGGCCCTTGTCAGCCTAGTAAAGTCTGTACCTCTACGAACAAAAATGCGTTGGTTCCAAAGGCTTCTTGAGAAATCAAGAAATGGGTATTTTTTTATTACAAGTATTTGTATTTTATACACAAAAGTCTATTTTGAAAATAGAGCAATCCATAAATAGATCTGTAATTAAAAAGACATATATTCGATTAAAATATAATTTATTTTACCAATATTTCAGTTGGCTGAATGCCAACCTTTATCAAGTTATTATAACATATTAATATGTGTAAACAACAAACTCAGCGCCACATAGCATCGCATGAACATTGCTAATGAGATGTTGGACTCTGTCCGCGACTACCCAAATTTGCTCCAGAGGGTCATAACTGGCGACGAAGCGTGGGTTTATGGTTATGACATGGAAACCAAAGCTCAATCATCTCAATGGAAGCTGCCAGACGAACCAAGACCGAAAAAAGCGCGCGAAGTTCGGTCAAATGTGAAAGTTTAGCTGACAGTTTTCTTCGATTGCAGGGGCTTAGTGCATCATGAGTTCTTGCCACAGGGTAGAACGGTCAATAAGGAATATTACCTACAAGTTATGCGCAATTTGCGCGAAGCAATCCGCCAGAAACGCCCGGATTTGTAGAAGAACAAAAATTGGCTTCTGCACCAAGATAACGCCCCTGCTCACACATCGTTGCTTGTGCGCGACTTTTTGGCCAAAAACAACACACTAATGATGCCGCAGCCACCGTATTCCCCAGATCTGGCCCCCTGTGACTTTTTCTTGTTCCCTAAACTGAAGAGGCCCATGAAAGGACGACGTTACGCTACGCTTGACGAGATAAAGACGGCATCGAAGGAGGAGCTGAAAAAGATTTTTAAAAATGATTTTTTGAAGTGCTTCGAAGATTGGAAAAACCGTTGGCACAAGTGTATAATATCTCATGGGGATTACTTTGAAGGGGACAAAATAGGTATTCATGAATAAATAAATAATTTTTGAAAAAACACAAAAGTCGCGATACCTTTTGAACACACCTCGTATTATAAAATCATTATTTGTATTCAGGTACACTGTGTGACTTCACTGCTCTCTTTGATGTGAGAAATAAATAAATAATTCTGGAGGTTACTTAAAGTAGAGTTATCTCCACTTATATAAATTTGTAGGATGGTTGAAACACGCTCTGGTAAGATACAAGACCCAGCACAGGAGAGAATCAAGGTTGAAGAGTCTGCCAAGCCGCAACCTGGTACAACAATAGGTTCTCCTGCAGAAGGGCAGAGATGTCCGAAAGCTTGATATGGTTTTTGAAATAAAATAAACCCATCTCCTGAAACCTTTTTTAATTATTTAATTAATGTCCAGGAGATTTAAATCAATTCATTTATATTTTGCTGGAAACTTCCCTCATTGCTTATCTTGTATCTTATAAAGTTTGATTTTGTTCTTGCCTTAAATAAATTGTCGTCCTGAAGTTTGTCTTTCCTGATTTTCTACATTACAATATTTAAAAATATACTGAAAATATATTTCAATTTCTTTTCCAATATTACATTTATTCTTGGATACATTTATTCTTTATCAATTTTACATTTATTCATTTAACACGAACGTCTAAAATGTTCGCACTCTCTGACGTCACTAATAGAATATTAGTTGTTGTTTTTTTTTGCTGAGGAGGAGGAGGAGGGGGGGGGGGGTTGAGGGCAGAGTAGCTAGGCGTCATGTAGTTAGGTCGTTATGCTTCTCAGATTGACGAGCCGTCTCAGGACTATCTCTCAGCTCATCTCATCTTCCCGGGTGCTACCTGCCCCTTCTGAACCAAGACAACCATGTTCCTATGTGTATGGATTTCTTTTGTCTTCAGGCTAGTGCGCCTTCACTTTCCGGCCCATGACTGCATGTTGGATGAGGAGCCGACGATGTCTCTCGGCTTCATATTTTAAAAACATATATATTCGATAAAATAATCCTTTGTATCAATATTAAAGTGAAAAAAATGATATATATATGTCATAATAATACCCTTCCAGGCATAATAAAGTAAATCTACAGTCGACCAGAGAGAGACGTAGGGAAGAGGATGTAAAGGCCGGTCACTTGATATATCAGTCACATTCCAAGGGGGCCATTTTCGTAGAACCTCAGAACTATTTTTGGACAGTCGGGGGGTGGTGGCGACACAAAACGGTCGTTCAGCGGGCAGCCTCTCGCGCTAGCTCTCTCTCGCTGATTGCCTGGAATTCCTCTTCCAAACTTGTTGTTTCCTTATTTCTCTCTCCACACATTATTATTATATTGCCACATTGAAAGTCGACAGGATCATATCACAGAAGAGTCGACAGGATTCTACAAGAGTCAACAGTAACTCAACTTATTACAGATAGTCGACAGGATTCTACAGGGGCTTACCAGACCTCATCTTACCACATATATATGTGTGTGTTCTGTCTAAATCGACGGTTTATACCACTCGTCTACCGACCCCCGCATATATACACTAATAGGCAAAACATAAGTACGCGGAAAGTCTTTGATATCGTCGGTCGTCTTTTTTTTTTTTGAGACGTAGGCAATTTTGTTCACTCTCTGTTATGTCATGTATCTTCAATTAAGGTCGCTGTATATCCAATAACTTATTATATATGAATCCCGATATACATGGTAAAAGGTACAACTTTCTTAAGTTTTGTCCATGAGTAGATATTGGGGGTTTAATAATTCGATATTTTCACTATAATGAAGAGATCATTTTAAGGCCAAAGTGTTCAATAGATTTCGATAATGTCGATAAATACATATCACTGAATGTCCACCAGGGTGGGCGTGGTTGTTATTGTCGATTTCCCACAATATAGACCTGGGATCGAATCCTGAATTGAACCGTTTTTGTAACATGGCGCTTACTTTTGAGATGAGAAAACACCAAAAACGATAACATCACGAATGTATTACAAGAGATATTCAAATTGTCAGGACTTCTATCCACCAAGCTCACCAAGAAGACATACTAAGAATAGCGAATTCAAAGTTTTATTCGCGCTATAAAAATCTACTCTCCCTTCTATAACATCAGAACAATATTTGATTGGAGATCTCCCATTGGCAATCAAAAGATGTATCGCACAAATAACTCTTTTAACTCCGCCTTTGCCGGTCCCAAGCTCGGATGACAAAGGAGGAGGTGAGGCAGTAACAAGTTCACTAAAAAACCTGGGCTCAGCTGGTCCGGCTGATTGTCCAGGGATACAGGATGAGCAGTGTTTGTGCTCCATGTTAGGAGCGGCTGCACATGGTGTCTGTTCCTCTTGTCAGAGGTGTCCATTTATTTTGGAGCTAAGTCGGCCTGCCACTGAGTAGTGCTCCCAGTCTTAATGACAAAGGCAGACGCATTCTACTTCACCCAGTCATGGTGGTTGTCAAACAGACACCATCAAGGGTCACAACTTGATATCCTAATATGATTGGGTGGAGATAAGAAAAAAGAAGAATATACTATTTTCACTGTTCAAAGAAAACCACACTGAAATATTTAACTCAACTGACCGAATATGTCCATTATGTAATTAAAAAACCGAGTGTGGAGCACCACATGTTTATCTGTTTAAAGTTAATAAGTGAAAGTGAACTTCTTTTTCTAAAATTTGGATCAAATCATCTTGCTCTGGAGGCTCTGTTGTCTAGGACGACAAAGAATAAATCCAATACATTGTCCATGTACAAGTTTTACAGGGCTGTGCAAGAGAAGAAACATTGAGAAAAGAGAGCCGTATGTAAATAGATATGCAAATAAACGATGTATGTAAATATTTAATATTTTCTAACCAATTACGCACATGTGTGAATCCTATGTAGAGCATAGGTCTCCAATAAAAGGATTGCTGTTGTATTACCATAGATGTTCCTAAAATCAATTAAAAACTTGCCTAACAAGATTAGAACCTTGGGATCTTCTTATCTTTAAACCAAATTAACCTTTGCGCCAATACAATTTGCATATATTCATATACATCAAATAGGGGAACCTATGCGTAAAATTGTAAAAGGTTATTTTGTGTACAGAGATGAGAGAGATCAATAAACAAAACAGAAGTTTCTAAGACAAACTTTTAAAAGCGTAAATAAATATATTTGCATATATGTCGTGTACCTTAATCAATGTACATGTTTTGTTTTATAGAAATTATGCAAATACATAATTATATATTTGTAGAACGACATTTGAAAATTATCCCGCATGTGTTTCTTTTGCACGAAAAATCGAAATTTATTTTAAGGAGAAATAACGATTATTTCTAACCCTAGGGATGAAGTATGAAAAGTTGAATTGTGAAGAGTAATGATAAACAGAAAAATAAAAGTGTCCAGAGATGGGAATTGAACCCAGAGTGTTCCGCTTACCGGGTAGATGTCATGTCCACTAGGCTACCCTGGACATAATATACATAATTATATAGTTTCAACTTTGTTTCTTTTTTTAAAAAGGCTGATTTGCATAAAGAAGTAGTAAGAGATTATGTTAAACTATAATTTGCTGTTTGTTGACCTCGTTTCTTTCTTGTTAAAAAATTGAACGTTTAAAAAAATTTAGAAGACGTATAGTTTCATTCTTTGGTGATAACAAATTCTTTTTCTCTGATTCTCTCAATTCATTGGATTCTCTTATATATATTTCTAACAAAACAAGATCTATCAACGAAGATTTCAATATTTATTAAGAACAATAAACGTTTTAAAAACATAGTTTAAATAACTTAAAATGTGAAAATAGTATAAAGGTAAAATTAAAAATAAAAGTGGCATGTCCTAACCAGGAGCACATGTGCTTTACAGAAGGCAGAGCGTCATCTGGTGGAACAGAAATCAACTAAACATTGATTTAGCCTGTTTTTTTTTTATTATTTTTGATTTCAACACCTGACCTTTTCATCTTTTATTTTTTTCTTTCGTTTTTTCCAAACGTGAAATTGTATTGGGATCAGGTGTATAAATTAATAAAAAATGTTTATCACACTAATTTTCATGGAAATTTTCTTCATTCTTGTATATTCTGTATTAATATTGTGGTTACACGCGTTTTGCTAAATGTAGCGTGAAGGAGAGTCAGCTTAGCAAGATTTGAATACAAATATCGTCGCATCAATTGATTTAAATATCCTTGATATTAAACAATTAAAAAGGTTTCCGGAGATGAGTTAATTTTTATTAAAACCGTCTTAAGCTTTCAGTCATCTCTGACTAACACGTGTAAAGTGTTAAGCTATTTAGCTAATTTTTCACATTTCAAGTTCTTAATAAAGAAGACTATATCTCATAATGGGCCACCAAAATATCTGGTATTCTCACCCAAGGAAATACGGACCTGGATCTCGCTATTGCCGTGTTTGTGCCAACCACCACGGTATCATCAGGAAGTATGCCCTCAACATCTGCCGTAGGTGCTTCAGACAGTACGCTGCAGACATTGGCTTCAAGAAGCTGGACTAAGGCCTGCCCAGTTATGTAATAAACATATTTGTGCGGCATAAATAAACAAATAAAACACCGCCTGATTCCAAACATTTTGACAACAGACAGAGTTTTATTCATTATACAGTTAAACCTGTCTATAGCGCCCTCTCATGGGACACACCAAAATAGGGCGCTATAGAGAAGGAATGCTATAGACAGGTCACTTTTAATATAAATCTCATCCTACTACGTATTTAAAATCGGGCGCTATAGAGAGGGAGGCGCTTTAGTCCCAACTTTGTCTTTCGCATGATGAACAAAATTCAATGTTTGGATGTACAGTTAAACTTGTCTATAACGCCCCCTTTTGGGACTCCACCAAAGCACCAAAATAGGGTGCTATAGAGAGGGGGTGCTATAGAAAGGTCACTTTTAATGTAAATCGCATCATACTACGTATTTAAAATCGGGCGCTATAGATATTGAGATTGAAACTAATTTATTATAATGTCCATATAAGATTATATAAGGCGCTATAGAGAGGGAGACGCTATTTAGAGGGGGCGCTATAGACAGGTTTAACTGTAATTGTTCTCCTGTAGGAGGGCAGAGATGCCTTAAAGCTTGAGACGGTTTTAATAAAAATAAAATCATCTCCGGAAACCTTTTTAATTGTTTAACAAATAAAGTAAGTTTAATTGATAATTAAAATTATAAATAATAAACACAAGATTGTATTCAACGATAATCCACAGGATAGAGGCTGCCTGGCCGGCATTCATAGTTCTTCAAATAAAAGACACTTCGACCAGTAAATCTTTTTTATTATCTCGGCGTTTCAACAAAATTCTTTTGTTATTATAAAATAAATGAAGCTTCTAGGGTTAAGTTTCTTGTGTAACTTTTTATTTTCAAGTTTTTGGACTTGTCAGTCCTTCAACAGGATTATCACGTTATTAATTAATAATAAATACAATATTTAAATACACATTATTATATACATATTTAAAATACTTATTATATATTGAGAGAAAAAAATAATCTACATTATTTCTGTTTGAAATCTTTTGTCCTCGTCATGAGCGCGAACAAAAATTAAAACATTTGGCAAAGCGTTAAAAATTACAGGAGAACTTGAATAATTCGAACTTCTTTAATTCGAAAACCTCTTTAATTCGAATATTTATCTTGGTCCCTAGAATTTCCTATAAATAGAATTTCCGTTTTTAATTTGAATTTTTGGATAATTCGAATTTTTTTATGGTCCCTTGGGGTTCGAATTATCCAAGTTCTACTGTATTATATAGTAATAATTTAAGAATAATTTTTAACGCCTTGCCAAATATATATATATATATTTTTTTTTTGTTCGCTCTTGACGAGAACAAAATATTTTTATTGAAACGTCGAAGATAATAGAAAGATTTACTGGCTGAAGTATCTTTAGTTTTAAGAACTATGAACCATAAGGTTAGCAAGGCGTTAAGAATCCATACAAGATTTACCAAGGAGTCCTATACAAGGTTGAACAAGTCATCAATAAATAACGCTCTCTAATTGAGAACGTAAAAGTTTTATTCCAATCCAAGAGAACACTGGAGAAATTCTTTAAATTTTAAAACTTGCGACATTCCATCTAATTGGAGAGCAGTTAGTCTAACACCGTGGATACCTTGTTTTTTTCCGTTTCTCCACAAGTTTTCAAACTTGAAAACTTTTAAAGCCTTTCACAAGTTCTTTTTTTAAACTCCTTTCTTTCTATTTAAAACTTATTTTCTTAATTAAAGAACTCAATTCTATCTATTAAGCGTAAAACCGAGATAGAAATCTCTCGAAACGTGGTGGTAGGACTTATTCCATCTATGCCATGATAATCATGGTAGGTAATGAGAGTCTGTTTTTGCTGTAATTTTCACAACATGTCTACACATGTAGTGTCAAATTGTATTGACAAACATTTTCAGTTTTTTTTTCTGATCAGGTTTTAGAGGGAAGAATGTTGTCTTCGTTTATTAGTGAACCAATCTCTCACGCCTTCTCATTGGACGAATGTGGCCATGTCTGTATATAAGAGGGGACTAAGGGAATGCGAGACGGGCCAGAGCGTGGAGTATTGGTGTGGAGACACTTAAAGTGTTTTTCTACGACTTTTTCCGTGTCTGGCTGTTCTCTTGGCATCCCTGTGTCACCCGAGTCCGATCCCTGCCAACGCTACAATAAAGATAAGTGCTGTTTTATTTTATTTAACAAATCGTGAGTTGTTTTTTTATCTCCTTTTTGTTTTTAGTGTTGTACTCTTGAGTGTTCTTTTTTCTGTGGTTAGGTTACTTTTAATTTAGGCCCTAGCTTACTTAATTTTTTTGTTTGTTAAACCGCAAAAGTATTAACTTTTGTCATTAGAAAGTAGTTCGACTTTTGTACTTACATAATGTACCAGAGTCCCGTTTGATTACTTACACTTACTGTTAGGATTGGCCTTTTTCAAGAATCGTGAACCCCCCCTTTTGAAACAATTTTCTTCATTAAAAAAAAGTGTCCAATGAAAGATTCAATCCCGATCTTTGCTTCGAAAATAAAATATTTCTAACAGTCCTCTACTAAATCTCTCTCTAAAAATGAATATTCATTATAAACATCTATATAAATTCATGGACAAAACTTAAGGAAGTTGTACCTTTTAGCATGTATATAGGGATTCAGACAATAACTCTGAAAGATATTACAGTGACCTTTATTGAAGACACACGCATGGCAAAACTTAAGGAAGTTGTACCTTTTAGCATGTATATAGGGATTCAGACAATAACTCTGAAATTTATTACAGTGACCTTTATTGAAGACACACTCATTACAAAACTTAAGGAAGTTGTACCTTTTAGCATGTATATAGGGATACAGACAATAACTCTGAAAGATATTACAGTAACCTTTATTGAAGACACATTCATGGACAAAACTTAAGGAAGTTGTACCTTTTAGCATGTATATCGGGATTCAGACAATAACTCTGAAAGATATTACAGTGACCTTTATTGAAGACACACTCATGGACAGAACTTAAGGAAGTTGTACCTTTTAGCATGTATATAGGGATTCAGACAATAACTCTGAAATTTATTACAGTGACCTTTATTGAAGATACACTCATGGACAAAACTTAAGGAAGTTGTACCTTTTAGCATGTATATCGGGATTCAGACAATAAATCTGAAAGATATTACAGTGACCTTTATTGAAGACACACTCATGGACAAAACTTAAGGAAGTTGTACCTTTTAGCATGTATATAGGGATTCAGACAATAACTCTGAAAGATATTACAGTGACCTTTATTGAAGACACACTCATGGACAGAACTTAAGGAAGTTGTACCTTTTAGCATGTATATATGGATTCAGACAATAAATCTGAAAGATATTACAGTGACCTTTATTGAAGACACACTCATGGACAAAACTTAAGGAAGTTGTACCTTTTAGCATGTATATAGGGATTCAGACAATAACTCTGAAAGATATTACAGTGACACTTAATGAAGACACACTCATGGACAAAACTTAAGGAAGTTGTACCATTTAGCATGTATATATGGATTAAGACAATAACTCTGAAAGATATTACAGTGACTTTTATTGAACACACTCATGGACAAAACTTAAGGAAGTTGTACCTTTTAGCATGTATATAGGGATTAAGACAATAACTCTGAAAGATATTACAGTGACCTTTATTGAAGACACACTCATGGACAAAACTTAAGGAAGTTGTACTTTTTAGCATGTATATAGGGCTTCAGACAATAACTCTGAAATATATTACAGTGACCTTTATTGAAAACACACCTATGGACAAAAACTTAGGGAAGTTGCACCTTTTAGCATGAATATCAGGATTCTCAGACAATAACTCCGAAAGATATTGCAGTGACCTTTATTGAATGTCTTTTAAAAAACAGACAACTGGCGAATTTCAAAGACTTTCCACTTTCCAGGGATTTTTTAAAAAAATAAGCTTATTTTCGATGCTTTAATGTTTTAAAATCACATTTTAATACAAAAAAAAAAGAATTTAAAAAGGTTTAAACAATATTATGAAATTAATTAATATAATTTCCGTGTTTATTTATATATTTATAGAATCTTACGCCTTTAAAATAGTTTCGAATTTTAAATAAACTTATTTTGAGAAGTTCTATATAAAATATAATTATATATCGCAATTTTCTTTAATTAAATAATATCATTTCATATATATAATTAGTATTATTTATACCTTATGCTGAACACGTAAATCATTATTCTTCACAATTCATCCTTTCATACTTCATCCCTAAGGTTAGAAATAATCGTTATTTCTCCTTAAAATAAATTTCGATTTTTCGTTGAAAGAAAACACATACGGGATAATTTTCAAATGTCATTTTACAATCACAAGCCGCATTATATTGTATTGTATTAAAAAATGTATTATAATTTAATAAAATAATTTTTAAAGATTATTTTTATAAAATAAAAACATCCTCAAAAGAGAATTGTATGTGAATTATTTTTGTTAATTTAAGGCAGAGACCTTGTAAATAATTGATTAGTGAACAAAATAGTTTAATAAAATATTTATTTAGTAATTTAGGCAGTTAATTAAATAAATTAGTTTTTTTTTATTTTGTGAAAAGGGGAAAATAAAGCACTTTTTAAATTCTCGTTTCTTTATCTTAACTATTTTTGTCAGTATTATTTTATGGATTAGTTTTTATTGATATTTAACAATGAAAATTGAATCTAAATATTAAAATGAAGATAATTTTAATATATAGAATTATATAAACACAATTGAACATAAATAAAAATGAAAAAATAGTACAAATGTGATATTGTACTGGGATAAGGTTGATAGATTAAGAAAAAGGCATCTCCTTATCGTGCAACTGAAAATTGCTGATGGCTTGCGCCATCTATCGGAATAAATATCAACTATTCTCGTTGATTTTTAATTATTCCAGAATTGGCCAAATATGATGCCTGAATGACCAGTATTTTGGTCGTTGAGGTACAACTACACCACGTTGATGAGGGCCAATAGCCCGAAACGCGTCCGTGGTTAGCTTTTCTTGATTAATCAAGAATGAGTATTTGGCCAATTCCGGAATAAATAATAAACCAACGAGAATAGTTTATATTTATTCCGATAGATGGCGCAAGCCATCAGCAACTTTCAGTTGCACGATAAGGAGATGCCTTTTTCTTAATATATAAATATACCAATATATAAACATGATAAATTTATTTCAATAGTATAAATTATTGACATAATAATAGAAAACCATTTTAAAAATATGTATATACAATAATATTTCAAATTTGACACCGAACTAAAATCTTTTTTTTTCTATTTTTCAAATCAAAAATACACATCCTAACATATATATAAATCCACCTCGTAAAAGTAGATAAACGACCTAAGCCTAAAATATATCGTCATCTTTAAAGGAATTCTTTTTCTCACAGATTAATCCAAAGTAGGGGTAAAAAAACGAATGAGTAATGATCAGCAGACGATTTTTTAAAAAATGGCGGGAACAAAGTGAAAAGTGGAAGGAAGAGAAGTAAAAGGGATAAGAGAGACTAAGCCTACTTAATACATCATCGTTATCCTGTTCTTTTAGCTCTAATTATGTCTTTTGGTACTGTTCGCTTTCGTCTGCAACAGAATAAATGGAATGTCGTGAAACAATGCGTTCGAAATTGTTACTTTGAATATACTAACGCGACAATGTAATTTGTATTATCCACCAATGGCGTTAATTATAATTAAAAAGATTCTAAAACATCTTCATTTTGCTTTCCACAATGGTTGTTAATTAACAGACTTACCTTAATGGGGAAGAAAGAGCCTCATTATCTGATGATCACGTGAGTTGTGCTAGGTCGTCTGTTATAATTTGTTACGCATCGTCTGATATTCTCCTCATTCGACCTTAAAATTAAAAAAAGGTAGAGAACTTAATTTTAGGAAAATTATTTTTAGATATGTTTTAAAATATTAAATTATGAAATTTTTTCAAGGTGTGTGTGTATTTATATCATAGAGCAATAGCCAGTGTATATGCAAAAAGGATATTACTAGAATAAATAAACTTAAAAATTAGTTGACGTAAAAAAAATATAGAACAATTCTCAACATTGACCATAACAGAAGATACAAAACGTCTATTGATACTAATACACCAATATGCTTCATAAATATTTTTCAAAGTATAGATAGAATAACAAAAATATTAATATTTTAATGTTTATTTAAAAAAGGGGAGGAGGATAGAGAAATTCTCCGTCAAAAGATTGGTTATGAAAACAACCCGTCAGATGTTCTAATGGAAAAAGAAGTAAAAAGCAAACCGAATGCATTAATTTTTCACAAATTCTGGAAAACAGCACAGACAATAGGTGCAATACAGATAATGGATCTGAAACTTGAAGAAATAGATAGAGAAATTCTCCGTCAAAAGATTGGTTATGAAAACAACCCGTCAGATGTTCTAATGCAAAAAGAAGTAAAAAGCAAACCGAATTCATTAATTTTTCACAAATTCTGGAAAACAGCACAGACAATAGGTGCAATACAGATAATGGATCTGAAACTTGAAGAAATAGATAGAGAAATTCTCCGTCAAAAGATTGGTTATGAAAACAACCCGTCAGATGTTCTAATGCAAAAAGAAGTAAAAAGCAAACCGAATTCATTAATTTTTCACAAATTCTGGAAAACAGCACAGACAATAGGTGCAATACAGATAATGGATCTGAAACTTGAAGAAATAGATAGAGAAATTATCCGTCAAAAGATTGGTTATGAAAACAACCCGTCAGATGTTCTAATGGAAAAAGAAGTAAAAAGCAAACCGAATGCATTAATTTTTCACAAATTCTGGAAAACAGCACAGATAATAGGTGCAATACAGATAATGGATCTGAAACTTGAAGAAATAGATAGAGAAATTCTCCGTCAAAAGATTGGTTATGAAAACAACCCGTCAGATGTTCTAATGGAAAAAGAAATAAAAAGCAAACCGAATGCATTAATTTTTCACAAATTCTGGAAAACAGCACAGACAATAGGTGCAATACAGATAATGGATCTGAAACTTGAAGAAATAGATAGAGAAATTCTCCGTCAAAAGATTGGTTATGAAGACAACCCGTCAGATGTTCTAATGGAAAAAGAAATAAAAAGCAAACCGAATGCATTAATTTTTCACAAATTCTGGGAAACAGCACAGACAATAGGTGCAATACAGATAATGGATCTGAAACTTGAAGAAATAGATAGAGAAATTATCAGTCAAAAGATTGGTTATGAAAACAACCCGTCAGATGTTCTAATGGAAAAAGAAATAAAAAGCAAACCGAATGCATTAATTTTTCACAAATTCTGGAAAACTACCCAGACAATAGGTGCAATACAGATAATGGATCTGAAACTTGAAGAAATAGATAGAGAAATTATCCGTCAAAAGATTGGTTATGAAAACAACCCGTCAGATGTTCTAATGGAAAAAGAAGTAAAAAGCAAACAGAATGCTTTAATATTTCACAAATTCTGGAAAACAGCACAGACAATAGATGCAATACAGATAATGGATCTGAAACTTGAAGAAATAGATAGAGAAATTCTCCGTCAAAAGATTGGTTATTAAAACAACCCGTCAGATGTTCTAATGGAAAAAGAAGTAACAAGCAAACCGAATGCATTAATTTTTCACAAATTCTGGAAAACAGCACAGACAATAGGTGCAATACAGATAATGGATCCAACTTGAAGAAATGTCGATGTTAATATACACTTTCTGTAGAAAATTGCTATGTTTACTTCTTGTTTGAAGTTTATATGTTAATTTTGTAATTATTCTTATTTTATAATTCATAGAAGCATTTTTCTGGCAGACATATTCAATTTTTATCATCATCATTTTTACAATATTATTATTATTTTTTCTTAGTTAGTTATCAAATCATTTGCAATTGTAGTTTCTTTTTTGTTTTGTTGTGTTCCTTTTTAATCAATAAAATATATATAGAACTAAGGTGTAATATTCAATTCAAACATATGGAACCAACATCGATTCATTTTTAAAACAAATCAAAATCATAAGCTTATACAACTTTCACTTTTTCATACACTTCTGTTTACCAATTTGGGAGAATTCTGTATGGGACTAGTGTCCTTATTTAAGGCTTTTTATTGTTGTTGTTTATAAAAATACGGAATATCTATAATTAAACCTCACTGTATTTAATGAAGGTAACTTCATTAATCAATACAACATTTGATCTAAAAAAACACTTGACGCTAATTGGCTAATGCAATCAACACTGATTGGCTGATTAAGGTCATGCGACAGTTGAAACCTAATCAGCGAGCGAATAAAACGGACACCATGCCTTAATATAAAAACTTAGAAAGATGTATTCTTAATAGAAATATACATTCATGGACAAACTTAGAGAAGTTGTACCTTTTAGCATGTATATAGGATTTAGACAATAACTCTGAAAGATATTACAGTGACCTTTATTGAAGACACACTCATGGACAAACTTAGGGAAGTTATACCTTTTAGCATGTATATAGGATTTAGACAATAACTCTGAGAGATATTACAGTGACCTTTATTGAAGACATACTCATGGACAAACTTAGGGAAGTTTTACCTTTTAGCATGTATATAGGATTTAGACAATAACTCTGAAATATATTACAGTGACCTTTATTGAAGACACACTCATGGACAAAACTTAAGGAAGTTGTACCTTTTAGCATGTATATAGGATTTAGACAATAACTCTGAAAGATATTACAGTGACCTTTATTGAAGACACACTCATGGATAAACTTAGAGAAGTTATACCTTTTAGCATGTATATAGGATTTAGACAATAACTCTGAAAGATATTACAGTGACCTTTATTGAAGACATACTCATGGACAAACTTAGGGAAGTTGTACCTTTCAGCATGTACATAGGATTTAGACAATAACTCTGAAAGATATTACAGTGACCTTTATTGAAGACATACTCATGGACAAACTTAGGGAAGTTGTACCTTTTAGCATGTATATAGGATTTAGACAATAACTCTGAAAGATATTACAGTGACCTTTATTGAAGACATACTCATGGACAAACTTAGGGAAGTTATACCTTTTAGCATGTATATAGGATTTAGACAATAACTCTGAAAGATATTACAGTGACCTTGATTGAAGACATACTCATGGACAAACTTAGGGAAGTTGTACCTTTTAGCATGTATATGGGATTTAGACAATAACTCTGAAAGATATTACAGTGACCTTTATTGAAGACACACTCATGGATAAACTTAGAGAAGTTGTACCTTTTAGCATGTATATGGGATTTAGACAATAACTTTGAAAGATATATTACAGTGACCTTTATTGAAGACACACTCATGGACAAACTTAGGGAAGTTATACCTTTTAGCATGTATATGGGATTTAGACAATAACTTTGAAAGATATTACAGTGACCTTTATTGAAGACACACTCATGGACAAACTTAGGGAAGTTATACCTTTTAGCATGTATATAGGATTTAGACAATAACTCTGAAAGATATTACAGTGACCTTGATTGAAGACATACGAGATAACCAAGTATGAACAAAATTACTTCTGTCAACTAAAAAAAAAAAAAAACAGACGACGGGTGACATCAAATATGAAATTTCTTTAAGTTTTGTCCATAAGTTCTTGAATTTTTAAAAATATTTACTGTTGATATATTAGGCAATTTTCAGAAGAACAAATAAACATGTAATTCGAGGATTGAAAAATGACTTGAATATTTTAAAATTCTAAATACTACCAGAATAAAGAAGACACTTTCTATATAGACGTTACAAGATATATCGAATAGAAACTTTCTAATAGCAACAGAAGAAACAACAATTATAACCCCAAAAGCTTATAGAGAAAAACTAATTAAACAGAACATTATGTTTCCAATGTTGAGGAAATAAGCATAAATCTAATCATAGATCACATAAAAAGAATCTAAACAAGATTTCCTAATTAAATTAACCAGAATAGTTAATTATATAAAACATAATGAGGTATATATATAATTAAATGTTGAAAGATTCATTTAATTTAGTTAGCAAACGATACCACAAACTTCTGTTTGTGATTTCAGTGAATTGTTACAGAATAGATTCATTATGAACATATGTAAATATTGGAGAGAGGAAGTCCTATTTATCTTCTAGAGTATGAGTTGAATTTAAATGAATATACACACACAAAGCCTTTATTAGGGACATGCCCCATACAGATTCTTCCAATTGGGTAAGGTAATAATCATCTTGTATTATTTACATAGGTAGTAAGATAGAACTGGCTTTACTCTTCGTCTCAAAGTCATTCACTTGTTGACTGGTCCTTACATAATGATGATTTAAAATTTCTTGTCTAAATTTTGTCATGTAGAGGTATAACATCCCACAAGTGAGCCAAACAGATTGAAGGTAATCTCGTAATGTCCATTTTTAGCATTCTTAGCCAGAATTTTAACGAAGATTCTTTTGCTATCACTGCGAGAGATGTTCTTCCTGTTTCTATCCTTAAAATATATCCTGGGTATTATTTGGGAGATTTAGAATTTAAATGAATATATTTAGATACATTCTATTTTATTATCCTTAGCATACACGTGGTATAGGCCATGATAATCATGGTGGGTAGAATAAGTTGAAATTATATTAATAAGAAACAGATTAAATCAATGAATAGTTTATTTCTGTTCCACCAGATGGCGTTCTGCCCTCTGAAAAGCACATGTACTACTGGTCAGGATATGCCATTTTTATTATTATTAATATATGTATATTCATTATATTATTTTTATCCCTAGTACACGTGATAATACAGGCCATGATAATTATTGTGGGTTGGCGACTGGTTTTTTTCGGGAAGTGCACCACATATTCGACTTTTGCACTGTTAAATTTCTAAACAATTTCAAAATTATAAATATACTTGTCGAAGGGTTGTTATATCCGAAAGTTTGTATTATCTTTATATAAAAATAAACTCTCTGCGTATTTTCTCTTTATTTATAATAACGGAATAATATGATGATCACAAAGTTTTTCTTTAAAAAATAAATGATTGAACAATAAAACAATATAATGCGGCTTGTGATTGTAAAACGAAATTTGAAATACTATCCCGCATGTGTTTCTTTTTAACGCGAAAATTCAAATTTTATTTCAAGGAGAAATAACGATTATTTCTAACCTTTTGGATGAGGTATGGAAGGGTGAATTGTGAAGAGTAATGATAAACGGAAAAATAAAAGTGTCCAGGGATGGGATACGAACCCACAGTGTTCCGCTTACCGGGCAGATGCCATGTCCACTAGGCTACCCTGAACATATTTTTCCGTTCGTAAATAATCTGTCACTAAAAACAGTGGGCTGTATTAAGGTATGAATGTTTGATTTCATCATCATCATCATCATTTTTCATAACAACATGTTGATCTCTTGGACCTTGTCACGTCTTCGGCACTGGTCTCTCTCTCTCTCTGAGGTGACATCCAACCTGCCTCTTCCTTTGTCGTACCCATTGACTCCTGAACACGAGGCCCCATGACTGCAAGTGGTACGACATATAAATACACCGAAAGAGATACCTATCCTTTAAAATATCCATTAGAACATTGCATTACTTTTATCGATTCAGTAAAAACCTTTACTAGTGGGGATAAGGAATGAGGCACACGTAACACCAGTTTTGGAAAATTCAAATAAAAGGTCTCAATATGTATATCATAGTATATCAGGCTATGGTCTCCAAATGGTAATCAGGTTGGCTTTCTGTCTAAATTTACCAAATTATGTGTTATATATATCTGATAATTTAAAACCCCAATCATTCTACCATGTCCCTGCCTATGTCCAACCACCTTGTACCCTGTACCAACTTACTGTATGACATGATGTACTGCTAAGAGCCAAATAAAATACGGACTGTATGTCAGACAGACAGAGAAAGACAAGGAGATAATACGATTATATATATTAATGAACAATTTCAGTTAGGCCTAAAGTTAAGAGGAAAGATTCCCATCTCGCATCATTAGCGCTAGGTCAACGACACTTTTATTCCAGAAATCTCCAATACAAAGGACCCTGGAGTTGAATTCGCTGAAAACAACTTTATTTAGGTCAATGCTCCATCCTCACATTTTCTGCTATAACTATGAAAGATGGCTTCCCAGTCGTTTGGACCAATCAAGGCGATTCTTCATCTTCCATGATGTAATGAATGACCAATCAGAATTTCAATAGAGTTCACGTGACACCACCCGACTGGGGAAGCCTCAGTAGCGTCTCCGAGTCTCATCCGTACTAGACGTGTCTGCTGATCCAGCGTAAATCGCGGGGCGTAAGATCACTCTCCTCCATGTTCTCTGTCTGTCAGCATCGGTTCTCTTGACCAACCAATCCTGTGTCCTCACTCCTGCCATCACGACTGCAAAAGTCACCAATCTAATCCCAACTTCCAGTTGACAGCACCTTCGCTGTCACAACTACCACAGAGCAAACGGAGAATCGGCAAGATTCTCCACAGAGAAAAGAGAGTCGACAGGATTTCAAATCGATTCTCACAGAGAGTCGACAGGATTTCACATCGATTCTCACATATATATATGTCATTTTTTTTTAAATTTTAAATCATATTACTTAAGAACACAATCTCTGTGAAGTCGATCGCGTCTCTTCATACACTGATTGTTGTTGTTTCCCGTTGGCCGGCTCAAAACCTTTTGTAAATATGTAAATACATAATCTTTAATTTTACGCCTTATGTCATGTATTACCTTTCTCAAATTTTATCTTCTATATTTTCATCAGCACAATTAAATCAAATTGTGATCTAAATTGATTAATTGTATTGTTTCTTTCAACATGACACGACCGTAAACCATATCATAATACTCATATATTCTGAAGCAGTAAATAATTTCTCAAATATAACATAACATATATACATATAGATTAATCGACATATGAAACTCATTAATTATATGACCAGCTTATCTAGGATCAAATATCATATATTATATCCACACCGATATTTCGTTAATTACTCATCTTCATCTAGAAGCAGCTTTCTACCAACTTTCTCTATCTACTGATATATGTGTATATATGATATTTAAGTAATATGTAAATAGGAAAATTGATTATATAATTAACTACTTTTGCATTAAAAATTGATTCTTCTGATTATATTAATAATTATCATTTTTATAATAAATATAATTAGGTTCAAATAAAAAGACATATATTGGATCAAAATATCATTTATTTTACCAATATTTCAGTTGGCTGAACGCCAACTTTTATCAAGGTATTATAACATTTTAAAGTGTGTCAACAACAAACTCAGCGCCACATAACGTGAGTTTGTTGTTGACACACATTAAATATGTTATAATACCTTGATAAAGGTTGGCGTTCAGCCAACTGAAATATTGGTAAAATATATAATTTTTGATCCAATATATGCCTTTTTATTTAAAGATTTATTTATGGATTGCTCTATTTTCAAAAAATATAATTAGGTGAATTAATTTTAGCGAAAATAGTTCATTACCATCACAATTCTATATAAATGTGGCCGACAGATAAATTGGCATATCGCTAGTGAAAATTGACTTGGAAAGAAACTAACATCTCCTTAAATCTGTTGTATTATATCATTTATATCCTGAACCACAAGGTAATAAAACTAAATAAATAAATATTGTGTGAGGTTTCGGTAACAGCGTTGTTACCATCTTCAGACAAATGATGAATATATATTAAGTACTTTTGTCTGAAGATGGTAACAACACTGTTACCGAAATGTCACACACTACTTTTTTATTTTGTCTTATTACCTTGTATTTATAATCTACTGTATATTGTGCCTTATCATTTATATCTAGAAGATTTAAATCTATTTATATAAAATCTTTAAGAATAAACCTTGGGGTCGGTGGAAGGATGGTCTAAACAGTTGGTTTTCGATCACTACGACCCGGGTTCTATTGCCGCATTGGGCACTTTTTCTGATTAAAAAAAATGCTCCAATGGCCCCCGATTCTAGCAAAAGTCCAACTCCACTAGCGAATGCAAGTAACCAAACGGGGCTCTGGCACAATGGTAAGTGCAAAGTTGAACCGCTTTTCACATGTGTATACACGTGGTACACCTACAGTAAAAATAGTCGCCTACTTCTACCCACCATGATTATCATGGCCTGTACCACGTGTACTAGGGATAAGCAAAAAAAAAAAAAAAAAAGAATAAACCTTGATTTAAAAAAAAATCGATTTTCTAGTAGACATGTTTTTTTAAACAGAAAAATAATTTAAAATCTTTAATTAACTGTTAGAGGAAGTTGTTATTCAAAAATGGTAAGTGAAGAGATTCATAGTAAGATGAGGTCAAATTAAAGAACAGAAATAGTTCCATTGTACAGGTGTAGCTCGAGGAAATCATGTTTAATTAGAGTTGGTCCATTGTACCTAAAGTCTCCAATAATCATAAACTATCCTCGTGCCATTTGCATTCAGAGATGAAACAAATGGGCTAAGTGGCGGGAGTACAAATGATTGGCTGGGTGATGAAATATTGATAAAGCGGTCGATATTCGGATTGGACAACATTTTTACAATATATATATATGAAAAACAATAGAAAAAAATAAAAGATAAGTGGGTCAGGTGTTGATATTAAAAATAAAGAAGGCATCTCCTGACCACGAGCACATGTGCTTTTTAGATGGCAGAGCGCCATCTAGTGGAGCAAGAATAAACTAAACGTTTATTTAGCTTGCTCCATGATATTTGGCCAACCCAATTTCTTGATAAATCAAGAAAAGCCATCCACGAACGCGTTTCGCGCTGTTGGCGCTCGTCAGCGTGGAGTAGGCTGTAACCACTGCATCCAAAAAGATTTTTTGGACCCAATGGCTTCTTGAGAAATCAAGAAATGGGTATTTAAGGCCAAATTTGCGTAAAGACGCTTAACACATATATATATGAAAAAAACAATAGAAAAAATAAAAGATAAGTGGGTCAGGTGTTGATTTTAAAAATAAAGAAGGCATCTCCTGACCACGAGCACATGTGCCTTTTAGATGGCAGAGCGCCATCTAGTGGAGCAAAAATAAACTAAACGTTCATTTAGCTTGCTCCGTGATATTTGGCCAACCCAATTTCTTGATAAATCAAGAAAAGCCATCCACGAACGCGTTTCGCGCTGTTGGCGCTCGTCAGCGTGGAGAAGGCTGTAACCATATATATATTGTTATACCTTTTCTAGGTTTTTCAAGAAGCCTCTGGGACCAAAAATATTTTTGGTATCAGAGGTACAGCCTGCTCCACGCTGACGAGCGTCAATAGCGCGAAACGCGTTCGTGGATGGCTTTTATTGATTTATCAAGAAATTGAGTTGACCAAATATCACGGAGCAAGTTAAATAAACTTTTAGTTTATTTTTTCTCCACTAGATGGCGCCCTGCCATCTAAAAAGCACATGTGCTTTTGGTCAGGATATGCCTTCATTATTTTTAATATATATTATATATAAAATATTTTATTAAATTTCAAATTGTCTGGAACAAACTACTCTGTAAAGTCGACCGCCAGATGTCGCGGATTCAGACTATATGAACCTTTTGTCGTTTTCCTTTGACCTTTTCCCCGTTTTATTTACTCTTTTAATCAAATCAATACCTGTCTCTTTCTTAACTTCCCATGGCCAGGAGAATCTAACCTTTTTTTGAACAACCTTAGTGGCGTACAGAACCTTGGTACTTTGCTATATTGCGGTTTGTCTTCTTGCTACATCCATTTTTGGGCTCGAATATTACACACTATGGTTAGTATCCATAAAACCATATTCTCTTTATTTTCCTGTTGGCTGGCTCAAATCTTTTGGTAGATGTGTAAATATGTAATTTTTCATTTTCTTTATTCTTCATTAATTGAGTCAGGTAATTACTTCCTTAAATTATTTTTATTCAGTTCAATTAAAGCAAATTTATTTATCACCATTAAATCAGACCCGATATCTCTAAAAGGAATGCTTGCGTTAAACAACACTAAATTCAGAGAACTATTTTATATAAACAATTGGTGAATTACAAGGTTTGAAGTTTAAGGAAGAAAAAACGACATTAAAATTGATTCCTACCTAGGAACAATTAATTAAGTAAATAGTGATTTTAAAGTATTTTTATAAGTTGGGGGGGGGGGGGGGGGGGGGGGGGAGAGTCCGACAACACCTTCCTGCGGTCCCCCCTGGACCCTTGGAATATTTGAACAAATTCTGGTTCGTTTCCAAGGTGACTAACGTGGCAACGGCACCCATTTTTTAATGAAGAGCGGATAATGGATATTGCTGCTGCTGTGATAGAGATATATGGAGACATCTGAGGCTCTTCTTTAGACAAGACAACAACAACAAAGTATTTTAAATCTTTTTTATCTCAGATATCAAAACTGCATACCAATACTATAAAGTATCAAAATGCAGAAAATTAAGAAAGATAAACTTCAGGATGAAGCAGCAATTTATTTAAGAAACAAACAAAAATTGATAAAAAATACAATAGAAGCAATAAGGGAAATATAACAGAGTATACTCAACTTTAAACAGAGAAACATATGGTTCTATATTTCCGTGTCGTTTTTTTTATTTACATAATGACCATATTCAGTTAGTTGAGCTAAATATATTAGCTTGGTTTTCTTATAAACGGTGAAAATAGTTATGAAAAAGGGCATCTCCTTATCGTGCAACTGAAAGTTGCTGATGGCTTGCGCCATCTATCGGAATAAATATCAACTATTCTCGTTGATTTTTAATTATTCTATGGCGCATAGATAGATGGCGCAAGCCATCAACAACTTTCAGTTGCACGATAAGAAGATGCCTTTTTTCATATTTATGCACCTTATACCAGTACAATATCACATTTGTACTATTTTTTCATATAGTGAAAATAGTATTCCTATTTGTGAGAAACATACAAGAAAATCATAAATCATTGAAACCATTTATAATATTTTCAAATGGATTTAAATCAGTTTTCAAAACTCTCCGAGTCATATTTTGACCAAAATCAATAATTTGTAGGCAACCAGCTCCCAAAAAGAAAACAAACTTGAACATAAATATAGAAAATTATATGTAAATATAAATATATAAGTTCCCCAGCACATAAATCGGGGGCTGGATGATATAATATTCTGAATTTTAATGAAAGGTTTATGATCCTGTGGCTTAGATATGGGGACACTTGGGTCGTGCAGAAATAAATGAATATATTATAATGATATATGGCGGGTAATAAAACTTTAGTACATTTTAATATATGCAAATATAAACTATATGTATTTCAAAACCACTCCCTCTCCCAGCCTCTCCTCCTGGACATCGTAAAATTAAATAAATAGGTAATATCTACTCATGGACAAAACTTAAGGAAGTGAGAAGTCTTTGATATTGCCGGTGGTCTGCATTTTTTTTTTAAGGAGACTGAAGCAATTTTGTTTACACTTGTTTATCTAGTGTGTCTTCAATAAAGGTCACTGTAATATCTTTCAGAGTTATTGTCTGAATCCCGATATACATGGTAAAAGGTACAACTTCCTTAAGTTTTGTTCCAATCAAGAGAAAAGAAAGGAAGCTAGTAAGGGACAACGTTCAAAGACTCCGATGGAATCCTTGGCAGAAGCACGTCAGATTCTTGTCAGTAAACAACAATATTTGAAAGCTGTGTGTCACAACTTCCATAGGGAAAGAGCTATGTATAAAAAATATTGTAAAAAAATATATTTTATTCTATTAGCAGAGTTTTTTTTTTTATGTTTATATTTTGCTATACTCTGTACTACACTTCCCTCTTTTGCTTATCTTTTGTTTATCATTCATAGTTTGTTCTTGTCTTAAATAAATTGTTGTCTCATCCCAAAGTTGGTCTTCCCTAATTTTCCACGTGGCATTATTTATTATTTTATAAACAGATTATTGATTTTGATTTTTATATTTCCTACTCTCTGTAAACTTTCCTCGTTGCTTCTTTAGTATTTTATAAATGTTATTTTTTTCTTACCATAAACAAATTACCGTGTCATCCTAAAATTTATCTTTTCTAATTTTCTATGTTATAATATTTAAAAGGGAGAGGTGCCTCTTTTTTATACATAAAAAAACACCCTCCCACAATATTATGTTATATATAGTTAGCGAATTATTGTCTTATAATTAATGTATACCTAAATTGTTAAAAAATTGTTTATAACACACAAAGAATGTAATATATATATTTTCTCCCCCTTTCAATATCATTAATATTTATATATATATAAATAATAATTTATATATAAAAATAATATATATCATCAATTTATTATCATGATACTCCTGTTGAAGGACTGACAAGTCCGAAAGCTTGAAAATAAAAATTTGAACAAGAAACTTAACTCTGGAAGCTTTATTTATTTTATAATACACCAATACCTCGCTTTGCGTCGTTTCGTTTTGCGTTTTTTTCGAAGTTGCGTCGCTGCTTAATTTTTACTGTGCGTCGTTAGATTTTCGAAGTTGCGTTGTTTTTGATTCGAGTCTTTAATTTTTTTTTTTTTTTTTGAATTTTTTTCCCTAAAATATGGCAACATCTTTGTTTTTGATTGCGCCATGCCATCAAAATTTTATTTTCACTTTGCGTCGTTTCAATTTGCGTCGTGTTTTTTTGGAACGTAACCCCGACGCAAAGTGAGGTATGGGTGTATCTACATTGTGTTTACCATTCGATAAATTCCCAAAAGATTCTCTAAGTAGGGTTACACTAATTAGGAAAATGACGGCTATGATAAATTATGAAGGAATCTCAACAGTTTATATATTGGTCTCAGAGGTAACAAATTAAACCTGATTAACTTCCATTGTATATGTGATATTATAAATCAAAACTATATATTTCTCTATCTTTCCTCTCTAATTACTTTTCCTAATTAGACATATCAATTAAGATAATATGGTCTTCTCATAATTAGAGAAATATATTTGGTAGGATTATATTGTGTCTTTATTGGATGATTTTTCGATATAGGATTTTTATGCTTATTAGCGTTTTTATTTAATAAATCGATAAATTTAATTGCCATCTACGATAAAATTTGTAACAAATATACAAGGTATGTCCCGTAAGTTCCCGGACTGGGTCCATAAAAAAAAAAGGTAAGATTTAAAAAAAAAAAATTTATTAAAACTTTTCAAAGTAATCCCCCCTTGCTTCAACGCACCAGCGCCATCGTTTCTCCCAATTGTCGAAACAGTTTTTATAGGCCTCTTTTGGAATGCTCTTCAATGCCAGCAGCGATTTTTCTATTATGTCTTCCCTGGTGTCAAAATGTCTTCCTTTTAGAACTGCTTTGAGTTTGAGGAACAGGAAAAAGTCATTTGGTGCGATGTCTGGGGAATAGGGTGGTTGAGGTAGGATTTCTGTCCCGTTTTTCGCCAAAAAACTCGTCACCAAGTGCGCTGTGTGAGGGCGGGCATTGTCATGGTGTAGGATCCAGTCACCATTAGTCCATTTTTCTGGCCTTTTTTTTCGAATCGCTTCCCTTAGAAGGCGAAAAATGCTCAAATACATTTCCTTAATAACTGTTTGGCCTGCAGGAAGATACTCGTGATGAACAATGCCCTTGTTATCCAAAAAAGCGACCAGCAACACCTTGTTTCTGGATTTCAATATCCTGGATTTTTTGGGTCTAGGCTCACCCTGACCTCTCCACTCGGCAGATTGACGCTTGGTTTCAGGGTCATAGCCATAGACCCATGTCTCGTCGCCTGTGATTATCTTGTCTTTCCATACCGGATCCGTTCTTGTCATTTCCAACATGTCCTCACAGGTTGCAAGCCGACACAGGTTTTGCTCATTAGTGAGGAATCTTGGGATAAATTTTGTTGGAGTCTTTTTGAGCCTCAAATCTTCGGTTACGATCCTTCCAATCGTTGTTTTAGAGATGCCTGTGTCTTGCTCTAGCTCCAGCAAAGTGGTTCGAGGATTTTCTTTTATCAAATCGGTGATTTTTTGCACATTTTCATCAGTCCTTTGAAATGTTGGGCGTCCTTGACGAGGATCATCTTCAATGGAAATTCGGCCAGCTTTAAATCTGGAATGCCATTCAAAAACAGTTGTTCTCTTTGGGGCGGAATTGTGGAATGCTTTATTAAGCATTTCAAAAGTGTCGGTTGCTGATATTTGAAGTTTCACACAAAATTCTATGCAAATCCTCTGCTTCAATTTTTGTTCCATCGTAAAATCGCCGCAGAGCAAGGTGTATCCTTTAAATAAATTAGAATAACTTTGGCGCGCGCGCACGTACCGCCTCGATATTGGTACCACCGTGTTGCCAGATATTTTTTCTATAATAAACTGTCAAATTTATTTACATTTTTCATTTATTTATTTTTTTATGGACCCAGTCCGGGAACTTATGGGACATACCTTGTATTTACTTGCAATGTATTTCTTTTTTCAAAAATATCATCAAATATTATCTCTACAGAGACTCTAATATTTAACTTATATCATTGCAGTAAGGTCTGTAGAGATAATATTTGATGATATTATTGAAAAGAAACTCATTGCAAGTAAATTTATTTGTTACAAATTTATATTAAATCGTATTATGTGAGAATTATAAACATATTTTTAACGTTATTTTTCTTTTCTTAATTATATATTTTATATATAATTGAACTCGCTTTCTTTCTATCTCCTTTTTCCACAGCACTTATCCTGTGATGATTAAAAATTGAAGGATGGAGGGCATGGCTCATCATCAGTGAACCCTTCCAGCGGTTTCCCCATTTCAATCTCCATACATCTTCACTATTGTATTGAACTGAGTTCTTATATACCCTGTACTTGCTATTGAATGCAGTAAATTTGTGTTTTGAAATAACTATGGACATTGATGATATTTCTTATTCTTTAATTAAAAAGGCATATATTGGATCAAAAAATCATTTATTTTGCCAATATTTCAGTTGGCTGAATGCCAACCTTTATTAAGGTGTTATAACATTTTAAAGTGTGTCAACAACAAACTCAGCGCCACATAACGTCAATAGCATTAAGTTTTTTAAAATATTTTGTTATATTCAATGGGGAGAAATATTTTTGATATATATATTTATATCATGGACAAAATAATTTTTGTAAAATATAGGTGTGAATATTTTGAAAATTAACAATAACGCCTATTTTATATTTTAAAATTATTTGTACTATTTGTAAAAAGATTTTTCGTATAAAAATAAAAATTACAATTCTTTTATTCTATTCTGCTTTGTTTTTTTTTAATCTTCTTTTACTGAGAAATATATATTCCAGAAATATATTTGATTCAAGAAATTTTACATTTATTAAAGATAGAAATATTTTTGACGAGAGGATGTTTCGACCTGAAAAAATATATTTGCTTTATATAATTTAAAAGTGGAGGAGAAAAATAATCTATGGGGATACACGTGAAGAGTAAAGTCCATGGTAATCATAGGTCGGTAGAGCTATAGTATTTTACTCTATAAGTGTACTACATGTTGAAAGAAGTTCGAATTTTACACTTAGAAGTGTGCCAGAGCCCCGTTTGGTTACTTGTTTGGACAATAATTCGGTGCCTATAAATATTTTGAAATAAAAAACTATTATTTTTAAAGAAACAAAACTTGAGGAAGTTGTACGTTTTAACATGTATATCATGATTCAGACAATAACTCTGAAAGATTTTGGATACACGTCGAGCTTTATTGAATACACACGATATAAACAAGTTTGAAAAAAAAAATATTTGTTACAAATTTTAATAAATCATATTACTGTATTTGATATTTCTTTAAAATAGAAAATAATATCTTTACACACATCATATATAAAACATAAAGTTGCGGGAGTATGATATTCATGAACCAGAAGTAGCACTTCTACATGTTTTAATATGCATTTTTGAAGGGAGAGGTGTCACTTTGGTATACACACACACATATATATATATTAGATAATAAAAAGGCCTATATTGGATTTAATAAAATATTTATTTTGCCAATATTTCAGCTGGCTGAACGCCAACCTTTATCGAGGCAAATATTGGCAAAATAAATATTTTATTAAATCCAATACATGCCTTTTTATTATCTAATGAATTAAATATGGATTGCTCTATTTTCAAAACATATATATTATATTAAAAATAAAGAAGACATCTCCTGACCACGAGCACATGTGCTTTTTAGATGGCAGAGCGCCATCTAGTGGAGCAAAAATAAACTAAACGTTTATTTAGCTTTCTCCGTGATATTTGGCCAACCCAATTTCTTGATAAATCAAGAAAAGCCATCCACGAACGCGTTTCGCGCCGTTGGCGCTCGTCAGCGTGGAGAAGGCTGTAACCACTGCGACCAAAATTATTTTTGGTCCCAATGGCTTCCCGAAAAATCAAGAAATGGGTATTTAATATTGACGAGCGCCAACAGCGCGAAACGCGTTCGTGGATGGTTTTTCTTCATTTATCAATAAATTGGGTTGGCCAAATATCTCGGAGCAAGCTAAATAAACGTTTAGTTTATTTTTGCTCCACTAGATGGCACTCTGCCATCTAAAAAGTACATGTGCTCGTGGTCAGGAGATGCCTTCTTTATTTTTAATATCAACACCTGACCCACTTATCTTATATTTTTTTCTATTGTTTTTCATATATATATATATATATATATATATATATATATATATATATATATATAATCGACCCTTTCCCTTCACCAACTTAAACCTTTGTTTGGTAAATTCGACCGATTCCATAACATTCTCGTAGGAGGAAAAAAAAAAAAATAAAAGAATCAAATCTAAAATTAATCCTCATCTCTCCCAATTACAAACTTATCAAATTAAACATTCAACAAGGAGAAGACACATTTGGCCAATTCTGGAATTCAACATCAACAATTTGTTGATATTTATTCCGACAGATGGCGCAAACTATTATCAAATTTTAGTTTCACGATCAGAAAATGTCTTTTTATTAATTTATTCACCAAATATCAGTACAAGTTCACTTTTATACAATTTTTCACATATTATTAGGTAAAAAATAAAAATGGCATATCCTGACCAGAAGCACATGTGCTTTTCAGAAGGCAGAGCGCCATCTGGTGTAACAGAAATCAAATCTTCATGGATTTAACCTGTTCCCTGATATTTGGCCAACCCAGATGGCGCACTGCCTTCTGAAAAGCACATGTTCTTCTGGTCAGGATATGCCTCTTTATTTTTAATATCAACACCTGACCCACTTATTTTTTATTTTTTCTATTGTTTTTTCATATTATTAGGTGATTTTGAAAATATACCTTATATATTCCCTATCACAATTATTATATCATATATATTGTGTATTCGAATTGAATAATAATAATATAATTATATTAATTATTAATAAATATTATATTCGTTTACAAAGTTATAATATTTCAAAATTCTCAGAATAAATTAAAATTACAGAAGAGTAGTGTTTCCAATTAATTTTAATTTTCTTAACCAAATTAATTAACATCATTTTCAAATACAATATAAAAGAAAGCAATTAATTTAAAATCTAAATTGGTAAAAATATTCTGGAATCTTTTCTTAATCCCTAAATACGATTTTTCTTTAAAAAATTATACCAAAAGAAAAAAAAAAATCTTCAAAAAGGCGGGAAAATAATAAAAGTGCGCTTGACAACGCTGAACGGAAATGATGGCGGCTAGACAATGACCTTCTTGGCGCCATTTTAAGAGGATTATGAAGAGCATTGTGTGACAGAAGACGACCACGTATGAAGTTCTAACCCTAATTGGCTGGCACTCTTTTGGAGACAATAGACCAGGTGTACCATTTTATTGGGGATTAGTCCTTTTGGGACGGAGGCTCATCTCCATCTTGCATTAGGCTTAGAATAACACCATCACAGAGATTAACTCAACTTTCCACAAATAATGGACTATATACTAAAGCTTTAAAGTAATTTACCAAATTCTCCCTCAACTCTCTTTTCCAAAAAGTATTGTTGGATTTTTTTTTTCCTCTTCTTTCTCGAAGAAAATTATTTTTATATTATTATTGGATTAAGGGGAAGAATGCTGAGACCACTCTATCTTCAAAGTTTTTTAATGACTTTGGAATAATGTTTTAATAATGAGTTTTAATATTGTTTTTTTTTTCTCTATATATTTATATATCTCTCTCTATCTCTGTAAGTGAGGATTTTTCTCATCAATTTTTTTTAGAAATTTCCATTAACTCACGAGTATATTATTTCCCTTCTTTTTTTACTTGTAAATTATTATTTTAAAGAGAAATATTCATAATAGTTTTTTAAAGAAATAATATATATATTTAGGTAAAAAGAGACATTAATTATATATATATGAATATGCAAATAGTAAACATATATAAGCATAATTAATTTACATATTTCCAAAAATTTTAATTTGATAAAATAGAAAACACAAATATAAGAATTTATAATTAGCAAATTATAATTAATAAAAATATCATTCTTAGCTTACAGCTCCATCTATGTTTTAAAATTATAAGTAGTTTAACCCTATTTTTATTTAATTAAAAAGTTATTGTTCACAAAGTAATTAGAAAACAATAAAACGCGCATTCTATATATAAGAAATTGAATATGCACAAACAATAATAAACAATGGGACATCATTCAACATTAATAATAAACAATTAGACAAACAATAAACAAATACAATATTAAACAATAAGACAACATCCAATACCAATAGTAAACAATGAAACAATTTGCAGAGCCAATAAAAAAATCAATGATATAATATGAACGAGCAATTTTAAATAATGAGACAATATCCAAAATCAATAATAAACAATGTAACAATATGCAAAAACAATAATAAATAATGATACAGCATCCAACATCATTGATAAACAATTAGACAATAAACAAATACAATATTAAACAATGAGAGACGAAATCTAACATCAACATCATGAAGCAATATACAAAGCCAATAAAAAGCAGTGAGACAATATGTATTAACAATATTAAACAATGGGACAACATCCAAAATCAATAATAAACAATGAAACAATATACAAAGGCAATAAAAAGCAGTGATACAATATGCATGAACAATATTAAACAATGGGACAACATCCAAAATGAATAATAAACAATGAAACAATATACAAAACCAATAAAAAGAAGTGATACAATATGCACGAACAATATTACACAATGGGACAACATCCAAAATCAATAATAAACAATGAAACAATATACAAAGGCAATAAAAAGCAGTGATACAATATGCATGAACAATATTAAACAATGGGACAACATCCAAAATGAATAATAAACAATGAAACAATATACAAAACCAATAAAAAGCAGTGATACAATATGCACGAACAATATTAAACAATGGGACAACATCCAAAATCAATAATAAACAATGAAACAATATACAAAACCAATAAAAAGCAGTGATACAATATGCACGAACAATATTAAACAATGGGACAACATCCAAAATCAATAATAAACAATGAAACAATATACAAAACCAATAAAAAGCAGTGATACAATATGCACGAACAATATTAAACAATGGGACAACATCCAAAATCAATAATAAACAATGAAACAATATACAAAGCCATTAAAAAGCAGTGATATAATATGCATGAACAATATTAAACAATGGGACAACATCCAAAATCAATAATAAACAATGAAACAATATACAAAGCCAATAAAAAGCAGTGATACAATATGCATGGACAATACAAACAATGGGACAACATCCAAAATCAATAATAAACAATGAAACAATATACAAAGCCAATAAAAAGCAGTGATACAATATGCATGGACAATATAAACAATGGGACAACATCCAAAATCAATAATAACCAATGTAACAATATGCAAAGCCAATAAAAAGCAGTGATACAATATGCACGAACAATATTAAACAATGGGACAACATCCAAAATCAATAATAAACAATGAAACAATATACAAAACCAATAAAAAGCAGTGATACAATATGCACGAACAATATTAAACAATGGGACAACATCCAAAATCAATAATAAACAATGAAACAATATGCAAAGCCAATAAAAAGCAGTGATACAATATGCATGAACAATATTAAACAATAGGACAACATCCAAAATCAATAATAAACAATGTTAAATATGCAAAGCCAATAGAAAGCAGTGATACAAAATGCAGGAACAATATTAAACAATGGTACAGCATCCAAAATCAATAATAAACAATTAAACAATATACAAAGCCAATAAAAAGCAGTGATACAATATGCATGAACAATATTAAACAATGGGACAGCATCCAAAATCAATAATAAACAATGAAACAATATACAAAGCCAATAAAAAGCAGTGATACAATATGCATGGACAATACAAACAATGGGACAACATCCAAAATCAATAATAACCAATGTAACAATATGCAAAGCCAATAGTGAGACAATATACAAGAACAATATTAAACAATGGGACAACATCCAACATCAATAATAAACAATGTGACAATATGCAAATACAACAACATACAATAAAACAGTGAATAATAAACAATTATACAATAAGCAATATTAAACAATGAGACAGACACACAACCTTCAATATCAATAATTAAAAATGAAACAATTTACAAAACCAATAAAAACATTGAGACCATATGCATGAACAATATTAAATAATTAAACAACATCCAGAATCAATTAAACACAATCAATAAATATACAACATCATAATTAAAAAAAAAAGAAAAAAACGCAAAATTGATATAAAACAATATGGGAATATAATATACGATATTAAATACAATAAAATGGAAAATACAGAAATTAATAAAACATTCTAAAAGTCGCAATAAACGACATAACACAGACACCTAAGAGATATAAATATATGATAATATATTTGCCACGTTCTCAAGCTGTGAAATACAATAAAATGGGATTTATTGCACCCAATGTTTGAGCACTTAGAAACAAATATCTGTGAACTTTAAATCTTTCTTTCGATTCGATGACAGCATTGTGGAAAATTTGTTGAATTTAAACAAGTGGGGGGTAGCGAAATATTTTTATTATAATTTAACCGAAAACATTTGGCAACGCTGTAAAATGTGGGGGGTGGAACGCCAAAAAATTGGTGGAAAGATTTCATAAACGATTTTTTATTATTATTTGGACAGGAATCTCTATAGGAAAAAATCAAATATCGACAAATATTTTGTTCCATTTTTTAAATTTCTACCTAGAAGCTGATTTTACTTGTTATTTATACAATCGTAGATAAAACTTAAAGAAGTGGAAAATCTTTGATGTTGCTGGTCATATTTTCTTTTGTTGTTGTTGTTTGAAGACGACAGAGGAAATTTTGTTCACACTTGGTTATCTCGTGTGTCTTCAATAAAGGTCACTGTATATCAAATATCTTTCAGAGTTATTGTCTGAATCCCGATAAACATGGTAAAAGGTACAACATCCTTAAGTTTGGTCCATGAGTTTATCTTTCAGAGTTATTTTATGAATCCCGATTTACATTGTAAAAGGTACAACTTCCTTAAGTTTTGTCAATGAGTGTATCTTTCAGAGTTATTGTCTGTATCCCGATATACATGGTAAAAGTTTTGTCCATGAGTATATCTTTCAGAGTTATTGTCTGAAACTCGATATACATGGTAAAAGTTTTGTCCATGAGAGTGTATCTTTCAGAGTTATTGTCTGAAACCCGATATACATGGTAAAAGGTAGAACTTCCTTAATTTTTGTCCATGTGTGTATCTTTCAGAGTTATTGTCTGAAACCCGATATACATGGTAAAAGGTAGAACTTCCTTAATTTTTGTCCATGTGTGTATCTTTCAGAGTTATTGTCTGAACCCCATATACATGGTAAAAAAAAACAACTTCCTTAAGTTTTGTCTATGAGTGTATCTTTCAGAGCTATTGTCTGAATCCCGATATACATGGTAAAAGGTACAACTTCCTTAAGTTTGGTCCATGAGTGTATAAATGAGCATATAAGTCTATCCGTCGAACATACGACGAGACATGTCAAGAATAATTAAGCCTAGAAATGTGTCGATACAATTGAACAATTCACCCACCTTTAAATTCTACCATCAATGAGTTCGGGATTCCAAGATCCGAGGAGAGGAAACACGGCTGGCAATCCACGGCGGAAGAAGTAGCGTTGTCGCATAAAGGATCTAGGGGCAACATACGACAGTAAGCTCTCTTAGAAAACTGGAATATTCTATCCATCAATAAGCCTATAGAATGATAATAGAAAGAACAATTCTCTATAAACTCTACCATTACAAAATAAGCACAGATCTCCATACAAAGAACAAACATACCTAATAACCTGATTATTTCTAATCAAAATATATATTTCCACAGTGCTAGGATAAGTGCCAACACCTAATGAAAACTTAAACCTCATATAAATACTGTCTAAATTATATTGTAACAAAGTATTTATTAATTTTATTATTTTTATTAACAGAGTGGTCATTTTTATGATTATATTTTGCTACTCTGTAAATTTCCCTCGTGGCTTATCTTTTGTTTATCATTCATAGTTTGTTCTTGCCTGAAATAAATTGTTGTCTAATCCTGAAGTTTTTGTCTTCCCTAATTTTCCACGTGGCAATATCATTAAGTCTTATTTAATTGAAAATAAGATATTAATAGATATAAGAGAATAATTCAATAGTATCGTAGTATTAGAGCTTTAAAGAAGCGTTCTGGTAGATTAAATTGGCGAAATCTCTGGGTGGGTTCTCCACTGATGAGCCAAGCATTCCCAATATATTTTTTGATTCGCAGATAGAACAGTATATAAGTTTGATTTCTGTATGAAAAAGAAACATTCGAGTCTTAATATTTTCATTTGTTAAAGGAGTGGGGGGTCGGTGGAAGGCCGGTTAAACCGTTTAGTTTTCGACCACTACGACCCGGGTTCGATTCCCGCATTGGACACTTTTTTTCTGTTTAAAACAAAATAAAATGCACCAATGGCCCCCGATACTTGCAAAAGTCCAACCCCACCAGCGAGTGCAAGTAACCAAACGGGGCTCTGGCACATCTGTAAGGGCAAAGTCGAACTGCTTTTCACATGTGTAGACATGTGGTGCGCTTACAGTAAAAAGCAGTTGCTAACTACCCACCAATGATTATCATGGCCTATACCACGTGTACTAGGGATAAGCAAAAAAAAAAAATTTTGGTAAAGGAATACTTTATTGAAATCTACAGGTCATGAACACACATAATATAATAAAATCATTCTCTATGCCCACAGAACCTGGACACAGCCAACAATGGCCATAGGATGCCCACACAGTTGGACATTAATTTGTATGCGATAGGACGACAGCTAGCTCGCAGCTCTGCAAACCTTCCTCATCAACGTTTCTTATAACCTTCATCAGAATAACCTGCCAATATCTTGGAGTTATCCCATCACTGTTGTCATTTACACTCATGGATAAAATAATGTAAATGGTTCCTTTCAACATGCATATAATACTCTCGTAATTATCTATATATATATGAAAAAAAGCACATATGCTCGTCGTCAGGATATGCCTTCTTTGTTTTTAATATATATATTATCGTGGATGGCTTTTCTTGATTTATCAAGAAATTGGGTTGGCCAAATACCAGGAAACAGGGTAAATCAATGAATAGTTGATTTCTGTTCCACCAGATGGCGCTCTGCCTTCTGAAAAGCACATGTGCTCCTGGTCAGGATATGCCTACTTTGTTTTTGATATATATATATATATATATATATATATATATATATATATATATATATATATATATATTTATAATTTGAATTTAAATAATCAAACTAATGAAGATAATTTTAATAGAATACTTAACTATAAAACTATACAACTATTTATTTTTATAATTAATTTAGATTTAGCTTGCTAATCTAACCAAATCTACTTGATATGATTTATCATTCTGATCAGATTGCTCCTTAAGTTTTAAATGTAGTATCACTGTTATATTTTTATTATATAGTTTTTACACTATATTAATTCATATGAGCTTGCTCTATGATATATTTTTATATATAATATAATATACAAATTTAAATATATATTAGATATTCTAATATAAATAAAACTCCATACAGATTATAATTATCTTTTATTGTTTGATTATGAAAAAGTAAATTATAAAAATAATTTTAAAAAATAACTTCAGAACTTTTGTTTTTTTCATTGTTTAGATAGTTTAAAGATGTTTTTTATTAGTTATTCTTAAAAAATATAACAGATAACAAACAGTAATATCTATATTTTTATAGATTAATTATTCATTTTATTACAAATTTAATTACCACAAAAACAATTAAGATAAATATATTAATAAAAAAAAAAAATTTTTTTCTCAATAGAATAACAAACTAAAAAACTAAAAAAAACTACCAGCATATTAGGGTTAGCACCTCTTTTATGTTAATTCAAACTCGCTAAGAATTGCCTAAGAAAGAATTGTCAAACTTGTCCCTCTCTTAAGAACCATGATACATTTCAAACGACTAGTTGTAAATTAGTAAATACTATTTATAAATTAACATGCCAAATTTGTCAATTATCATATATAGGACAAACATGTAATCCATTAAATATACGAATAAACCTACATAGAAACCACGCTAAAAAATCAATTGGTAATATATATATGAAAGAACACAATAAATTACATACTTTTAACAACTTTAAGATAGAAATACTAGACATATGTCAAAACAAAAAACAACGACTATTATTAGAAAACAACTACATTTATAAACACAACACATTATTCCCTTATGGACTTAATGACGAATTAAACTACACATACAAACCACAAACAGAAGAAATTTCAACTTATGAAATCAGCTGCAAATACAAAAAAAATGAATTCAAAACTAAACCTAATAAAACTAGAGGTAAAACTACCAATAAATTAGGTTACATTGAATTTGAAGAATTACTGGACCCAAAACAAATGTACACTAACAACTTCGTCGATAAATTTATTAAAACATTATTTAAACTAAATAATAATAAATTTATCAAACTTATAGAATATATTAAAATTCATAATCTAACTAATAGATTAATAGATATCACACACGACATCTTTAAATACAGAAAAATTAAACAATCTACTAATAACATTAATATTATCATTAAATTTAATAACAATTTATTTAATCATATTAAGTTTAATGATATTTTTAATAACCAAAACATTAATAATCTTTTCCCTATAAAAAATTTAAATTTCAAAACAATCTGGAGATACAACAAAAATATAGGTAATTTAGTTTGCAATTATAACCAATTTATTAATAATTTGGCAAATTATAAAAAAATTAAATGTAATTGCAACAACTATATTGATAAATATAAGTTTTCAGGTCATATATTAACTAGCAATTTTTCTTTTTTAAATCCAGAATATCAGGATATTTTAAATAAAGGGTATAAATATATACCTCAAATTAAACACAATTATAATAATACAATTAAATCTATATTAAAAGATATAGATATTTTCATAAATAAAACTAGTATAAAATACAGTATTCCAGAATTTACTTTTCTGGAATGGAAACATAATATTAAAAAGGAGGTTATAAATTATTATAATAATACACTTAAATACACAAAACCTAATTCAGATATTCCTTCTTTTAAAGAAAATATAATTAATTTACAGAAGGACTTTATTATCACTCCTATAGATAAATGTTCCAATAACTTATCTATAATCTGTAAAAATCTATACCACGATATACTAAAAAAGGAAATTGATAATAATCATAAATACACTTTTGCTAGAACTACAGCCACAAAAATCAAAAAAGACATCAAAAATGTTGAAAATTCACTAAAAATTTATAATCACTACAAAAATCCAAACATACCAAAGTTCTATATAATTCCTAAACTACACAAAAAACCTATTTCTTTCAGAACAATCACATCTGGTATAAATTCAGTTATAAAAAACATTGATATACAATTAGCTTCAACACTACAATTTATTATAAATAAATTAACTAATAAATATAATTATAAATTTATCGACTCAAATAAAAAAATCATTAACTATTTAATGAACAATTGGACAAACATGGAAACAGTACACACATTTGACTTTGAGGACCTATATTCTAAAATAAATTTAAGAGATCTAAATAATAAAATAACCAATTTATTTAACGAAATCATTAATGACAAAACTTTCCACATTAAAATTATTCATAACAGATATAAAACAATTAAATTAGATCTTAAAACAGCAAAAACTCTACTGGAAACATTTTTAAATTTTAACTATATAGAATTTAAAAATAAAATATATATTCAATCAGAAGGAGTTCCCATGGGAACGTCTTCTAGTCCGTTATTAGCAAACTTAATATTATTCTGGTACGAAAGAGAATACTTTCTACAAAATAATGTTAACTGGCAAATGTTCCGTTATGTAGATGACATTATAATATTTAATAATCCACAGTTCAAAAATTTAATACCTAAAATTTATCCTAAATACTTGAAACTTAAAAACAATGAAAAAATTTATAGAAACAAAAAAGTTAACTTTTTAGACCTAAATATAGACCTTACAAATAATGCTATTAAAATTTATAATAAAAAAAGTAATTATAATTTCAATATTATAAAATACTGTAATATGAATTCTAATATTTCATTAAATTGCTGTAAAGGTATATATTTTGGTCAGTTTCTAAGATTTTATAGAATAAATAATATATTAGAAAATTTCATAGAAGATGTTAATAATTTAAACATGGAATTTATTAAAAACAAATTTAGTATCAGACAAGTAAAATATTTCAACAGTATATCAATTATAAAATACTTAAAAAAAAATAAATGGAAGTATCCATTTACTAAATCAACTTTCTATAATTTCTTTCAATAATCAATACTACAAATTTATAATCTTCAACAATTAGTTAAACTTAAATTAAATAGCTGATTTGAAGATTTTTTCACAAGATTTTTAAAGTAATATTGTATATAATTCATTTTGTTTAATCTCCAATTTCTGGGGAGGAAAATGGAAATTAAATAAAAGTGAATTTTCACAATTAATAGCTTTATTAAACTCTAATAATTTGCCTTTTTAAAGGAATATTGAAAGATGAATAAGTTTTGAATCAATTATTTTAATTTTTAACTGACTGTAAAGATTATAAAATTTGGATTTCTTCCCTTAACTATCTTATCTTTATTCTTTGAATGTCTTGTTCTCCCACAATTCGGTCTAAATTTGTCCCCACCCCCCCACAACATGTGTTATCCAGAAATAGTTGTTTACAGTTGAAGGCGTTCGCGGACAAGGTAGGTACACATTATATCTGTTCATATAAATGTTTCACTGTAGTAACTTTATATTAACACATAAAATACGGTTGAAAGGAGGTCTAGACATAATAGAGAAGGGATGAAATGTTGAAAAGCTGAATTTCTATTTGAGAAGTCCCGGTTCAGCAGACCTCTTTTTTCAATAATTACTCCAATTTAAGTTTTTTGTATATGTCTGGTCTACCATTAGGGTTTCAAAACATAATAACCAAACTTATAATAAAAGTTAATTCATATTATAGATATTTTACTAAATACAACTTTTTATATTCATATTTTAAAATAAAAAAATTTAAAAAATCTTTAAAAAAAAAAAAAAACGAATAAAATATAAAATTATAAAAAAATATATATATATACTAACAATCTTATCTACCTTATTTACAAAACTTTTTGTTTTCTTTCTATTAGTTTGATTAAAAGTACATGGTTCTGTCTTTCTATCTTTTTTCTAACTATTATATATATTATCTCTTCGATTATTCTATATATAGGATTAGAGTATGTCTGAATGACGTGTAAAAGCCGATGTAATAGACGTTACTTTGTTAATTTTTTATTGTTATTAATTATAATTATATAATTAACTAGAGGATGTTTTAGAAGTAAAGAATTTTTTTTTTTCTCTATCTATACTAAATAATAACAATTAACAAATTTATAATTTGAATTTAAATAATCAAACTAATGAAGATAATTTTAATAGAATACTTAACTATAAAACTATACAACTATTTATTTTTATAATTAATTTAGATTTAGCTTGCTAATCTAACCAAATCTACTTGATATGATTTATCATTCTGATCAGATTGCTCCTTAAGTTTTAAATGTAGTATCACTGTTATATTTTTATTATATAGTTTTTACACTATATATATATATATATATATATATATATATATATGTTATAACCCTATGTTGTTATTTAAAATAAAATAAAAAACTTTTTGATACCTTAAAATTAATATTTTTCTAATTTGTTTTTAATTACCATTACTCCTTCTCTAATACAACTAGCTTTCATATAAATTATATTTAATTCTACTTATATATATATATGTTGTATTTAGAAAGGTGTGTCCTGTAAATTTGCGATAGGAAGATAGTCGTGTGCTAAAAGAGTCCCACTTATTTTTAAAAATTGCATTAAAGTATTGTTTATTCTGGCTTCAAAGATTGACCTTATCTCAATTCACCAACTTAAACATAATTTTAGAATCTCAGTATGATTTCCTATTTCTTAGAATGTTATGTAATCAAAACCATCTCTATACGAATAAAAGCCATAGTTCGAAACCAATGGTATACAGAATGTTGGCTTTTGTCTGAATTTGCCAAAGATAATGTCAAACAACTAAAAATTTAAATTAAAATCAAAAAGGTAATACTTTCCAGTTCGGTTCCAAAATCACTTTATTAGGTATCGCTTAAAAAGAGCAACCTAGTTTATGATAATTGCAACAATTAATAATATTTCTTGAAAATAAAGATACTTCGGCCAGTAAATCTTTTTATTACCTCTTTTTTAATTATTACGATAATTAAATAATTACGTATTACGATAATTAATAATATGTAAGGGTTATTACCATATTAAAAAAAAAGTGTCTAATGCAGGATTCGATCCGGTTTATGGCTGTTGGGAATCGAGGGTGCTACCCATTCGTCCACTGACGATTCTATGGGAATACTGTACCATTCATGTTACACCAAGGTTTATAATTAGAACGTACAGAAAGTGATTCGAGTAGAAAGGAAAGAACCAATTTGGAGACAACCTAAAGACATGAGCGTATTGAAATAAGATCTTCACATGTCCCAAAGATGGACATAACCAATGACACATCCTTATCACAACTTTTTTACATATGTCAACAAGATGATGTCAATGTAATTACTACATGTAGTACTTCCTCTTCTGTCTAAATATGGAATTTGAGTTGCATAACCTGATATTTACATAATCTCGATTTGGACATAAGTTTGATTGCTTGGTGATAGGACTTTTTTTGGAACAAGTAGCAGACAAATATGGACAAGTTATCAAAATTTATTTAAAAAAAAAATTAACAATATGTATCATTATTATATTTTATATGTGATTCTATTATCCAAAAAAAAAAAGCTTATGTCCATAGTTTGCTTAAATATTATTTCTGAGATTCTACTCTTCACACACACACACACACAGTGTAGCATATATAAGCAGAATGATTCAATATTGAGCTCAAAAGAAGCGGTCTGATAGATAAAATTGGCGAAACCGCTGGGAGAGTTCACCACTCATTAGCCAAGCCCTCTTAATTTATATTTTTTTCATTGCTGTAAGGACAGTAGAAGTTTGATTGATGTGTAAATGTTTTTAAAATCGCGTCTTAATGTTTTATTTTCTGTATACGTATCATTTTATTAGAAAAAAACATTCATTCAAGTTACGACGCTTTTTGCTCGCTCACCTTTTTCCAATTGAAAGTATGCATATTGTTTATTTTTTACCGATTTTTCTGAATACCTGTAAATAATTTTACTTAACGGATACGTTTTATTAACATAAAAATATATGAGTTTGTTTATACAAAAATGTAATGCCTCGATAAAGGTTGGCGTTCAGCCAACCGAAATATTGGCAAATAAATATTTTATTCAATCCAATATATGTATTTTTACTATCTAATGATTTAAGTATGGATTGCTCTATTTTCAGAACAAATAAAAATAAATATAAATATATGTTATATGTGGAGGTCGGTGAAGAAGAGGTAAAACCATCGATTTTCGACAACTACGACTTGGTATCGAATCCCCCATTGGAAAGTTTTTTTCTGAAGAATTGTTTCAATGGGCTCTGATTCTTGCAGAAGTCTAACACCACCCTTGAGTGCGAGTAACTAAACGTGGCTAAGACACACTGGTAAGTGCAAAAGTCGAACTGAATTCTACATATGTAGACATGTGGGGTACTTACAGTACAGGGAAAGCAGTCGCTAACCATCCACCATGATTATCATGGCCACGTGTACCTCTGATAAATATAGAAGAACTAGCCGAATGACCCGGGCAACGCCCGTGTTTTACCCGATTGAATGTTTTGATTCAAATACTCTTTGTTACAATTATAAATTGGCGCCTTATATTAATGCATATATTAGTTAATAACTATAGCCTATGTGCTTTATCTGTCTATGTACTATTGGCTTCCGTAGGCGTCTCTTTCTGGGAAAAAGAAAGAGAGGATTCCATTTGGTTATTAACTAATATATGCATTTATTTAAGGAACGACGCGCTCCAACACAATGTTTACAAAAACGAAAAAGCGAGTGGGGGGGGGGGCAAAGGTGGCGTGATCGTAGCCGACCAATAGGAGGGCGCCATTCCAAAAAAAAAAGCAAACGGTGACAGAGATGACCGATGAAGAATGACGCTCGTAACTGTATATAGAATGTGGTGTACTTACAGTACAGGGAAAGCAGTCGCTAACCACTCACCATGATTATCATGGCCACGTGTACCTCTGATAAATATAGAGAGAGAGAGAGAGAGAGAGAGACTATTGACTATTGAAACACTTTTATTGACGTCTAGTCAATTTTTACAAAATGATTATGATAAAAGTAATGAAGAAATAATGGGAATTTACAATGATTTTAGGAGCTAGGGAGGCTCCACCACCTTGATAGGGTTCTCCTCCAGACAAGGAGAGAGAGAGAGAAAAAAAAAAAAGATTATTAAAATAATTATCAATTGCTTAAAAATATTTGTGAATTATCAAAAATATTCATACAATACGTTTTTTTCTACACTCATGAACAAAACTTAAGGAAGTTGTACCTTTTAGCATGTATATCGGGACTCAGACAACAACTCTGAAAGATATTACAGTGACCTTTATTGAAGACACACGATATAACCTAGTGTGAAAAAATTGTCTCTCGAGAAAAAACTTGCTCTTCAACGGGAAAATCTGAAAACAAATGAAGAGAGATGCTATCAGGCGTGGATAGCCAAGACATTGGTTTGGTCAAATATCTCGGAACAAGTTAAATTAACGTTTAGTTGATTTTTGTTCCACTAGATGGCGCTCTACCATTTAAAATGCTCAAGTGAGTAGTCAGGATTAGCCATTTTTGAATTTAATGTCAAAACCTGTCCTTTTTCCTCATTTTTTTACATTTCTATTTCGAAGCTATTTCCTCATAATTCACTGAGATCTAGTTATTTTAGATATATACTAGAAACTCCCGGTTTATAACCGAGTTTTGCTCAAATGAATGTTTAATTAACCTATGCTCATGGACAAAACTTAAAGAAGTTGTACCTTTTACCATTTATATCGGGATTCAGACAATAACTCTGAAAGATATTACAGTGACCTTTATTGAAGACACACGAGATAACCAAGTGTAAACAAAATTGCCTCTGTCTTCATTTTCTTCAAAAAAAAAAAAGACTGTCGACATTAAGACCATACGGCGATACAAAATCTGTAAATAATTTATATAAAAAATATAAAAATAAAAGGTATAATCCGTATCGTCCTTTTAACAACTAAAACCATTTTATACTCTCCTTTTATATTACAATATTGATAAATATTGAAATAGCATGGCTCATCACTGTTGAACCTTCCCAGTAGTTTCGCCAGTTATATCTTTCAAAACTCTTTATTATTGTATTCAAAGTTAGGATCAGACATGACGTAGCCACGCAATAATATTTGAAATGAAGGCGATAAAAACGTGGTGATTTTCTTTTAATGGTAAAAAACAAGCTTTCAGGCAAGAATGCCCTTCTTCAGGTTACAACTTGGAAATATTTTAAAACTATGAACATGAAAGATAGCCAAATAAAGTAGGTAAATAGTTCAGCTGGGGGGATTGGCGAGGTAAAACACGGAGTATTGGGGTGGGAGGTCGATTTTTCGGTTGAAACTGGGCGTGCAGTGCGAGACCAAAGATTCAAGGACTAGGCGCTGATACTTGTTCCCGACGCCTTTGTATTGAACGATTCTACCTTCTTAAATAGCTGGTGATTTGGTGAAAACCTTTACTTAGTTCTCTGTACAATCACATAGTTTTGGTTCATTATCTCCTTAAATACCTATTTACAAATAATATATCAAAATTGCCATCTCTATAATTCCATTATAGACACGTCTGAAGAATAAACTGGCGAAACCGCTTGAAGGGTGGTTCACTACTGATGAGCCAAGCCCTCCTAAATCTTTTTCATCATCAATAAATTAATTATATAGAGAAATTTCTTTTCCTCTATTTTATTTAAACTAATCAATTTATTAGCTTGATTGTTTTAATTAAGTTTTCCTTTATATAAATTTCATTATTATACCATTAAATGTGATTAGCTTTAAAAATTATATTAATACAATGCTTTTTTTTATTACTGGTATTATTACTGTTTTTCCTGTATGTACCCTATGTTTTTACTCGGAGAATCTGTATAGGACTAAAATATCTTAATAAATCTTTTTCTTTCGTTTTTTGATTTTTCGTTGAAAAAATAAACACATGCGGTATAATTTTCAAATGTCGTTTTACAATCACAAGCCGCATTATATTGTATTATAAATTACCTTATGTATGATTTGCAAACGGAAAAATATGTCCAGGGTAGCCTAGTGGACATGGCATCTGCCCGGTAAGCGGAACACTGTGGGTTCGATTCCCATCCCTGGACACTTTTATTTTTCCGTTTATCATTACTCTTCACGATTCATCCTTTCATACCTTATCCCTAAGGTTAGAAATAGTCGTTATTTCTCCTTAAAATTAAAATTGATTTTTCGTTGAAAAGAAATGCATGCGGTATAATTTTCAAATGTCGTTTTACAATCATAAGCCGCATTATATTGTATTATAAATTACTTTTTCTTGTTGTAATTATTTATATAGGAAATGAGAACATTGAGGCATGAATGTTTCTTTTACATAAAATAAACTTCTACTGTCCTTACTGTGATAAGAAATATTGGGAAGGCTTGGCTCATCAGTGGTGAACCCTACCTGCAGTTTCGCCAGGTCCTCCCAACATTTTTCATCACAGTAAGGACAGTAGAAGTTTATTTTATGTGTAAAGGAAACATTAATACCTTATTGTTTTCATTTTGTATATATAGATGGCGCGAATTTGTTTTCTATTAATTCAATAATTATCTAGAAATTCGTCTTACATAATTAAAATCAAATATCACTCAATAAATCCATATTTAAAATGATTTTTAATGAATATATACAACATTCTACTAAAATATAGATATATTGGAATAAATTTATTCTTTAGGTATTTCTCTGTATTTTCCATGTATATAGCATTTCAAATAAATTCAAAAGAACCAAATAAATTCAAACCAAAAGATTAATGACGAAAATTTCCCAAAAGAGAGAAATATCCAAATAAATCTAAAAATAACAAAGCTAATCATTTTCTAGGAAAAATATCCCTCCAAGATGTATTTATTTTTAATAAAGGATCAAGGGATATACGTATCTTGGTCAAAAATATTAAAATATATATACCTCGCTCACAGAGTGGAATAAAAATTCAGGAAAATAAATATTTATTTAAAAAGCGTTGGGGTTGAGATTTTTAATAACCGAACTTTATAATTTTATATTTTTTTGACGTAGAGGTTTAAAAAAAAGGTTTTTTTTTTGAAAATTTTAATAAAAATTATTCCCTAAAGGATCGTTTTTACTATTTTTATTTAATATAGGAGATAGAGGATTTAGCAAATAAATTTTCACCAGAATGGACTTTTATGATAGTAATCAAGACAATTATAGCCCAAAGTAAATAGAGGAAGGTTTTCCTTATTTTAAAAATAAATAAATGCAGAAGATTTATTGAAAAGAAAAACATAGCTTTTACGTCTTATTATTATTCACAATTAATTTCACTTTTTATCTTAAAATATATTGCCACGTGAAAAATTAGGGAACTTCGGGATGAGATAACAATTTATTTCAGGCAAGAACAAACTATGAATTATAAACCAAAAGATAAGCCACGAGGGAAATTTACAGAGTAGCAAAATATAAATATAAAAATGACCACTCTGTTAATAAAAATAATAAAATTAATAAATACTTTGTTATAATATATTCATAGAAGAAATGAAAATGACCATTGACTATTCTGGTAGTTTCTTTAATGATATAGAAATAGAATTAATATTAAGAATGGCATATCCTGACCAAGAGCACATGTGCTTTACAGAAGGCAGAGCGCCATCTGGTGGAACAGAAATCAACTAAACATTGATTTAGCCTGTTCCCTGATATTTGGCCAACCCAATTTCTTGATAAATCAAGAAAAGCCATCCACGAAATAGAATTAGCCATGTTTCGTCTGGTTTTTCACCGAGTGAATATTTTCCCAAAAAGGAAAATGTTTTAACAAATGCTAATTATGTACTAAATTGAAGTATTAAACACAAGGGGGACTTTGACACATTTGTAAGTGCGAATGTCAAACTGCATTTCACATGTGTAGACATGTGGTGCATTTACAGTAAAAGCAGTCGTCAACTTCTTACCCACCATGATTATCATGGCCTGTACCACGTGTACTAGGGATATTTTTTAAAAGTATTAAACACGGGAAACTTTCGTTTTTTATATAAAAATAAACTTACTAATGTCCTTACTGCAGTGGAAAATATTAGGAATGCCCCTGGATCATCAATAGTGAACCCTCCCAGCAGTTTCGCCAGTTTAATTAACCACGCCAATGTTATATTGCATGTATGCATCTACTTTTGTATTGAGCCATTCCATTTATATATCCGAAACCTGAAAGTAGATACATGAATTCGGAACTCGCAAACAAACGGACTCGGGTCGGTAACAAATCCATCAGTTCTGTAAAATATCTAGGTGTGCGCTGGTGTTGTGGCTTTGGCAACCCAAGTCCACTAATATGTGGGGAAACGGAAAACGCTTAGTTTCAGCGTCTATTTTGACCGGAGAGGTGGCCTTTTTTTAATAGAATAATAAACCTTAGTGTTGAAATACAACAAAATAGAGACTTTATTATGGTCAACACATCAGGTTGCATTGGTTTTAACACAAAGATATAATAATAGTATAATTATGAAAAAGGCATCTCCTTATCGTGCAAATTAAAGTTGCTGATGGTTTGCGCCATCTATCGGAATAAATATCAACTATTCTCGTTGATTTCTAATTATTCCAGAATTGCCATAATTTCTAATTATTTATGCACCTTATCCCAATACAATATCACATTTGTACTATATTTTCAAAAATAGTATAATTGATCCAAATTATTCAAAAATCATAAATACCAATAAGTAACTACAAACACAAAATTTAACCTTCTAAATAATGGCATTTTAAATGGAATAAAAAGTACTTGAATATATTCAATATAAAACCTCTTTAAAAATTCAATTTAAAATTTGGAACTTATTGTGACCAAAAAAAAAAGGAAAAATTTCCATATAAAATAGGAGCATCTCAATTTTCATCGTTAGTAGGTTGAATTTTGCAGAATAAAATGTTTTGTGGATTCTGTTGTGAAGCCATTATTTCCTTTTGTTATAAAATTGTTGTTTTATAGCAATATAATATTCTTTATAGAGTAATAAATTGTTTAATAAAAATGTTAGTTTTTTTAAATATTACATATATATATGTTATGATTATTTTGTTTTATTGTTGAAAAAGATAGATAATTGAAGGTACAGTCGTGGAAATAGGAAAGATAATTATTTACTTATCAAGTAGTTTTTATTTTGAATTACTTGAAGCAAATTACACATTAATTATTTTTCACAGTAATATAGAATTTATAAAATGAATTCTCTTTATTCGTGAATTAAAAAAATAGGTAGGTTAACTTTACATATTTACAACAATATTCAAAGTATTCTAAATCTATTGTCAAAAATAAAAGAATAGTCAATGATGAAATGACTATTCTTTTATTTTTGACCATGGATTTAGAGTACTTTGAAAATTGTTGTAAATATGTATAGTTAACCTACCTATTTTTTAAATTCACGAATACAGAGAGAATTCATTTTATAAATTCTATATTACTGTCAAAAATAATTAATGTGTAATTTGCTTCAAGTAATTCAAAATAAAAACTACTTGATGGGTAAATAATTATCTTTCCTATTTTTACGACTGCACCTTCAATTCTCTATCTTTTTCAACAACAAAACAAAATATTCATAACATGTATATATATTTTATATGTTATATATATATATGATAATTTAAACCAACAACCCTATATATTATAATCTTTATAACAAGATTGTCATGTTGTATATAGAACTAATTGCAGATTTATAACTAATTATACGCATAATTGACGTGTGTCCTTGTATCCCCATATGTAATGTACTGAGGATGAATAAATAAAATATAATAGATTAAAAACTGAGTTAAGAGCCAGAGAGAGATTTACAAAGTAACTTCTAAAGATAGATGGAAGCCCAGACCGCTGCCAGAGTCGAGTTGCGGACACGTGCAGAAAGGCAATACTTCCTGGTCCACTTCCTAGTCCAAAAAAGTTGTTTAAATAGGACCCCACGTAGCAACAGCCATTTTCAGTTCCAGTCAATTCCCCATCTGCGTGTCGCCGGTTGTCACCAACTCATCGACCATGTAAAACAGTAAGGAATCTTCTATCTCCATCTTTGCTCTTGGCTCGCTTTTTATCTATTCAAGGAACTTTCTTTCAACTGTGTCTCTTCGTTTTGTGTGTGTGGACATCCCCAGTTTTCCACTCTGCCTCGACCACGACTGCCTGTACTTTGTGAGAACTGTTAAAGGTCCTACAAGGTGCAGAGAGACACTGGAAAACTCTCCACCCCTGACTGTCCCTCGCGGTTACTACAGGTTTGACCCTCGGTTGCCACAACTTATAGCGAGAGTCGACGAGGTTCTACAACAGGCTTACCAAACCCCAACGCATTATTACAGAGAGTCGACAGGATCTCAACACAATATTACAGAGAGTCGACAGGATCCCTAATCACAGATAAGTCGACTCAACACAATATTACAGATAGTAGACAGGATCCCTAATCACAGATAAGTCGACTCAACACAATATTACATATATATATATATATGTTCATAAAGGGCACATCTTGGATTCAATAAATAATCTTTTTATTTCCGATATTTCGATAGGCTAAACGACCATCTTTTTCTAGGATCTCATCTCTTTTTGTGGCCAGTTGCGCGTTACACTCGAGACACGAGCGTCTAACAATCTCCCCGGGCGAAAATCATTCAAATAAAAATGTAATGCATGCAAACAAATATCGCACAATACTAATCAAAATAAATGAATCAATAGAGTAAAAGTAAAATATCTATGTATACAAAATAAATATTCGGCTATTGCATTATGAATGAAGACATTTCACTGAAGTTCATATATACATAGAGGTTCCTATTTTAGGAGCATCTAAATTGTGTGTACATGTCCGGTATATCGATCTTTCGGTTTATGCTATTTCTGTCTTCCAAAGAACTCCAACTCTCCAAGAATAGCCTGCTGTGCTTTTCTTTTATATCTTGGTATATTATTGATGTTTGTTCAAAGTCTGGAATGTGGCCATTGATGAGAGCATGATCTACTAATAAGGAGGTCGGGTTATGGTGTTTTAGGGCTGATTTGTGTTGGTTGATTCTTTCTATTAATGGTTTACCGGTTTCTCCTATGTAGACGGCTTGGCAAGACTTGCATGGTATTTTGTATATGACATTGGTTCTATTGTTTGGTTCAGTGATCTTTTTTGTATCAGGATGGCGGAGGATGTTGTTAAGATTCGAGGTAGATTGGAATCTTGTTGTGATATTGTAGTGTTTTAGTTTTCTAGCTATTCTTTCACAGCCATAGTTGTATGGTAGGGAGCAAAAAATGTTTTGGGATGAAGTCTGTCTATTGTTTGTGGTTGATATTCTCGGTCTGTAGAAATGCTTTTTGATAAACGGTTTGGGGTAATTATTGCTAAGTAGTTCTTGAAATATTTTGGTTCTTTCTTTTTTTGTGTCGTTATTGTTTGTTGAAAAGTGTGTGATTAGTCTTTTTGAAAGAGTTTTTACCACGGATATTTTATGGTGGATGGGACCAAATGAATTGAAGTTCAGATAGCTTCCAGTATGGGTTGGTTTTCGGTATATTCGAGTTTCAATTCTGTCTTGGTTTCTGGTTAGTTGTATGTCTAGAAACGGTAGGGAGTTATTTTCTTCTATTTCAAAGGTGAATTTTAGAAAGGGTTTGAGATTATTCAAAAAATTCAGAATGGTGGAAAGATCAACTTTTGTGATGCATAGTATATCATCAATATAGCGTTTCCAGATTATTACTTGTAGTTGTGCTGTGTCTGCTATTATTTTATCAATTCTGTCCATGTAGATGTTAGCTAATGCCGATGAAACAGGATTCCCCATTGGTAAACCTTTTACTTGTTTGAAATATCTGTCTTTGTATCCAGAATAATTAAGTGTTAGACATAGTTCAATCAGATCTATAAGGGCTTCTTTAGGGATAGGAAGGATGATTTCCGGATGGTTGTGTAAGAATTCTTGAAGTGCCAGGATAGCTTCATCATGCGGAATGGATGTATAAAGAGATTCTATATCAAAGGATACCATATAGCTGTCATGTGGAATTGGAATATTATTGATGGTTTCAATAGCTGCTACTGGATTGGGGACTGTATAAGGGAGTTTTTTCTGGAATGGTGATATGATTGACGACAAATATTTGGCGATAGGGTATAAGGGAGAGCCTGAGTATGATATTATGGGACGCAATGGGGTATTAGCTTTGTGGATTTTTGGTAGACCATATAAATTCGGAAGGTTCTGGTTTGTTGCTTTAAAGGCTTCAAAGGTTTTACTATTTAGTTTGTATTGCCGTTTTATTCTGTTGAAATGTCTGTTGAAATCTTTTATGAGGTTGGGTAGAGGGTTTTTTGTCAGTGGTTGATATATTTCCTGATTTTGAAGTAACTGTTCGATTTTGTTGTTGTATTCTATTACGTCCATGATTACGGTATTTCTGCCTTTATCTGAAGGAGTTATGATGATTTTTTTGTTTTCTTTTAAAGACTTTATAGTGTTTCTTTCATCTCTATTTAAATTTGTCTTGTTTTGCGTTTCCAATTTCTTAATGATCGGGGTTATTTCTGTTCTAATTCTTGTCTTTTGGTCGTCTGGGAGTTTTTTATTGCATTTTCTATTGCGGCTAAAGTCTTATATATTATATATATATATATATTATGATGCACTAGCGCGCCATCTGTTATCAAAATTCGAAACTATTTTAAAGGCGTAAGATTCTTTTTGAAATTAAATCCAAAAAATAAATATAACAGCGGTATGGTAGATTAAACTGGCGAAACCGCTGGGAGGGTTCACCACTGATGAGCCAGGCCCTCCCATTAATTTTTCCATTGCAGTAAGGGCAGTAGAAATTGTTTAATTTCAAATAGAATCTTACGCCTTTAAAATAGTTTCGCATTTTGATATATATATTAATAGAACATGCTTGTAAAACGACTTTTGAAAAATTTTACCGCAAGGGTTTCTTTTGAACGAAAAGGAGAAATAAAGATCATTTCCATCCTTTAGGATGAAGTATGAAAGGAAGAATTGTGAAGAGTAATGATAAACGGAAAAATAAAAGTGTCCAAGGATGGAAATTATAAAAATAATTTTTTAATGTATTGTAATATAATTATAAGGCAATAAAAAGCGCCATATATATAAGAAATGGAAGCATCGAAGCGTGAATGTTTCTTTTAAACATAAAACAAACTTTTACTGTTCTAACTGCGATTAAAAAATATTAGGAGGGCTTGGCCCATCAGTAATGAACCCTCCCCGTAATGGTAACTCTCAGGTACGCGTTTTGGACAATTGGTCCTCGTCATTGTGGTGTAGGCTTATATTTATCAAGAAAGGATATCGGGGGGTCGGTGGAAAGATGGTTTAAACCGTTGATTTCTGACCGCTGGTTCGATTCCCGCATTGGGCACTTTTTATCTGATAAAAAAAAAATGCTCCAATGGCCCCCGATTCTTGCAAAATTCCAACCCTACCAGCGAGTGCAAGTAACCAAATAGGGCTCTGGCATATTTGTAAGTGCAAAGTCTAACTGCTTTTCATATGTGTAGTCATGTGGTGCACTTACAGTAAAAGCAGTCGGATGATGTATTTTTCTAAATTTATTCAATGATTTCAGTACAATTTTACTTTTGTATTATTTTTTACGGTATCGTTATAAGTTTAAGTTCTCATTTTTTTAAATAGCATATGAAATTTATATACTCATGGACAAAAATTAAGGTAGTTTCATATTTTGATGTTGCCGGACGTCTGTTATTTTAAAGGAGACAGGGGCAATTTTGTTCACACTTGGTTATCTCATGTGTCTTCAATAAAGGTCACTGAAATATCTTTAAGAGTTATTGTTTCAATCCCGATATACATGCTAAAAGGTACAACTTCCTTAAGTTTTGTCCATGAGTGTATCTTTCAGAGTTATTGTCTGAATCCCGATATACATGCTGGAATTTACAACTTCCTCAAGTTTTACTATGATTGTAATTTTTATATATAGAAGATTTTTAGCAATGAATATGTATATATATATTTTTATTAAGCTTTCAAGTAACAATCCTGCTTTAACCTAAGCTTATCTCAAGATATATCAACTATATCCCTAACTTAGACCGTTTTCGTGTGTACGTGTCTAGATTTTATTTCAAAAAAAAAAAACTACCAAAAAAACTGTAAAAAAAAAAAAATAGGAGATTTATAAAAACTTTCTATCACAATTTTAACTTGAAACATAAAGAGGATTTCTATTGATTTCTAACGAGAATGCTCTCTCCCGAAAAATAAAAAAAGAATTTCAAATTTGAGGAGAACGATCTCAATCCCGAGAAAGGAAGGCGCGGCCGAACAAGTTTGGCCAGATGCATTATTCAAGCTACTGGAATTGCTCTTGCTAAATTAATCCTCTTCTTTCGTAGCTGGCGGTCACACCCGATACGTCCATTTATGGCCGCTGAAGACCCCCAAATTCATCTCATTGCCTTCAGTTTCTTCTTTTTTTCCTCCATATTCATTCTCTTATCTCCTTCTTTAATTTTTCTACCGACACATTTCTCATTTTCAATTCCACTTATATATATAAAAAAATAATGAATCACGTACTTAGTAATAAGTATCTTTTAATAATTTATTCAAAATGTGGCAAAAGCTTTCGAGTTATATCTCTTCTACAGGTGTTATCTTATCGTGTTATCTTTATATATAGTGTTGCAGCAGGTTGTGGTCTGGCAGATTAGTCAGCCTTGATTCTCTCCTCTGACATGTCTTATATCTTTCCAGAGCGTGTTTCAATCATCCTACACGTTTAGATAAGTGAATAATGAGATAACTGTAGAGAGTTGGTAGGTCCAAGAATAACTTTATTTCCTACATCAATCTTTAAAGAAGTGTGTAGGCACAAAGTTTCAAAATACAAAGTATGATTTTATAGTACATAATATGGAAGCAATGGTCGCCTTTCCCGTCAAAATAAACGTCAGAATCTGACGCCATCTATTGACCGTCGCCGCAACTAGCGGCATCGGGTCGATGACAAAGCCACAACACCAACTTTGGCAAACTGATAAGCGTCCACCTAGAGACCATGGTTTCGGGCTAATGGCCCTCGTCAGTCTAGGGCAGACTTTTTTTCCATGATATCCACACGGGATCTAATGGAATCCTCACAATCTACCAAAGAGGTGTTTTGCTGGCAATGTGGCTGGGCCAAATCTATTGGCAAAACATAGATGGAAAATTTTCCGGGAGGAAATTAATCCATGGAAGCAATGGTCGCTTCTCCCGTCAAAATAAACGTCAGAATCTGACGCCATCTAAACATAATATGTTTACAATACTTTTTAAAAATTATTCCTATTACACGTGGTAAAGGCCATGATAATCACGATGGGATGTAGTTAGCGACTGCTATTACTGTAAGTACACCACATGTCTACATAGGTGAGAAGCAATTCGACTTTTATTTACTTTCAAATGCGCCAGATCCCCTTTGGCTATTTGCACTCGCTGGTGGGGTTAGAATTTTGCAAGAATTGGGAGCGACTGGAGCATTTTTGTAATTGGAAAAAAGTGTCCGAAAAGCGATATTCGATTCCGGGTCGTAGTGGGGGAAAACCCTTTAGACCACCCATCTATCGATATCCTTTACAATATATAAATGATAACAGTGGAGGTCACCTCTCCCGTCAAAATAGACATCAAAACAAGATACCTTTGTCGTATACTAGTTGCATCGTGTCGGTGACAAAGCCACAACACCAGTTTTGGCAAACATAGAAGCCGCTAGAGTTCGTCAATAGTTTTAACGTCTATTTTGACAGGAGAGAGTGGAAGCCTATATGTTATAGATCATTATCCCTTCCCGTGAAATTTTCCATATTTACATATTAGTGTTTACATTAAACAACATTGAAATTTTAAATATATCGCTATGATACAGAGTTTTATTCATTTCATTAATAGAATATCACACTATATAAACATTATTTCAATATTTAATTTCTTCCTCTCTATTATACTTTGTATGTGTGATATTTCACTAAATGAACACCTTATATATATAATTAAAATATATTTAAACCATCCAGAAATGATTGAATTTTAATATTTTACTAGCGGACCCGCCCGGCTTCGCCCGGGTTTTACCCGAGTAAAAGTTTGTCTAACGAATCTCTCGATAAAGTGAACATTTTTTCCCGGTCCCTTGAAAATACTCGATAAGTTGAATAAAATCAATATTAATTGGTTCCCTCGGTAATTGGAAGTTAAAGGAATAGTATCTTGCCTTGGAATTGTATCATTATTCTTGTATGGATGTACCCGGCTTCGCCCGGGTTTTACCCGAGTAAAGGTTTGTTTAACGAATATCTCGATAAAGTGAACATTTTTTCCCTGTCCCTTGAAAAATACTCGATAAGTTGAATAAAATCAATATTAATTGGTTCCCTCGGTAATTGGAAGTTAAAGGAATAGTATCTTGCCTTGGAATTGTATCATTATTCTTGTATGGATGTACCCGGCTTCGCCCGGGTTTTACCCGAGTAAAGGTTTGTTTAACGAATCTCTCGATAAAGTGAACATTTTTTCCCGGTCCCTTGAAAAAATACTCGATAAGTTGAATAAAATCAATATTAATTGGTTCCCTCGGTAATTGGAAGTTAAAGGAATAGTATCTTGCCTTTGAATTGTATCATTATTCTTGTCTCAAATAAATTGCCGTGTCATCCTGAATTTTGTATTTCCTAATTTTCTACATTACAAAATCATCGTATCATCATGATAATATTTAGAGCAGATTGTTGAATTATAACAGATAAATTAGAATATTTATCTTGATTATTTCTAGGGGAAAAGTTATTACAAAAATTTTATTTGCTAGAAACCTTCCCAGTACTATACTAAATAACTTCCCAAAGATTCATGGCGATCCAATGAGTGGTTTGGTCAGGCATAAAGGACAAACAAACAGACATACATTCATTTTTATATATATAGATTTAATATCTCTGAAGCTTTCGGTCTTCAAATAAAGTTCTTCTACAGAAGAACTGTTTCAACATAAAATAAATTAATTAAAAAGGCATGTATTGGATCAAAATATCATTTATTTTACCAATATTTCAGTTGGCTGAACGTTATGTGGCGCTGAGTTTGTTGTTGACACACATTATTGTAATGTTATAATACCTTGATAAAGGTTGGCGTTCAGCCAACTGAAATATTGGTAAAATAAATGATATTTTGATCCAATATATGTCTTTTTAATTAAAGATTTATTTATGGATTGCTCTATATTCAAAACGAAATAAAAATTGTAAAATATTTCATTACTTTTATTCAGGTTAATATAGTTCTCCTGTAGAAGGGTTGGCCTTTTTTAAGACCCTTCCTCCGAAAGATATAGAGATATTAAAAACAATCTTAAACGAAGCTCATTCCTAGATGATTTAATTACAATTCAACTTTAAAATATTTGTGTATAGAGAGAGGAATTCTTCTCAATATAAATATAGGTAAAATCGAAAGAAAGATTTTCTATTGCGAAACAGATAGCGACTATGTTTTCCCAAACTTTCGCTAGTTACAGAGGCATTTAAATTGGAAGCTTAACCTGCTCCCAGGGAAAGAATTGTGCCGACGAAACGATGAAAAAATGCAACGAGGGGACTTAATCTGATTCTGGGGGCAGCTCTAACGAAGCCGCTCTGGACGTGGAATTTAAATTCTGGGATCAATGATGGTTCTTTTTGGTCCTTGCTGTCTAGCTAGATTTCGGTCAGATTTAGCCATGTAGGTTTCATTTTTATCTCCTGTAAGTGAACTATCTGATTCCATAGAATTTATAGCGAAGCCGCTCTTGACGTAGAATTTAAATTCTTGGATCAATGATCTTGTTAGATTTTCTTTTAGTTCATCTATGGTACCACGGTCTAGTTGCATATCTGTCAGTTTTAGTCATATAAGTGTTATAGCCATCTTCTGTGAGCGACCTAACTGAATCCGAAAGAAGCTCTAGCAAAGCCGCTCTGGACGTGGAATTTAAAGTCTATGATTGATGGTCTTGTCAGATTCTCTTTGAATTTATCTTTAGATAGCTGGATTTGGTAAGATTTTGTCATGTAAGTTTCATTTTCATCTGCAGAAATACCTGCTGTAAGTTACCTATCTGATTCCAAAGAAGTTATAGAGAAGCCGCTCTGTAAAAGTGGAATTTAAATTTTATGATTGATGGTCTTGTCAGATTCTCATTGAATTTATCTTTAGATAGCTGGATTTGGTAAGATTTTGTTATGTATGTTTCATTTCCATCTGCAGAAATACCTGCTGTAAGTTACCTATCTGATTCCAAAGAAGTTATAGAGAAGCCGTTCTGGACACGTGGTATTTAAATTCTAGGATCAATGACCTTGTTAGATTTCATTTAGTTCATCTATGGAACCGCTGTCTAGCTGAATATCTTTCAGTTTTAGTCATATAAGTGTTATAGCCATCTTCTGTGAGTGACTTATCTGAATCCGAGAGAAGCTCTAACGAAGCCGCTCTGGACGTGGAATTTAAATTAAATGATTGATGGTCTTGTCAGATTCTCTTTGGTTTTATTTTTGGTTCTTGCTGCCTAGATGGATATCGGTAAGATTTAGCCATATAATTGTTAAATCCATCTTCAGAAATAAATCCTGTAAGTGACTTATCTGATTCCAAAGAAGCTCTAACGAAGCCGCTCTGGACGTGGAATTTAAATTCTGGGATCAATGGTCTTGTTATATTCTCTTTTAGTTAATCCATGGCCAGCTGTCTAGCTGTATTTTTGTCAGTTTTATCCATATAAGTGTTAAAGCCATCTTCAGAATTACCTCCTGTGAGCGACCTATTTGATTCCAAAAGAAGCTAGCTTCTCTGGAAGTTGAATTTTAATTTTGCGATCAATGGTCTTGTTAGAATCTCTTTAAGCTCATATATGGTACTGCTGTATAGCTGAATATCTGTCAGTTTTAGCCATATAAGTGTTAGTTCCATCTTCAAAATTGCCTCCTATGAGGGACCTAAGAAACTCTAATGAATTCTTTCATCTGAGACTCTTCATTGGACACGAATACAATAAAAACAATAACATGAAATTAACATGGACCCAAAACATCAGCTTTACACACCCAAGATAGAGAACATTGCGACTGCTACGATAGAAATGCATGGATATATCTAAGGCTCTTCATTGAAAACGACAACAACAACAGAAAATTTACATGGACTCAGAACAGAAGCTTTACACACCCAAGGAAGTGGACATTGCGCCTGCTGTAATAGAAATGCATGAGGACATTTGAGGCTCTTCATTGGACACAACAACAGCAACAGAAATTTGACCCAGAACAGCTGCTTTACACACCCATGATAGAGAATATTGCGACTTCTGTGATAGAGATGCCTGAAAACATATCATTATCTTCAATGGACACGACAACAATAACAGAAAATTGACATGGACCCAGAACAGCAGCTTTACACACCCAAGATAGAGAACATTTAGAACGATAGAGATGCATGAAGACATCTGAGACTCTTCATTGGACACAACAACAACAATAAAAATAATTGACAATGTCCCAGAGCAGCAGCTTTATACATCCAAGATAGAGAACATTGCAACTGCTGTGATAGAGATGCACGGAGATATCTGAGTATCTTCATTTGACACGACAACAACAACAACTAACCTCATAAAACAGTGAATCAGATTACAGATAATTCTTTCAAAATCCAGGACACTTCCAATTTCCAAAATGGCGGCGCGGAAGGATTTCCGTGACTACCTGAGGTCACCAATCCTGTGAGGACATTTAGAGGACATCTGCTGAGTGTGATTGGCTGATTCTTTGTTTCCTTTATGTACCACTTAGTAAAGGCCATGAAAATCATGGTAGCTAGAAAGATAAAACTCTCTCTATTTATTTTATATAACCTACTAGCCGAATGACCCGGGCAACGCCCGTGTTTTACCCGATTGAATGTTTTGATTCAAATACTATTTGTTACAATTATAAATTGGCACCTTATATAAATGCATATGTTAGTTAATAACTATAGCCTATGTGCTTTATCTGTCTATGTACTGTTGGCTTCCGTAGGCGTCTCTTACTGGGAAAAAGAAAGAGAGGATTCCATTTGGTTATTAACTAATATATGCATTTATTTAAGGAGCGACCCGCTCCAACACAATGGTTACAAAAACGAAAAAGCGAGTGGGGGGGGGGGGGGGGGGGGGCATGATGGGGGGGGGGGGGGGGGGCAAAGGTGGCGTGATCGTAGCCGACCAATAGGAGGGCGCCATTCCAAAAAAAAAAAAAAGCAAACGGTGACAGAGATGACTGATGAAGAATGACGCTCGTAACTGTATATAGAATATTTTAACAACTAAACAGAAATAAAAGAAATATTGTTATACCATGTTACAACTTTGTAAGGTCATCCACCGTGATTCCTTCCTTATTTGTGTCGTACACCTAGTGGGTCTACATATAATCAGGATAAATACTAAATAAATTACCATTTAAAGTTTCTATGTTTATTTGTTGTCTTCCTCGTAGTTGGTGATCTTCAGTCTTGGGGTCCGTGGCTCCTCTCTCCAAAATAAATAATCAAGATATATACAATAACTATTTATTTTAAAAAACATATATTGGATCAAAAATCATTTATTTTACCAATATTTCAGTTGGCTGAACGCCAACCTTTATCAAGGTATTATAACATATATATGACACACATTAATATGAAAAAATAGTACAAATGTGATATTGTACTGGGATAAGGTGCATAAATTAAGAAAAAGGCATCTCCTTATTGTGCAACTGAAAATTGCTGATGGCTTGCGCCATCTATCGGAATAAATATCAACTATTCTCGTTGATTTTTAATTATTCCAGAATTGGCCAAATACCCATTTTTGATTAATCAAGAAATGCTAACCACGGACGCGTTTCGGGCTGTTGGCCCTTTTTCTTAACACATTAATATGCTATAATACCTTGATAAAGGTTGGCGTTCAACCAACTGAAATATTGGTAAAATAAATGATATTTTGATCCAATATATGTATTTTTAATTAAATATTTATTGATGGATTGCTCTATTTTCAATACAATAACAATGTTACAAAAGGAATGATACTATAATATATAAATCTCTATTCATGATAAAATTGTGAAAAAAGTTTTAAAATTACAAATATATTCTCACAATGAGTATCTTTTTATTTAAAAAAAAAACGCTAGCTTTCAAACGTAAATCGCTCTTCAACGGGCTTACTATAATAACGACTTTATCCCACCAGAAATATTTACAAAAACAAACGCGCGCAACGTGGATATTTATAACTTATCAATAATCATATAATTATCATATTTTGAATAAATGGAGGGGCGTATCAAACATGATGTAACAATATAGCAACCACACCATAGCAAAGAGAATCAAAGAGAGGACACACTACAAGATATATAGGATGTCTACAATACTTTCTGTAAACTGGGAGTTCCTTGGACTGTAAATATTGTGATGGATATTGTTGCACCAAGTTGCAGCTTTGCAGGGTCATCGACCTTGGTTTCTTCCTTCTTGGTGTTATACACGTTTCCCGAGCGGGTTTCCATATTCAAAGAAAATAAATAAAAGTAAATAAAAATAAATTACCTTTTAAAGTTATTGCGTTTATTTATTCGTTGTCTTCCTCGTAGGTCGTGATCCGCAGTCTTCGTCTAGGTTCTCTCTCACTCCAATAACCAATCAAGATATATGTACAATAACAATATTACAAAAGGAATGAAACTATAAAAAGGAATGATGATAATCTAAATAATCTGTTTTAAATAAAAATAAATAAATATATAATATAAATTTTAAATATATTAAAAATAATATTATAAATAATTTTAAAAATATGCGCATTAATCATGATGCAACAATGTTGCATCTCTTTTATATTTCTTTAAACTTGTTTAACGTGGTCTTAGCACGGTACAAACCATAATGTTCACTGTGTCTTGAAACTTACAACTATTTACTATCAAATCATTTCTCTCCTATATATCATTTTTTAATAATATTGTAGTGTTTTATACTTATATTGAGGTGGAGTTTGCCTCAAATTCTCAGACACCACAAAATAAACCTTTATTTAGACAATACAACCAAACTTCAGCACACAACCTACACCATATATATTATTTCCATATTTACAAAACCATTCTTTGCTTCAAATTCTCAGATACCACAAAAGATAAACCTTTATTTAGACAATACAACCAAACTTCAGGACACACCTACACCATATATATTATTTCCATATTTACAAAACCATTCTTTTCTCTAATGCAAATTAAATCTTTCCAGTTGGTCTCGAGGACCACGCCATCACCATCTCCTCAGCAGCGAAGTACGCGATCTACGTATTCTTCGTAGATCGCGAAATGCGTGGTGTCGCTGGAGACCCACTGTAGATTCTCCACCAAGCTCTGCAGCGCTGGCAGAGGCGCCATATACATTGTACATCTATATATATATAAATGAATGTATGTGTGTCTGTCCTTTATGCCTGACCAAACCACTCATTGGAACGCCATAGTACTGGGAAGGTTTCTAGCAAATAAAATTTTTGAACTTTTCGCCTAAAAATAATCAAGATAAATATTCTAATTTATCTGTTAGAATTCAACAATCTGCTCTAAATATTATCATGATGATACGATGATTTTGTAATGTAGAAAATTAGGAAAGACAAAATTCAGGATGACAGGCAATTTATTTGAGACAAGAAAAATGATACAATTCCAAGGCAAGATACTATTCCTTTAACTTCCAATTACCGAGGGAACCAATTAATATTGATTTCATTCAACTTATCGAGTATTTTTCAAGGGACCGGGGGAAAAATGTTCAGTTTATCGAGAGATTCGTTAGACAAACCTTTACTCGGGTAAAACCCGGGCGAAGCCATGTACGTCCGCTAGTAGTGTATATAATCCATATTATCTTTTTTTTTTTAATAGTACAGACTGTGTACTTTGCATGTATTGACAAGATGTCAATAAAATTATTTTAATTGTCAATTGTCTAATGCAAATTATATATATTGAGACGTTACAAAAAAACAAATTTCAGTTGTACATAAATTCCTTTAAGGTGTTACTTTAATTTTTCATGTTTATTTTCAATTTCTTTTTTCTCATTCATTAAAAGTCAATGATGTACATGCAAAATTAGTAAAAACTCAATAAAAACGATATGTAAAAATAGATAAAAACAAATGGCTTGTAAACAAAAGCGGCAATAAAATGAGTTGAGGTAAAATGTCTATTCCATTAACAAACATTTCACTTTTAAAATAATGAACTTTAAAATTAAAGTTTTACAAAACAGAAAATTAGCGTTTTAAAATAAAAACGTGGCAATATATACTGAATTTTTCCTCTAAATAAAAGGAACAAATCAGCATATGGAACCACTACAAATATAATCTGAAGTACACGTGGTACAAGCCATGATAATCATGAAAGTGTTATAACTATTCCTGTAATCAAATATTATCACTTACCTTTTATTATCAGTAATAAAATATAAAGAGCACACGTGATACAAGTCATGATAATCATGGTGGATTGAAGGCTAGAACTATTTGTATTCAAAACGTATATCTTATCAGCTTTTTTATTATCCCATGTAGACATGTTTTCATAATCAGGATTTTGTAAGAGATTGTAGTCGATCTTATAGCAAGTAAACCACGTCCTTCTGATCAATAGTTGTCATATAATCTCATGTAGAGATAGTACAAACCATAATAAACATTTTCTAAAATATAGTGTTTTTTTTGCTTATCCCTAGTACACTTGGTACAGGCCATGATGATCATGGTGGGTAGAAGTAGGCGACTGCTTTTACTGTAAGTACACCACATGTCTACATAGGTGAAAAGCAGTTCGACTTTTGCACTTACAAATATGCCAGAGCCCCGTTTGAACTAAAATCTAGTACAAAAGTAAAATTGAAACGGAATCAGGTTGAAAAATTAAGAAAAAAGGCGTCTCCAGATTGTGAAACTAAATGCCAGAGCCCTATTTGTTTACTTGCACTCGCTGGTGGGGTTGTACTTTTGCAAGAATCGGGGACCATTGGAGCATTTTATTTTTCAATTACGTTTGTACTCCATGTTAGAGGAGCGGCTGCACATGGCCTCTGTTCCTCATGTCAGAGGCGGCCATTTCTTTTGGAGCTAAGTCGGCCTGCCACTGAGTAGTGCTCCCAGTCTTAATGACAAAGGCAGACGCATTCTACTTCACCCAGTGTGGAGATAAGAAAGAAGAAGAAGATTTTTCAAATAGAAAAAAAGTGCCCAATGCGGGATTCGATCCCGGGGCGTAGCGTTCGAAAACCAACGGTTTAGATCACCCTTTCACCGACCCCCGACATTTTAAATTTTATACATAAGTGAATTTAGGAACATTCTGCTGAATCAAAACCAAAATCCGATTTCTACGAATGTAGTGTGATAAATAAGGATTAACCACGTGGTATAGTACGTGGTATATTTTAAAGAGAATTCAATAGTCCTGAGAAGGAGCTAACACCCGAAAGCTTGCCGTTTAAAAAAAAACCACCTTAAAATTTGTCTTTTATTTTTATATAGAAACATGGCGCTACTGTTAACCAGAAACTGCGGATGAGCACAGAGAAACTGAAGAATTGGATTGATGGACTGGATGGGAAGTTATGAAGAAATAAAGAGAATAACTCAAGATAGAGAAGTATGACGTCACTGGAGACCAAGGAAAGAACAGAGAAACTGAAGATTTGGACTGATGGACTGGATGGGAAGTTATGAAGAAATAAAGAACTCAAGATAGAGAAGTATGGCGTCACTGGAGACCTGGTCAAGAACAGAGAAACTGAATAAGAATTGGACTGATGGACCAGATGGGAAGTTATGAAGAAATATAGAGAAGAACTCATGATAGAGAAGTATGGCGTCACTGGAGACCTGTTCATAACAGAAAAACTGAAGTAGAATTGGACTGATGGACTGGATGGGAAGTTATGAAGAAATAAAGAGAAGAACCCAAGATAGAGAAGTATGGCGTCACTGGAGACCTGGACAAGAACAGAGAAACTGAATAATTGGACTGATTGTCTGAATGGGAAACTACGTATGAAGAGAGAAATAAAGAGAAGAACTCAAGATAGATAAGTATGACGTCACTGGAGACCTGGACAAGAACAGAGAAACTGAATAATTGGACTGATGTACTGGATGGGAAGTTATGAAGACATAAAGAACTCAAGATAGAGAAGTATGACGTCACTGGAGACCTGGACAAGAACAGAGAAACTGAATAATTGGACTGATGGACTGGATGGGAAGTTATGAAGACATAAAGAACTCAAGATAGAGAAGTATGACGTCACTGGAGACCTGGACAAGAACAGAGAAACTGAAGAATTGGACTGATGGAATGGATGGGAAGTTATGAAGAGAAGAACTCAAGATAGAGAAGTATGACGACAGAAGAGTCCAGAACCTGTTTAAGAGCAAAGAAACAAAAGAAGACGACATGGCACGTACACTATCAATATATCGACGTATTAAATAGTAAAAAACTTAATCAATCACTTGAGTGAAATCATTAAAAAAATGATAATTGGAAGTTTACAGCTAACTTAACTCCAATCAAACTGAAAAACGATAATGTCAAAATAAAGAAAAAACTTTTTCCTTAAAAGAATGACAGAATTTCTTGAGAAAACCTTCTAGAATAACAATAATAGCAAAATTAACGGCAATTTTAGCTCGTTGAAAATGGGTTTTAAAAAAAGGTAAAATGTCATATAATTGAGCCTAACCAAAACCATTTACTTTTGTAATTCTTGTTTGTAATTGTAAATTGACTTTATTTGATTTATACAACATCTTTAGGTGTTATTTGGAATCATTTTAAATTATTTTCAGAGAACTCTATATAGATATTTCTTTAGATAAAAAAAGGCATATATTAGATTCAATAAAAGATTTATTTGCCAATATTTCGGTTGGCTGAACGCCAAACCTTTATCAAGGCATTACATTTATGTTCAACTGTGATATTATAACACTATGCGGTGCTGAGTTTGTTTATATAAAAATGTAATGCCTTGATAAAGATTTGGCGTTCAGCCAGCCGAAATATTGGCAAATAAATCTTTTATTAAATCCAATATATGCCTTTTTTTATTATCTAATGAATTAAATATGGATTGCTCAATTTTCAAATAGATATTTTTTTGTAAACAGAATAGACACTTCGGGCAGTTAAAATTTTATTTTCTCAACGTTTCAACAAAAATCTTTTGTCTTAGCCAAAAGAAATAAATAAAAATAAAGCATTTGGCAAGGCGTTTAAAAATTGTTCTGAGGTTGCAAGAAGGCGTTCTCACGCGATTTCTCGAATTAAGTACAACATCTAAAGCACGAGTCTATATAGACACTTTCTTGTTTTAAGATATGATAAAGATTATGATAACTATTTGTTTTCTCAAATGTACAAGAGCCCTATAAGAACTTGACTCATCAGTGGGGAACCCTCCAAGCAGTTTCGCCAATTTAATCTACCAGACCGCTTCTAAGAGCTTTAATACTGTATTGGACGATTCTACTTATATATGATACACTGAAGAGTGGATTCCCAGAAATGGTTTTTAAGATAACTATGGGCATAAGCTTTAAGGACAGTAGAATTAGCAATAAATATTTGCATCGAGAGCAATTCTCTTCCGCAAACAATAAGGACAAGGCCAGTTTCATCGCAGTAAGGACAGTAGAAGTTTGTTTTATACGTATACGTATAAGATGCATTCATGCTTTTTAATGCTTTCATTTCCTATTAATGATTATGATAAGAATATTAATTTTCAATAAAATATTAGTAGAGATTATTTAGGATGATTATAAATAATTAATATATAATTGTTTTTGCCATTTTATAACTCCAAAATATTCAAATAGTTTAATAATAAAGTAATTTTTAAAGACTTTGAATGATATTATGTTGATCGATATATTAGCTAACTACATCTGTGAAATTTCATGATGATTTATCATGTAGTTTTGACAGAGATGAGTAACACAAATCGATTTGGCATTCCATTAAGACATATATATATATATAGAAAAACATTGTATATTCGTCAGATTGAAAAATATTGTAATTTTGTTAGTTTTTAAAAGATTATGTTGACTTAAAAAAAGGTTTATATATTTCATCTATTTTTAAAGTGTAGAATACATTATATAATGTTATTTATAAAGAATATATGGAGATCATTACACAAAATGGCTACTTTTATATTACGGTAGAAGCCGCCTGATTGGTTAAGCCTAATAATGAGGGAAATAAAGCAGACGAATATTTCAAGCGGAAATCTTCTGGCATAGAAATCTTCTGCTCCACTTTCCTCTGACTTTGAGGTTAAAAACTCCCACAATTCAATAGGAAATTGTAACTTTTTTTTTTAACCAAAAGAAAAATGTCAAAATTCGTGATAAGAAATTAAATCAAACGATAATTTAAATTTCAAAAAATTTATGGCATTTTTAATGTAACCCTGCTGTTGAATATGTAATGAATAATTTATAAAATGTTTTCTCTCCTACACGATTTTTATTCTTTTTTTTTTAATATTATTTTTTTAAAATGCGTATATAAAAGTTTAACTAATAGATATTTATTTCTATTATACTCTCTTTTATATTCACTAATTATAGATAGTAACTATTATAATCTAATTATAGATATTAATATAACTATTATAGAAAAATAAAGATTTTTTTTTTCAATCAAAAATTAAGTGCATTTGTAAAATAATGCTATAAGCTTATGTCCATAGTTTTCTTGAAAACCACATTTCTGAGATTCCACCCTTCAGTGCTGCGTATAGAAGCAGAATCATCCAATACAGTATTAGAGCACTGAGAAGCGGTCTGGTGGATTAAATTGGCGAAACCGCTGGGAGGGTTTACCACTGATGAGCCAAGCCCTCCCAATATATTTTTTCATTGCAGTAAGGGCAGTAGAAGTTTGTATTATGTATAAAAGAAACATCCGTGCTTTTAAATCCTTTCATTTTATATGTATAGATGGCGCGCTATTGCTTTGTGTTAAAAAAAGATGTGTTAAATTTTTTATTATGATGCATTAGCGCGCCATCTGTTATCAAAATACGAAACTATTTTAGACGCGTATGATTATTTTATAAATAAAACAATTTATACTGCCCTTACTACAATCGAAAAATTAATGGGAGGGCCTGGCTCATCAGTGGTGAACCCTCTCAGCGGTTTAGCCAGTTTATATTATTTTTATAATAATTTTTATCTCGGTAACTAATTATTATCATTGATTTTTATTTCCTATCTGACTTTATTGTAATGTTATAAAGAAAATAAAGTCTCCAGGGCTAAGTTTTTTTCTCAATTTTTTTATTCTCTAGCTTTCGGACCTGTCAGTCCTTCCACAGGAGTATCACGATTGTAATGATAACAAAATGGCTTCTCCATTTAAGAAATGCACCACTAAAGAAAAAAATGGCTTCTCCATTTAAGAAATGCATCACTGAAGAAAAAATGGCTTCTCCATTTAAGAAATGCACCACTAAAGAAAAAATGGCTTCTCCATTTAAGAAATGCATCACTGAAGAACAAAAATTCGATTATAATAATTAGGATAAGAATGGAAAAGAAATCCATTGTTTATCACCAAAATATTTAGAAATGTGAAAAAATGATACAAAAGTGAAATTGTACTTAGTATCAGGTGGATAAATCAAGAAAAAGGCATCTCCTGATCGTGTAACTAAAAGTTGCTGATAACTTACGCCATCTATCGGAATAAATATCAACTAATCGTTAATATTTTTTATATTTTTCCAGAAATTATCAAAATTTTGCCCAAATATGGAATATTTATAAATCAACGATATATTGATATGTATTCCGACAGATGGCGCAAGCCATCAGCAACCTTTTGTTGCGCAATAAAATGTCATTTTCTTAATTTAGAAATGTGGCATAATGCATCGCTTGATCCTAGTATAGTTTTACCTTTTTTTGACTATTTTAAATTTAAAAATAAAGAAGGGGCATATCCTGACCAGGAACACATGTACTTTTTAGATGGCAGAGCGCCATCTAGTGGAACAGTAATCAACTAAACGTTGATTTAGCCTGTTCCCTAATATTTGGACAACCTGTTTTCTTAATAAATCGAGAAAAGCCATCCAAGAACGCGTTTCGGGTTGTTGGCCCTCGTCAGCGTGAAGCAGGTTGTACCACTGCGACTAAAAATATTTTGGTTCCAGAGGGTTCTTGAGAAACCAAGAAATGGGTATTTTGCCGATGAACCTCTCCAGAATGCACAAATGAAATCGTTTCACCACCTAACTGTTTTTTTTTAGAGGTTAGAAATATTATCTTTTAAATATTCGAAACAATACTCTTTCAGCCACTTTGTTTATATACATTTTATGAACTCTGTCTATTAATACATGTGTAAATTTGTAATTCTAAGTTTTAATTTGTTTGCTTTGTGTGTGTTTTTTGTTTGTTTCCTCTGTGAAAAAAAATAAGCGCAAATATTTCAATAATAGACCAGATACCGGTATTCTTTTTCAATACAGTTTAACCTTAATAGAAGTCTATTATGACGTCACTTACATGACGTACCTCTTAGTGGGGAAAGGAGGAGTTAAACCTACGTCTCTTTGTCTCCGCTTGCTGTAGCTAGACGTAATCATGTGCAATCCTGTGTCCTCTTAAAATAAAGTAAGTTTCCATCACTACTGTAAACAGTTACACACTGTTCTTTGTCATTACAGTAACCCTAAACATAACACCTTAATTATAATGCATTAGCGGGCCATCTGTTATGAAAATTCGAAACTATTATAGACGCGTATGATTCTTTTAAAAATAAAACAATTTCTACTGCCCTTACTGCAATGGAAAAATTAATGGGAGGGTTCACCACTGATGAGCCAGGCCCTCCTATTAATTTTTTTCTATTGCAGTAAGGGCAGTATAAATTGTTTTATTTTTAAAAGAATCATACATGTCTATAATAGTTTCGAATTTTCATAACACCACTATGTTCGCATAATGGTGCACTATGTTCGCATAATGGTCGCATAATGGTGCATAATGGTGCATAATGGTGCATAATGGTGCACTATGTTCGCATAAGCTCGAACTATTGGTCGTTTATTGATATATTTACAGGAACTCTGAAATTTTGGCTGACTAACGGAGCAATGGCACCCCTATCCATATCTATGGAACAACATAATCAGTGGACAAAACACCACCATTGATATACGTATCAATAAATTGGGGGATTGGCCAAATATCACACACAAGGAACAAGTTAAAAATCAACGTTTAATTGATTTTTGTTCCATTAGATGGCGCTCTCTGATATCTAAAAATGTTCATATAAGCGGTCAGGATATGTATTTTGTTTTAGAATATACAATATTGTAACGATATTTATATATATATCACCTGTGATACCGTCAAATGTATGTGAAATGCACAATAAAGGTTGAATTAGAAGATTGGATATTGTATCTTAAATCATTCCTAAGAGGGGGGGTTTTAGGCTCATAAGGAAAGGGCATGTGTGAATGGGCCACTGAGGAAAGGCTCATAATGAGAAGTCGTTTATGTAGTTAAATGGATTAATTTATTGAATTTTTAAAACTTCGCAGTGTTCCCACTCTAGCTGTGGTATTTCATATATTTCGACAACATCGAAATCTGGTTGAGAAGACTCGGCATGCTAGAATTCCCCATCACTTTAGAATTATCGATGGATTTCTCGTAAGTTAGGGATTTTATAAATTCTTCGTTGAAATGTTTTGAGAGAGATAGGTATTCTTCGGGACGAAGGTTCTCCAGTTCACAGTTTCTGTCTTTGCTGAGTTGTACCAAGCTTTTAGCTGTCTCAGTAGCTAAACCTGACGTCTCACCTTTCCACATCAGGAAACCTACAACATTACCAATCAGAAGTTCAGGTGACAATGCACGATGACAAGCTTCTTTGTCAATTGTCAGGGTGAGCATTGCGCCAGTAATTACCTGAAGACAAAGACAGATGGAATCATAAGCTTCGATCATAGCTTTACGAGCTTCTCGAATATCGGAATTGAAAGATGAAGGAAGTCCTTTGATAACGCAAGCTACACCGGACGCCATTCCGATAATTGATCCAGCACGGGCACGAACTAATTCAAGTCCATCTGGATTTTTGGTATCATTACGGAGATGATCCTTCGTACAGAATCCATCAGCAATTGTCACAAATCCAAATTCCTTAGTGCTAAACAGGATTAAATCCTCTGCTAACTGACTTAGATGAACACCAGCTAGAGAACACCAAAAAAGAAACTCAGCAACGAAATCACAATCACCAAGAGCATTTAAATTATTCCGAGCGACTTTAGAGAATCCAATTTCATCTGCAGTTTGTCTAGGATTGAAGTAGTAAGGAGATCCAGATTCCATGGTGAGTTTATCAATCCGAGAGACAAAGTCGGTAAGGCGTTGATGATCCTGAACTATGAACCAGCAATGATGAAGAAGCCAATGCGACCAACGGGTCACTTTAGCACGATGCAGATGGGTATAGAGTGGTATCAAGATATCCAACTCACGTTCAGCTCGCGAACAAAGAATTTGAACGACCTCCGCAAGAAGTAATTTAAGAACACCTGTTGCACGAACGGTCCATAGACGTAAAGCACTTGAATCATCATCAGAACGTCCAATACGTAAACGTATAGCAAGTTCCTGACCAACCATCTCACTAAGACGATTGAGATTAGCTGAACAAATACTACCAGGTGTGGATTCCTTTTCAAACTTCTGATCACTCCATTCTTCACGGATGTTACTCAGAGCTCCGAGGATTTTGGAAGCTTCGTAGTTAGACAGAATGCCAGCACGCTCCAGTGCGTGGGTATGTGCACTGGCGACAGTGAGATCCTCAGCCCACAGTCGCTGATCCCACCGGAACGAGTTGTAAAAACGTTCCATTAGAGGTGACACCTGGACACCTCCCCAGAGCTTGTGATCCTCCATTGCTATCAACTGAGTATAACCCAAGACAACAATCGCGACAATCTAAACTACGCCAAAGAGAGAGAGTACCATTTAAACATCATTCTTATATAACCTTTACTAAGACATCTATAATAAATTAACACAAAGCAATAGCGCGCCATCTATACATATAAAATGAAAGTATTTAAAAGCACGAATGTTTCTTTTATACACATAATACAAACTTCTACTGCCCTTACTGCGATGAAAAAATTATATTGGGAGGGCTTGGCTCATCAGTGGTGAACCCTCCCAGCGGTTTCGCCAATTTAATCCACCAGACCGCTTCTCAGAGCTCTAATACTGTATCGGACGATTCTGCTTATATATGCAGCACTGAATGGTGAAATCTCAGAAATGGTTTTCAAGAAAACTATGGACATATAGGCTTGTGAGCCAAGCCCTCCCAATATTTTTACATCACAGTAAGGACAGTAGAAGTTTGTATTATGTATAAAAGAAACATTCGTGTTTTTAAATCCTTTCATTTTATATCTATAAGAAATGGAAGCGTTAAAACACGAATATTTATTTTAAATATAAAACAAACTTCTACTATTCACCACTGATGAGCCAAGCCCTTCCAATTTTTTTTTTCACTTCAGTAATGACAGTAGAAGTTTGTTTTATGTTTAAAAGAAACATTCGTGATTTAAAGCTTCCATTTATTATATATAGAGATAGCATCCCCTTATAATTAGGATATAAATCAAATAAATCATTCAGGTATTCCACTAGAGGTATTCCACTATTCCCCTCAAACCTTATACAGTGGTACCTCGACATACGAGTTTAATTCGTTCCGCAACCTTGCTCGTATCTTGAATTACTCGTATCTCGAAGCAAATTTCCCCATACAAAATTCCCATTTAAAATCACAGATTAATATCTTCAACACTACCAAACCGAACTCGTATCTCGAATTTCGCTCGTAACTCAAAGCACAAAAAAAAACTTGCTCGTCGGCTCGTATCTCGAAAAACTCGTATGTTGGGGCGCTCGTATGTCGAGGTACCACTGTAGTTCATATAAAATACCCTTTCCAAGAGTCTAGCTTCAGTATTAGTATGAAAGTAAAACATCCAAATACAATATTACAAAGGTATGGTAGATTAAACTGGCTAAACCTCTAGGAGGGTTCACCAGACCCTCCCATTATTTTACCATTGCATTAAGAGCAGTAGATAATTGTTTAAATTCCAAAAGAATTATACACGTCGACAATAATTTATATATCCTATAACAGACGGTACGCTAATGTAGTATACAAGTTGCATTATATACATTCTACAACAACAACAACAACAAAAAGCCTTTATTTAGGGTCACTGACCCTATACAGGATTCACCAGAGGTATGCATAAGAACAAAGCAGTGATACAAAAAAATAACGATATACACAGAAGAAAAAGAAAAAAAAAACAAGAAAGAGAAAGTGGGAAGCAAGAAAAGCAACACAAAGAGAGTAGCAGTAAGAAAGTGAGGAGTGAGTGTCACTTGGCCTTCTTCTGAGATATGGACTTGTGGAAACCATAAAACGCCGTAGCAATATACTTATTCTGGGTCATATTGTCAATTAATGATGGAAGTGAAGCACAGAGTTGCCCAGTTTTGATATATGCATTCTACTTGTATTAATAATGTATGATAGAGTTGATTTACACCAAACTAAATAAATTTAAAGAAAGTCCTACATCGTGTTCTCTCTACAATAAATGTCATCTTGGAATGAGGAATTCTTGACCAAGTATTTTGAGGACACATAAGATCGATTCTTCTGTTTATTAACTTTCAACTGACGTCTTCATATGTCCTTCTTTGTCACTGGATTCTGACTGATATCGTTGGACAATGGTCATCTCTAAACTAGTAAAATATATTAGTATTAATTAATCATATTTATCATTAAGAAAAAGGCATCTCCTTATCGTGCAACTGAAAGTTTCTGATGGCTTGCGCCATCTTTCAGAATAAATATCAACTAGTTTATATAAACTTGCCTTTTTCTTAATTTATGAACCTTATCCCAGTACAATATCACATTTGTAATATTTTTTCCATATTTATCATGTTCTTTATACACTCATGGACAACACTTAAGAAAGTGGAAAGTCTTTAATATTGAGTAGAAAGATTACAGGTCTACAGGGAAAGGTATATTTTCATTTTTTTCACAGAAACGATTGTGAAACTCAGATGACATCTCCATTTTGTTAGCTACAATGATAGATGGTAAAAAGGCCTGTAGAAGGACGTCCGAAAGCTTGCTAATAAAATTCTCATAAGATACTCCTCTTCAATTTCCGTTTTATTTTTTAATGAATTTTATGGTTCTGATTTAAGTGATAATCGATTTAATTTAGCGATTTATTCAAGAAAGGTTTTCCCTGGAGGCCTGATATATTTTTACTCCATATTGATACAAAGGGATTATTTTATTGAAAAATCTTTAATTTTGCCGATTATCTGTTTTGTATTAAGGAGACAGAGGTGTTCACACTTGGTTATCTCGTGTGTCTTCAATAAAGGTTACTGTAATATCTTTCAGTGTTATTGTCTGAATCCCGATATATATACCAAAAGGTACAACTTCCTTAAGTTTTGTCCATGAGTGTATTATGTTCACACTTGGTTATCTCGTGTGTCTTCAATAAAGGTTACTGTAATATCTTTCAGTGTTATTGTCTGAATCCCGATATATATACCAAAAGGTACAACTTCCTTAAGTTTTGTCCATGAGTGTATTATGTTCACACTTGGTTATCTCGTGTGTCTTCAATAAAGGTTACTGTAATATCTTTCAGTGTTATTGTCTGAATCCCGATATATATACCAAAAGGTACAACTTCCTTAAGTTTTGTCCATGAGTGTATTATGTTCACACTTGGTTATCTCGTGTGTCTTCAATAAAGGTTACTGTAATATCTTTCAGAGGTTTTGTCTGAATCACGATATACATGCTAAAAGGTACAACTTCCTTAAGTTTTGTCCATGAGTATATTATGTTCACACTTGGTTATCTCGTGTGTCTTCAATAAAGGTCACTGTAATATCTTTCAGTTTTATTGTCTGAATTCGATATACATGTTGAAAGGTACAACTTCCACTAATTCTGTCCATATGAAAAAACTAAACATATTTTACCTGATTTATGCCTAAGTAGATCTCATGAAATATAAACCTAGCCTGTACGGACGATGGCCATTGGTTGAAATCAAGGTTTCCAGGTGGGTGTTCTAAATTTACCAAAGCTTATGTTGTTGTATCATATATTTTGATTATATTACATACTAGCCGAATGGCCCGGGCAACGCCAGGGTTTTACCCGATTAAATGCTTTTATTCAAATACTATTCGTTACAATTATAAATTGGCGCCGTGGATGTCATTCTTGTATAATATATAAATGAGTTTTAAAAAATTGTAAAAAAAAAAAAAAAATTGCATCGGCCGGGAATCGAACCCGGGCCGCCCGCGTAGCAGGTGAGCATTCTACCACTGAACCGCCGATGGTTGTAAGAAATTGCCATATTTGGGTATTTATTCCATTCACAAAAGCAAACGGTGACATAATTGATTAAGAATTGCTTGATGACTCTGATACCTGTTTATATAATAGTTGTATTACATATAGTAGTAAGAATTGTATTTCAATAGTTTGTTAGTTATTCTATACAAATATAGATGAGAGAGAGGATGATATCATATCAAGTTCAGTGTTGTGATTCCTATAAACAAAGATGGTAACTATAAAAAAGTACACTCATAGATAAAACTTAAGGAAGTGGAAATGCTTTGATATTGCCAGTCATCTTATTAATTATTTTAAGGATATAGAGGCAATTGTGTTTACACTTGGTTATCTCGTGTATCTTCAATAAAGTTCACTGTAATATCTTTCAGAGTTATTGTCTGAATCCCAATACACATGTTAAAAGGTACAACTTCCTTAGGTTTTGTGCATGAGTCTATTATCTGTTTATTTTAAAATATCTCCCTCAAGACTCATCATATTTTTATATCAACAACCCAATAACTCTTGAAAAAAAAATCACCGAAAGGGGTTTTCTTTCTATTTTTGAGATCACAATTACCTCTCGACAAAATTGGCATATATTTTAACCTTTTTTTTTACTCAACCAATTCGCAAACTTAACACCTCTCTTTGGAAAATTCTCAATATTTCATAAATTCCTTTGTGTTATTTCATGGAATCCAAACCCGTCTCGGACTGACGAGGGTCATTAGCCCATTAGACCATGGTCTCCAAGTGAGAGTTCTGAATTTTCCAAAGCTGGTGTTGTGGCTCTGTCGCGGACTCGTGTTCTCTACATTGCCGAAACACTCAATAGATAACGCTTTATATTCTACCTCTATTTTGTTGTTAGAATTGTCCTTCTTTTTCTATATCAACTTTCTTCCATCAAAATTTCCATGTCGAAGTTACTTCAACAATAAAATTAAAACTAAGAAAATGCATCTCCTGATCGTGCAAATAAAAGTTGCCCTCGCCAATCTCTCGGAATAAATATCAACTTATATAGTTAATTTTTAATTATTTATTAAACAAAGATTAGTTGATTTTATTCCGACAAATGACACAAGCTATCATTACTTTTAGTTGCACAATCAGGAGATACTTTTTTCTTAATTTATTCACCTGATAGCTGTACAATTTCACTTTTGTACTGTTTTTCACAAAATAGAAACTGTTTTAGAAAAATGAATATTTTAACTTTCTTAGAGAAAAAATGGAAAGGTCGTAACTAGCTTCCTAGTTTACCAACTTCAACATGAACCCAACCTAAACTTAACATAACTTTAGTTAAACTCGTCATGGCTTGTTTACGTTAGATTAGGATTAGCAAAAACGTGGGAGCGCAAGTTCTGATACCTTCCAGAAAACAATGTTTAACAATTCATTGAGGATTATTTCGCGTTTGGAAAAGCAATTTGGAATTTGTATTTGAATGAAAAATAAAATGTACTCGTTGATCCTGTAGTTGTTTAAGACTCAAAAATCTTGAGATTCTTGCTTAGTTGAGCTGCGAATTCTCTTGAGATCAATTGGACGATGCTGAAGATTGCTAGGGTGAACTGGTATCTGTTGAGATATGCTCTGAGGAAGGTTCCGAAGACGTCTGGTTATCCGCAGGGGCGTTTGACTCGACAATGATTGAAGGAGTTGGCGTATTGTTAACGGTATGTCTTAGACAGAGATGCAAATTTGGATATTCCGGTTCACATTTGTTATGGAGAGCCATATGCGAATTGAATGTATCTTGTAATGACGTTAGGAAATGACAATGTGGACATTTCAGCATTTTGTCACGTTCCTGATTCATCATATGTTCCAGAACATCATTGACATTCGAGTAAAAATTACAGTAAGGACATTGATTGAGATCATTACCAAGATGATAATGGAAATGACTTTGAATTTTACGATGGTGTAATGTGACATATTCACAGAATGGACAATCAAAGATTCGACGTTTTCTCTTGTTGTCCATATCTTCGGAGGAAGGAGAATGTCGATCTAGTGAGATCTCAGATGGACTTGATTTTTCTTGAAGAGTATCACCGGGAACTGATAGAGGAGAAGTTCGTTTAAAAAGATGAAAATCAAATGTACGTAAGTTTTTTAGTTTACTGGAAATTTTGCTTTTAAAAGATCGAGCTTTTGTTGGTTCAACCGAAGAAAGTGAATTCTGGGAATCACGGCTGCATTCGTGACGGTCAATTTGAGAAGGTCTTAAAGCTCGGAAATCACAATGTTCACATCGATAGTATTTAGAAATGAGGCGGGCGTGTTGGGAACGCATATGTGCAATGAGCGCACGGTTGGTGTCGAAAGTGCACGCACATTCTGCACATTCGTTCCCCCCTTCCCGAGGAAGTTCGTCCCCCGCACTTGTCTTCAGAGCCAGCTTGCCTCCAGTCACTGCCTTGACAACCAGTGTGCTTAGTGAACAAACAAACGTAAAATCTGATGGAATCTCATCCAAACTTTGAGTTTCATAGCTACATCTCAATCTTTTATTATTATTATTCAGTTCCCAACGTTTTTCAGTGACTTTCTTTCACTCTCCTCAAGAGAGTATTTCCTGTATTTAACCTTATAAATTTTTACAAGGCAGTAGGTGTAAAGAGGGAGAAAAGAGAATTCGGAAGCTATTGTTCTTACACCTCAGAATGATGACGAAACATCGAGGGGCCATCGTGTTGGTCGACGATGAGATTGCGGAGCTGGTAATATGGATGGCTGTGCTGGAGTAAACCTCCTTTTTTGTGTCTGGATGCTATATTTATGGCGAACTAAATAATTTAGTCCCTATTTCTGCTCCGCGCTTATGGAATTGAAGACTTGGGGCGATGGCGTCGACCTTTCATATTAAATCTTACTTTTCCTTATTACTAATAATTGTATATAGTTGCGGAACTACTGGTTTCCTGTGCTGCTCTTTTCCTGATATTGCACCTTGTACGGAGAATCTGTATAAGACTAATGTCTTAATAAAGTCTTTGTGTGTGTGTGTGTGTGTGTGTGTGTATTTAACCTTATATGGTCTCATATGGACATTGTAATAAATCAGTTTCAATCTCCTCAAGAGAATCATTCTTCTGAGAAGAGTGATAGCGAATCACAAAAACTTCGGGAACAAATATTTTACAAATTTTGTTGATGTAACCATATATTTTCCTAAACAAACATCCAACCAACAAATGAACTTCAAAACTTTGAATCTTTATCACAATCTACGTCTTGATCACTTTTATAGAAGATATCAGGATCAGTTCCCATGTTTACTAAACTCAATCTATTTGCAAAATTTGTAATTAACTCTTTTTAGTATTGTTTTAACTGAATAATTCTCTATAATATCTAGCATATTTTCATTATAAAATATTCTTTAAAACTTTTTTTTTTTAATCTGTAAATTGCTTTTCTCGAATAAACACAATACTTTACAATTTGATTTCATTTAACTAAATTTGCTTACCAACTTTTTGTACATATATTAATTGTGTTGATATATATATTTTTTATCTTTTCTTCTAACTAACTAACTTGCATACTAATTCTGTGCATATTTAAAATATATTTCTTTCTCTTCTTTAAAATTTTTGTTTATGTTTAAAGTGCAAGTGTCCCTAGGGGGACATAGCGCTCTAAGTCGAAATAAAGAAATTTTCAATGTAAAGACAGTTGAAGTTGGCTCTATTTTAAAAGAAAATTGTGTTTAATCGTCTAATTCTTATAAATATGTAGCTATATAACCTTCTATCGTAAAGTGTTTGCAAGCTATGACGAGCTTAGGTCAGTTTAGGTTAGTTTCAGGTATGGATTACACTAAATATGGGAGCTATTCCTGAGACCTCCCTACTGTATACCTATATAGGTAGGCAGTGTGTCGATATTCATTGAATTAACTTTCCTATCGGGTACCATCGGCACGCGACGCATGCGCGAAACCATTACATTTTTCGTTAAGACAACAGTCTAATAGTCGATTATTCTGATAGAGATGGCACAAGTTATCATACAAATAAGAGAATATTTGTATTAATTAATTACTATATATAATTAGATCTTTCTTGATTTTTTTATAAAAGTGGTTTTAATTTCTCAGTTACTGGTGAAACTTTCTAGTTGGACCAAAGACTTGACTCCATGGCCCAACAATTCCATCAAGTTTGTATCCCTTCTTCCATTTCCTCACCGATTTATCGATTTCACGGAATCAATTTTACTTGTCGCTCCAATATCTAGCGCACAGTATATACTGTTAATAAAATTTTAAAATTATTTTAGGAATTTTTATACTCCACTATTAATATACCATCATGAACAAAACTTAAGGTAGTTTCATATTTTGTTGACGGTCTTCAATTTTTTTGTTCACACTTAGTTATTTCGTGTGTCTTCAATAGAGGTCACTGAGTAAAAGGAGTTAAATTTGCATAGAATAACTATACCTTTTAATTAAAAATACTTCGGCCAGTAAATATTTTCAAAAACATTCACTGGCCGAAGTATCTTTAATTTGAAGAACTATGAATGCCGGCCAGGCAGCCTCTATCTTTACGATCACTTTTAAGTGAAAACTACACTCATGGACAACACTTAAGGAAGTTTAATATGTGTCGACAGTCTTCAATTTTTTTTAAGAAGAAAGGAAGAAGACAGAGACAATTTTGTTCACACTTGGTTATCTCGTGTGTCTTCAATAAAGGTCACTGTAATATCTTTTAGAGTTATTGTATGAATCCTGATATACATGCTAAAAGGTAAAACTTTCTTAAGTTTTGCCCATGTGTGTATATTGGTTATCTCGTGTGTCTTCAATAAAGGTCACTGTAATATTTTTCAGAGTAATTGTCTGAATCCCGATATACATGCTAATAGGTACAACTTCCTCAAGTTTTGTCCATGTGTGTATATTGGTTATCTCGTGTGTCTTCAATAAAGGTCACTGTAATATTTTTCAGAGTTATTGTCTGAATCCCGATATACATGCTAATAGGTACAACTTCCTCAAGTTTTGTCCATGTGTGTATATTGGTTATCTCGTGTGTCTTCAATAAAGGTCACTGTAATATCTTTCAGAGTTATTGTTTGAATCCCGATATACATGGTAAAAGGTACAACTTCCTTAAGTTTTGCCCATGTGTGTATATTGGTTATCTCGTGTGTCTTCAATAAAGGTCACTATAATATCTATCAGAGTTATTGTCTTAATCCCGATATACTTGCTAAAAGGTACAGCTTTCTTAAGTTTTGCCCATGTGTGTATATTGGTTATCTCGTGTGTCTTCAAAAAGGTTCACTGTAATATTTTTCAGAGTTATTGTATAAATCCCGATATACATGGTAAATAGGTACAACTTCCTCAAGTTTTGTCCATGTGTGTATATTGGTTATCTCGTTTGTCTCCAATAAAGGTCACTGTAATATCTTTCGGAGTTATTGTCTGAATCCCGATATACATGCTAAATGGTACAACTTCCTTAAGTTTTGTCCATGTGTGTATATTGGTTATCCCGTGTATCTTCAATAAAGGTCACTGTAATATCTTTCAGAGTTATTGTCTGAATCTCGATATACATGCTAAAAGGAACAACTTCCTTAAGTTTTGTCCATGAGTGTAATTTGACGGGAGAGACGACCTTTATCTAAATAGATCAGCAGCCTCCATTTATATGCTAATATGTATAAAATAGAACATATCCAGTAAGAAGAGAGACAAGAAATATACAAGAAAAATACACAAAGAGTAGACAAAAGGAATAAATAAACAATATATAACACAGTGACATGAAGCATACAAGTTATTGACAATAGGTAGACAAATTTCATGTGACAGAGAATAACATCATGCAGCCTGTTGTATACTTTCAAACTTAGTATGTAAATAGACGTAACTGGGACATTCCAATGGAGAAGAGAAGACAATATTTCCCCTTTTAAGAATGAGTTTTCCCAAAAAAATATACAGTAGAACCTCCCTGTAAAGGACAACACCTAATTGCAGAGTCAAACAGTCCTTTAGGGAGAGGTGTCCTCTTACCGGAGAGTGACTAAATTGTAAAAATGATAATTTTGCAAATGAAAACTGTCCTTTGTAGAGAGGTGTCCGCTAAAGGGAGATTCTACTGTATATAGTATCCAATTTCATCACCCCAACATATTATAAATCACAATTAAACGATTCACAAGAAACAAAAAAGAACAAATAAACTGATAAATTCATACATTTTCTATTTCCACGTTTAGCCTCAATATAGAAATGGGAATTTCAATCTATATTTTTACATGAGAGGTTTGCCAATTTCATGCACGATTTACACCACTAACGATTCAACAATCCCAGATACAAATGTTCTCCACGATGGAAAATATAAATGGGGCATATTTAGCTGTGTGCCGGGTATTGAAATCATTTTTATTGATTTTGTTATTGTTATTATTAATTTTCTATCCATACTATTGTGTATTAGCATATTTACTTATTGTGTCTGCACCATTTTGCATAATTGTTGATTATGCTTTTGGAAGAAAGCACTACTTTGCATAGTTGTTTCTTATTCTTTTAGAAGATAGCGCTATTTTGCATAGTTGTTGATTATTATTTTAGAAGATAGCGCTATTTTGCATAGTTGTTGATTATTCTTTTAGAAGATAGCGCTATTTTGCATAGTTGTTGATTATTCTTTTAGAAGATAGCGCTATTTTGCATAGTTGTTGATTATTCTTTTAGAAGATAGCACTATTTTGCATAGTTGTTGATTATTCTTTTAGAAGATAGCGCTATTTTGCATAGTTGTTGATTATTCTTTTAGAAGATAGCACTATTTTGCATAGTTGTTGATTATTCTTTTAGAAGATGGCGCTATTTTGCATAGTTGTTGATTATTCTTTTAGAAAATAGCGCTATTTTGCATAGTTGTTGATTATTCTTTTAGAAGATAGCCCTATTTTGCATAGTTGTTGATTATTCTTTTAGAAGATAGCGCTATTTTGCATAGTTGTTGATTATTCTTTTAGAAGATAGCACTATTTTGCATAGTTGTTGATTATTCTTTTAGAAGATAGCACTATTTTGCATAGTTGTTGATTATTCTTTTAGAAGATAGCACTATTTTGCATAGTTGTTGATTATTCTTTTAGAAGATAGCACTATTTTGCATAGTTGTTGATTATTCTTTTAGAAGATAGCACTATTTTGCATAGTTATTAATTATGCTTTTGGAAGATAGCACTATTTTGCATAGTTATTAATTATGCTTTTGGAAGATAGCACTATTTTGGATAGTTGTTGATTATTCTTTTAGAAGATAGCGCTATTTTGCATAGTTGTTGATTATTCTTTTAGAAGATAGCGCTATTTTGCATAGTTGTTGATTATTCTTTTAGAAGATAGCACTATTTTGCATAGTTGTTGGTTATGCTTTTAGAAGATAGGACTATTTTGCATAGTTATTAATTATGCTTTTGGAAGATAGCACTCTTTTCCATAGTTGTTGGTTATGCTTTTGGAAGATAGCACTATTTTGCATAGTTGTTGGTTATGCTTTTGGAAGATAGCACTATTTTGCATAGTTATTAATTATGCTTTTGGAAGATAAAACTATTTTGCATAGTTGTTGGTTATGCTTTTGGAAGATAGCACTATTTTGCATAGTTTTTAATTATGCTTTTAGAAGATAGCTCTATTTTGCATAGTTGTTGGCTATGCTTTTGGAAGATAGCACTATTTTGCATAGTTTTTAATTATGCTTTTAGAAGATAGCACTATTTTGCATAGTTATTAATTATGCTCTTGGAAGATAGCACTATTTTGCATAGTTATTAATTATGCTTTTGGAAGATAGCACTATTTTGCATAGTTTTTTATTATGCTTTTGGAAGATAGCACTATTTTGCATAGTTATTAATTATGCTTTTAGAAGATAGCACTATTTTGTATAGTTGTTAATTATGCTTTTGGAAGATAGCACTATTTTGCATAGTTATTAATTATGCTTTTGGAAGATAGCACTATATTGCATAGTTATTAATTATGCTTTTAGAAGATAGCACTATTTTGTATAGTTATTAATTATGCTTTTGGAAGATAGCACTATTTTGCATAGTTATTAATTATGCTTTTGGAAGATAGCACTATATTGCATAGTTATTAATTATGCTTTTGGAAGATAGCACTATATTGCATAGTTATTAATTATGCTTTTAGAAGATAGCACTATTTTGTATAGTTATTAATTATGCTTTTGGAAGATAGCACTATTTTGCATAGTTATTAATTATGCTTTTGGAAGATAGCACTATATTGCATAGTTATTAATTATGCTTTTAGAAGATAGCACTATTTTGTATATTTATTAATTATGCTTTTGGAAGATAGCACTATTTTGCATAGTTATTAATTATGCTTTTGGAAGATAGCACTATATTGCATAGTTATTAATTATGCTTTTAGAAGATACAAATACCGTTGTCAGTTTTAGAGCGACAGTAGCACGTTAAGTCAGTCTTGTACCTTATCTTGTGTATGCAAATAAAACCCATATTTGACCACGTGTTGTTGAAAGGAGAGACACAGCACATAAAATTTCAACTTCTTACCAATTCTTTATAAATGCTTTGAGTTAAACATAAGGTTCTATCGTATCATATAAGAAATAAAATCATTAAGCATGCAATTTTTATTTAAAAAAAAACATAATTTCTACATCTAAGCTTCAATAACAAATGTATATATTTCTCGTTAGTCTTCATTGATTTTATTTCTATATGTATATACCAAAATAGTTGCTCTTATGCAAATTTCCTCCATAGTTGATTTTAATTTAATTACAGTTTTGCATATCTACTTACTCCTTATATATGTAAATATATATATTAAAAACAAAATAGACATATCCTGACCGCTCTCACATGAGTATGTATAAATGGCACAGCGCCATCTAGTGGAACAAAAATAAACTAAACGTTTATTCTATTTTTTTATTATAAATAAATATATAAATATATGCCAGTGTTAAAAACAATTTTTAAAAAAATAGAAAAAATATATAGAGATTTTTAAAAATATATAAAAACGTGTTTTAAAAAGAATAAGCACCCAAAAGAAATAGCAAAAAATCTCAAGATACCATTTAAATGTCTTTCCCATTCCTTTTCTGGAGTTTTCTCGAAAAATCCAGCGACCAATCACGTCCAACCTTGACATCTTATCGGCCAATAGCACTTTAGATAAACAGACGACCTTCTACTCATGTTCTTAAGGTACTTTATCTCGCTGCTTCCTTTTTTTTATTTCTCCTTGCTTTATCCCGGATAGAAAGAAAACGCCTTCCCTTAGATTGCTTGTCACACAACTGGTATAAAAAATGAATAAAAATAGTTGTGCCAATTTAGACTTATTTACACACTCACGATATTTATTTACATATATAAACATTAGATCGTTGCCAATATAAACAAGGATAGCGAGTTTATTTATATCAAACAAAAAAATGTTTTTAAACTTAATTGCTAATTCAACAATTTCAAATTACTCCAATATAGCTGCATGGAAGTTTTATTATTTGTTTTTAGTGTTAATATGTTATTTGAAAATTCGAAACTAATATAGACGATTATTATTTTTTTTAATAAACAATTTCTACTGCCCTTACTGCAATGGAAAAATTAATGGGAGAGCCTGGCTCATCAGTGGCGAACCATCCCAGTTTAATCTACCATACCGCTTTTATATTGCATTTTTCACCACTGATGATCCAGGCTCTCCCATTAATTTTTCCATTGCAGTAAGGGCAGTAGATATTGTTTATTTAAAAAAAGAATCATACGCGTCTATAATAGTTTCGAATTTTTATAACAGATAGCGCGCTAATGCATCATAATATGTTATAAATTTTCGTCGCAGGTACGACGGGAAGATAAAGTTCAAATGGATGTACTTATCCCAAGTACACCATGATAATCATAGTAGGTAGAGCGACTACTTTTACTGTAAATACATCACATATTTACACAAGTAGAAAGCAGTTCTTCTTTTGAACTTACAAGTACTGTATATCAGAATTTTCTTTGTTTACTTTCATTCACTGGTGGAGTTGGACTTTTGCAAGAATAGGGGGCCATTGAAGCAATTGTTTTCTTTTCAGAAAAAAATGTTCCTATATGGGATTCGATCTCAAGTCTTTTCTATCGAAATTCAACCGTTTCTGTCGTTCCTTTATCAACCTTCATACTCAGTGATCTAATAAATATTGTAAATTCAGTGATTAAGTAATCTTATATAAAGAAGAATTTTAATTTCACACATAACTCCGCCTTTGCCGGTCCCAAGCCCGGATGAAAAAGGAGGAGGGGGAGCAGTAACAAGCTTGCTAACAAATCTGGGCTCAGCTGGCCCGGCTGATAGTACCCTGTAAGGGCTCCTAATACAGGGATACAGGATGAGCAGAGTTTGTACTCCATGTTAGGAGCAGCTGCACATGGTGTCTGTTCCTCATGTCAGAGGCGGCCATTTCTTTTGGAGCTAAGTCGGCCTGCCACTGAGTAGTGCTCCCAGTCTTTATGATAAAGACAGACGCATTCTACCTTGCCCAGTCATGATGGTTGTCAAACAGACACCATCAAGGGTCACAACTTGATACCCTAATATGTTTGAGTGCAGATAAGAAAGAAAAAGAAGAAGAACTTCACACATCTCTAATACACAGAGGTACCGTTTATAGTTTACCAGAATACAAATTTTATCTTCCTCTAATGAATGTAATAAAGATTGCCCCCCCCCCCCCCCCCCCCCCCCCATTTTTTAAAAAAATAAAAGCAATAAACTATTTTTTTTTAAAGGAAAAAAATCAAACAAGATTGTTGTTGTGAATTTCTACAATTTTTTAAACAAACGACATTTAAAATGTTGTTTCCAAATCACGTTTCCTTATTATTGATGCCATCAAATTATTCCGTTTTTTTAAGACGCTAATAAAAGTGGCTAGCTTTATTTTTATTATTTCTCTTTTTGATTTTATTTTTATGATTTTCTTCTTTTCAATTTTTATATGCCTCTTGTGTATTTGTTGTGTGTATGTTCGTATGTGTGTGTGACAATAAAAACAAATTTATTGACAACAACTCAGTCAATATTTACAAAATTAGAAAGAGATCACAAAAATAATTAGAGAAAATAAAAAGATAGTGAAAAGCGTGTTCGAACCAGGGACATCAGGTTCTAAAGTCTAAAGCTTTCACAGCTAGGCTATTTTGCCTTATTATATAATAATTTAAAGAGAAATAAATATGTGATAATTGAAACAGGTTTATTGACATCTAGTCAACATGTGTGTGTAAGTTTAATGCTTTTTTACAGTGCTGGTAGTGTCTAATGGTGAAGACTGTCGATTATCAAATATTAGGAACCTGAAATGAGTCCTATATGATTCCCTTTTTGCATATATCCAATCTTACCATATTTTTTCTCTCTTGGTTAAAATAAAACCTTAATTACAAATAATGTATATACTTGTATTTGTTTCATTGGTTATTTTGTTGTTGTTTTAATTATTTCTGTGAAATAGTTCTCTGATTTTTGGTGTTGTTGCTTCTTGACGCAAGCATCCTTTGTGGGAATATCGCGTCTGATTTTATAATAAATAAATATTTTCCTATTTTTTAAATATAACATATACACAACCTTATCACAATAGAAGTCTTTATAAATATTAAAGTATTGATTGTTAAAATATCAATAAAGAATCACGTTTTAAGCCCAATATAATCTTCTTATTTTGAAAACATATGTCTAATGGATTATAATATCTTTGAAAAATATAGAAATCTGTGAATATATATTTTTATACCTGGCAACACTCCCTAATACCATAATTCTATTCGAACTTTAATAATACGATGTTTTAAATATACGTTGAATGTATATTTTATAAAAAATTTATCATTTGTATGAAAATTCCTTTATTATTCTCCCAAATCCGCGTTCCAGAAACCTGAGTTTTCTATATATCTCTGCCAAATATTATTTTTAATCAGTGAATATATATTTTATTATCTGGCAACACTTATATATAACCCTAAAAACTTGCAATTATATTTTAATAGAAAATACGAGTTTATATTTATTTTTATATTAATCTGTGACTATATGTTTATTATATGGAAACAATATTTCTTCGTTTGATTTATTTTTTAATTAATTTTTCAATTGATTTTATTTTGAGTATTTTCTTCAAATTTTAATCAAAAGATTTGGTCTATCTAACATACAATATATATTACCTTTCCAATATAACCCAAAAGCTATATAATATCATTTTTAAATTTATATATAATACAATTTTGTGAGGATTATAAAAAAATAAGACGAAAAGAATTTTTCAGACTAAATATATTACACAAAAAGCAATTTTATATAAAACAAAATAAACCTTTATTTTAAAATAGTTTGTAACAATATTTTCGTATGCTATTTTTAAAAAATCTTAGATTCTCTTTTAAAAAGATTTCATATTAATTTTTGACACACTTTAATTAAAATTCGGTGAATAGAAGATTTAATTCCTGATTTTGATCAAAAAATTAATTTTATTTTACATCATTTCCATTAAGATATTTTTTGGGGGGATTTTGTGAGAAAAAAAAATCGTTTTTTTCATATTTAAAAAATACAACGTTTTTATTAAATGTTAAATAAATAAATGTATATTTTCAAATATATTAAATATAAGAAATATATGTGTGAACAAACCATATTTTAAAATATAAATGTGAAGAATGGCTTTTTTTTCAAATACTATTTATTCAAGAGATAGAATATTGAAAAGCAAATAATTTTCTTCACCAGAAACCTTTCGTAAAATATCTTGATTTACCTTAGCAAGTATATAAGGCAAACTATTTTCGTATATTTCAAATTTTTTCTTTAAATTTTAAAAGAACGGTTTTTTTTTCGAAATATGAATTATATTTATATAATAAATAAGATATATATCCAAATTTATACGTTATACAGTTAAACCTGTCTATAGCACCCTATTTTGGTGAGTCCCAAGAGGGGGTGCTATAGACAGGTCACTTTTAATGTAAAATGTTTACATTTTAATGTTTAAAATCGAGCACTATAGAGAGGAAGGCGCTATTTAGAGGAGGCGCTATAGACAGGTTTAACTGTATATATGCAAAAAAAAAGAGAAAGAATAAGTCAGGTGTTGATATTAAAAAAGAAAAAGGCACATCCTGACCGCTCACATTATCATTTTAAAATAGCACAACGCCATCTACAGGAACAAAAATAAACTAAACGTTTATTTAACTTTTGTGATATTTGGTAATTTCTTGATAATATGAAGAAATGCCAACTAAGCTAAATCAACGTTTTTTTTTATTTTTGTTCCTCTAGATGGCACTCTGTCATTTAAAATTCCTAAGTGAGTGGTCTTTAAATGCCCTTTTTTTGTTTTTAATTTCAACACCTAACCTTTTTTTTTTTCTTTTTTTTTAAATGCTCATATGAACGCGGTAAGGATATGCCTTTTTTTGTTTATATATAATATACTAGACGAATGACCCGGGCAACGCCCGGGTTTACACGATTAAATGTATTATTCAAACACATTAAACATAGCAAAATAAAACATAGCAAATATAGCAAGAGCGGTTATTTTAAACGGCGAATTATGTAAATATGTGAAATAGTTATAAATTAGAAAACCTGTAAATATAGTTAAGGACTTGCATTGTAATTAAGAAAAAGCTTCTCGTCTAGAACGCTAAAGCGACCTGCCGGCGGCGCGCGCCCGTTGGCTGCCGGCGAGCACGTGATGATGCGCATGGCGCATGCGCGCGCACAGGGAAGTCACGTGCTCACCGGCAGCCAACGGGCGCGCGCCGCCGGCAGATCGCCCGCGTTCTAGAGGGCGCTGCTCGTGAGCTAAGCAGAATAATTTGAATATATAGTTTTAATAATTGATTTATATATTTTTAAAATAGCCTATCGTCATCCCCGTTATTTCTTACCTATGTATGGAAATTTTGGTTTGAATTAGTGAACTACTGCGAATTTGTATACAGGTCATACAAACCACAACAGACAAACATACAAACATTCATTTTTATATATATAGATATATATCGTTTTTATATATTTACTAGCCGAATGACCCGGGCAACGCCCGTGTTTTACCCGATTGAATGTTTTGATTCAAATACTATTTGTTACAATTATAATTTGGCGCCTTATATAAATGCATATGTTAGTTAATAACTATAGCCTATGTGCTTTATCTGTCTATGTACTGTTGGCTTCCGTAGGCGTCTCTTACTGGGAAAAAAAAGAGAGGATTCCATTTGGTTAATAACTAATATATGCATTTATTTAAGGAGCGACCCGCTCCAACACAATAGTTACAAAAATGGGGGGGGGGCATGATGGGGGGGGGGGGCAAAGGTGGCGTGATCGTAGCCGACCAATAGGAGGGCGCCATTCCAAAAAAAAAAAACCGTGACAGAGGCGACGAAGAATGACGCTCGTAACTGTATATAGAATATTTTATTTATATATTTAAAGACGTGTATGAATTTTTTAAAAATAAAACAATTTCTACTGCCCTTACTGCATTGGAAAAATTAATGGGAAGGCCTGGCTCATCAGTGCTGAACCCTTCCAGCGGTTTCGCCAGTTTAAGTTTAGTTTCGAATTTTGATAACAGATGGCGCGCTAATGCATCATAATATTTATATATTTATATTATTATATAATCTTATTTATTAATATTTATTCACAATAATGTATACAAACTTATATAACCATATATGAAAAAAATAGTACAAATGTGATATTGTACTGAGATAAGGTGCATAAATTATGAAAAGAGGCATCTCCTTATCGTGCAACTGAAAGTTGCTGATGGCTTGCGACATGATATTTATTCCGATAGATGGCGCAAGCTATCAGCAACTTTCAGTTGCACGATAAGGAGATGCCTCTTTTCATAACCATATATATATATATATATTATATTTTTTAAAAAGTTGAGAGTTTCTGCTTGATATTTTGGATCATCTTGATGATTATGCTATGGAGTTATTTGTTGGTTCTTTTTAGTACTAAATGGTATTGGTGATGCAGTCGTGGTTAAATCTTGAAACTATGATAATAAAAATGGTTTTGATCAGTAATTGCTTTTATTGAGCTTATGGGATTATATGATAAACATAATTTGATTAAAGTACTGCCTGGCTTAAGGCGAGTATAACAAGGAAAAACAAAAGATTATTTACATAATTACAAAAGTTTTGAGCCGACCAACGGGGAGAACAACAACAACGAGTATTTATAGAGTAAGCGCGACCTCTGGCGGTCGATTTAAACAGAGTATTTGTATCGATTAAATATAATTTTAATATATATATATATGTGGATATATTGTAATAAAGAAGTCTCAATCTCTCTCTCTATCTGATTACATTACTGAAAATATATTTAAGTATACAAATTGGATTTTTGTCTGAATTTTCTTAAATGGTGTTGTAGTTCATTCTTTATCATCAAAGTTTTTACTGGAGTAATAAACACAGTGTATCGTTCAGATTCATAATTAAAGGGAGAGGTTCTTCTGGTACATGAATATCATCGTCTCGCAACTTTATGTTGTATTATCAAAAATAGAAAATTTTATTATATTGCCACGTGGAAAATTAGGGTATCAAGCTTGTAAAGCTTGACAACCATCTTGACTGGGTGAAGTAGAATGCGTCTGCCTTTGTCATTAAGACTGGGAGCACTACTCAGTGGCAGGCTGACTTAGTTCCAAAAGAATTGGCCGCCTCTTACATGAGGAACAGACGCCATGTGCAGCCGCTCCTAACATGGAGTACAGATGCTGCTCATCCTGTATCCCTGGATTAGGAGCCCTTACAGGGTACTATCAGCCAGGCCAGCTGAGCCCAGGTTTTTTAGTGAGCTTGTTACTGCTCCCCCTCCTCCTTTTTCATCTGGGCTTGGGATCGGCAAAGGCGGAGTTAATTATTCACATTATCTATACGAGTACTACACGCATCCCAGGGAAGACCAACTTCCAGATGAGGCAACAATTTATTTCAGGCAAAAACAAACTATGAGTGATAAAAAAAAAGATAAACAAAAGAGGGAAGTGTACAGAGTATAGCAAAATATAAACATAAAAAAAATTATACTCTGCTAAAATAATAAATACTTTGTTACAATATATAAATTAATCAATTTTTAAAGCCTCTAAAATTTTTTAAATTTTATTAAAATTGTCCAAGAAACTTTAATAACATATTTTTAAAAGTAAAATATTAGACTTGATGAAAATCAAGATAGATATGGAATTTTTTACTTAAAATTATCAACTTTCTTTGAGGAAATTTCGAAATCGGAGACATCTCTATCCATCAATCAATATTTTCTTTTATCTTTAAAGATCAATTAAAAAATAATTTAAAAAAAAACTCCATGCATATATAAAAATCTCCTATTCCAGAACGTCTATATATATTAATAAAACAATTAAACGGGGGGTAGAGTTTTCCATTAAAATTCAGAGTGGTTGAAAACTTCCTCTTGTTTATTTATAAGGCGATTTTCTGGAGAGAAAAGTATTTTTAAAAAATTTTCAGAGAGGAGAGTCATTTTTCTTGCTTGCCAGGAGTTTAAACGATAAATCAAAACTCCATGGCGAGTGGGTTTTCCGATTTTTCCAAATTGTTCTTTGTCTGCTGATTTTGGAAATCCTATCTAAGAAAAGCAAAATCCACACTCAGCTATGAACGATTCAAAAAACCTATTCTTATGCTACTACACATATATATATATATACCTAAAAAATGGCACCTCTCCCTTTAAAAATATATATTAAGCAATGCCTTTGGTTTTTATCACTCCATTATTTACTCCAAACGTAATGGTGTAAATAAAGAATAAGCCACAACACCATTTTTAATAAATTCAAACAAAAAAACCAACCTTGTTTGAATTTGATAAAACTAACAATGTAGATTATTTTTTATTCATGATGAAATTATGAAAAACTTTTAAAATTACAAAAAAAAAATTTCCTAACAATGAGTTTCTTTTTATTTTACAATTGTTAGCTTTCAATTGATAATCGCTCTTCGACGGATTTAAAAAATCGACTATATCTTACAAGAAATATTTACAAATACAATCGCGCGCATTTCAATTGTAAATATCCACGCTGCGCGCGTTTGTATATGTAAATATTTATTGTAAGATATAGTCGATTTTTTAAACCCGTTGAAGAGCGATTATTACTTGAAAGCTAGCATTTTAAGATAGAAATAATCCCATTGTTAGGAATTTTTTTGTAATTTTAATAGGTTATTCTTTATCACCATTGTAGAATAGTGTGAAATATATAAGTGATGTGAATATAAGAAAATGGAATTAGAACAATAGACTGACTGTGTTTTGTAAACATATAATTAATCTTTACTAAATTTAAATGTGTGTGATAAATAAATAATTATAATTAAATAATAAATATATAAGTTGTAGTTTATAAAAGATAAACAACACAACATATTTGGCGACGAGGATTAAAAAAAAAAAAAAAAAGAAAATAATAATTAAATAAGCGTAACAGAAGATGGCAAATAATTTGACGTCTCCATTACCGTTGAACCTTAATGCTACAGATTTGTATTCCGAGTACAAACATTGGATGAATTCATATTTAATTTATGAATTAGCAAGCGGTGTTTCAACAAAGAAAGATGACGTTAAAAGGGCAACACTTTTGCATTGCCTTGGACCACAAGTCCAAAGAATTTTCTTTAATTTGCCAGAAGAAAAAGATACGTATGAAAAAGCAAAAGAAGCTTTAACTAAATATTTCACACCACAAAAAAATATTGTATCAGAACGATTTAAATTTAGGCAAAGAAAACAAAATACAGATGAAAATATTGATTCATATGTCATTGCCCTAAGAGAATTAGTCAAATCCTGTGAATTTGGAAATTTAGAAGAAGACATGATCAGAGATCAGATAATAGAAAAATGCTATAATAGGCAATTAAAAGAAAAGTTATTGCAACAAGATAATTTGAATCTTCAAAGAACAATTGAGATATCAAGAATGTTTGAAACAGCCAAAGAAGAATTTAGAGTATTGACAAATGAAGATATGACCTCAACAAATAGAGTAAACTATAAAAATAATTTCCAAGCAGCTAATGAATCAACTGTTAAAGGACAAAAAGCTCATAATGTGTACCATCAAAAAGGAAGCACCTCCAAGGTAAGTGCACCTAATTTGGAAGAATGCTATAGATGTGGCTTAACTACACATCCTCCATATAAATGTGGAGCTAGAAATATGAAATGCACATTTTGTAACAAGATGGGTCATCTTAATAGAGTTTGTAGAAATAAAAATAAATATAAAAATATTGAAGGAAAGAAAAGAAATATTCAAAATATTTCAGAAAATAATGAAGACTCAGATGAATACACTTTCTTTTTAGGCTCTGATAACAAAGAAAGTATCTATATAGATGGAAAGGAAATAACAATGACTATTGATACAGGTAGTGATACAACATTCATAGGACTTGAAAATTTGAAAAATATTTTTCCTAAGTCTCAAATGCCAACTTTAAATGGTACAGAAAGGAAATTTTATGCCTATGGACAAACTTCACCTCTTCCATGTTGTGGATATTTCTTTGCAGATGTTTCATGGGGTAAAAGATCTATAAAGGAACAGATTTTTGTGATTGAAGGTAAAGCAGAACCTCTTTTAGGAAAGAAAGCAAGTTTCGAATTAGAAATTATAAAGCGTGGAACAAAAATAAGGAATATTCAACAGGAAGTTATTCCGAAGGATATATATAATTTGATACAAGAAAACATGAACCTTTTTCAAGGTCAAGGAAATGTGAAGGGTTATAGTCAAAAAATAACTCTAAAAGAAAATGTTACTCCTGTAGCTCAGAGATGCAGACATTTTCCATATAAAATGGTAGAAGCCATCAATCAAGAGCTAGACAAAATGATAGAAGATGGCATTATTGAGGAAGTCCATGAAGCTTCTGAATGGATCTCAAACATTGTGGCAGTTCCAAAAAAGGGTACTGAAGAAATCAGACTATGTGTTGATCTGAGAGAAGTGAATAAAGCCATAGTTAGAGAGAGATATCCTATACCAACAGTTGACAATATTTTGCAAGCATTGCAGGGAGCAAAATTTTTTGCTAAACTTGATGCGAAGAAAGGCTTTTGGCAAATTGAACTTGATGAAAAGTCCAGGCCATTGACCACCTTTATTACACCCAGAGGATGCTACAGATTTTGCAAAATTCCTTTTGGACTTTGCAGCGCACCTGAAGCTTTTCAAAAAGCTATGAACTCAATATTGTCTCATTTAGAAGGAGTGTTATGCTACATAGATGATGTGATTGTATATGCGCAATCTATAGAACAATTGGATCAAAGACTGAAAAAAGTATTTGAAAGATTTCAACAAGTTGGACTCAAACTAAACAAAAGTAAATGTAAATTTGCTCTAAATGAATTGGAAATATTAGGCCATATTGTTAGTAAAGATGGAATTAGACCTGATCCAAAGAAAATAGAAAGTGTTCTAAGTTTTTCAAAACCTGAAAATGTAGATTCTCTAAAATCATTTTTAGGTACATGCGGAATTTTAAGAAAATTCATTCCAGACTTTTCAAAGTTAGCCGAACCACTTAATAATTTGACAAGAAAGGACATAAAATGGAAGTGGAGCAAGAAAGAAGAGGACTCATTCAGAAAATTGAAAGAAGCTCTTACAAAAAATCCATGTTTAGCCTATTTTGACATGAATGCACCTACCGAAGTAATTGCTGATGCTAGTCCTGTAGGTTTAGGAGCTGTTTTACTACAAAGACAAAATGATGGAAGCAAAAAGCCAGTGGCCTATGCAAGTAGATCATTGACTAATGTTGAGAGAAGATACTCACAAATAGAGAAAGAAGCTCTTGGGTGTGTGTGGGCTGTTGAGCATTTCAATGACTATTTATGGGGAAATAAATTTGTACTTAAGACAGATCATAAACCATTGATTTATATGCTTAATCCCAAGAAGGCAACAGTCTTGCCACCAAGAATTGAAAGACTTAGTTGGAGACTTCAACCTTATGATTATGAAATAGAGTATCTTAAGGGCAAACAAAATATTGCAGATATATTTTCAAGAAAACCTTTAACAAATATTTCATGTGAAAATATTGTTGATGATTATGTAGAAAAAGTACTTTCCATATTTTCAGAAGAAATGAAGGCAATTTCCCTCAATGATATCAAGAAGCAAAGTGAAGCAGATCCATTTTTCAAAATTCTAACTAAAATAATTCAAACTGGAAATTGGCCATATCAAATTGATGATGATGAACTTAAAATTTTGCACAAATTTAAGGAAGAACTTTCAGTTTATGATAATCTCATTTTAAAAGGAAAGAGAATTGTTATACCAACAGATCTTAGAAGAAATATTTTAGACTTAGCTCATGAAACTCATCAAGGGATTGCTAGAACTAAACAAATTTTAAGAGAAAAATACTATTGGCCCAATATGGACAAAGATATAGAAAGACGTATAAAGAATTGTTACATTTGTGAAGTCAATCAACCTTTAAGGCATGACCAACCTTTAACAACCATACCAATACCACCTAGACCATGGTATAAAGTAGGAGTAGACTTAGTTGGACCTATTGATTCAAAATATATTTTGACACTTATTGATTATTATTCATCGTTCCCGGAAGCGATTATAATAAATGATATTTCTTCGAAAACTATAATTTCAAAATTAAAAGAAATTTTTGCAAGATATGGATTTCCCATTGAAATAGTTTCAGATAATGGTCTTCAATTTGTAAGCAAAGATACTGAGCAATTTTTTATGAAATCAGGTATAAAACATATAAGAGTGTCACCATATTATCCTAAAAGCAATGGAAAAATTGAACGTTTCCACAGATTTTTAAAAAAGCAACTTATTTCAGTAAAATTGCAAGGAAAGGATTGGAAAGAAGAACTTCAATGTGTTCTAATGGCATACAGGTCGACTCCACACCCTTCTACTGGGAAAACACCAGCATTATTGCTTTTTTCCAGGGAAATTAGAAATAAGCTCAATGATATAAATGACAATGATTCTCTTATGGATAAAGAAGTGATGGAGCATAATCAAGCCTATAAAGAAAGAATGAAGAAATATGCTGATAGCAAGAATAAGGCCTTGCCTCATGACTTCAAGAAAGGTAATATTGTTTATGTTGCAAACACTGAAATGAAAAGCAAGTTGACACCAAATTATGACAACCAAAGATTTATCATTCTAGAGACTATATCTCCAAATTCATTCAAGTTAGTCAATACTGAGACAGGTAGCTTTATCATTAGGAATGCAAAGCATTTAAGACATTCCAATGTCTTACAAGATTTTAACAAAGGAATTGATTTGAATACCACTTTGATTAAGACTCCAGAAATTAGAATGGAACTTCCTAGTACTTCAAGGTATCTACCAGAACAAGAAGCAACCTTAGAAGATATTGTACCAGAAGAGCAGATTGCTATATCTGATATGGACTGTTTATACCCAAATGAATCACCTAATGAGAATGAAAACAAGACTGTCATCACTAGAAGTGGAAGACAAATACATGTTCCTTCTAGATTTAAGGACATGATTAGATACTAACTAAACAAGGGAGGAATATGTAGAATAGTGTGAAATATATAAGTGATGTGAATATAAGAAAATGGAATTAGAACAATAGACTGACTGTGTTTTGTAAACATATAATTAATCTTTACTAAATTTAAATGTGTGTGATAAATAAATAATTATAATTAAATAATAAATATATAAGTTGTAGTTTATAAAAGATAAACAACACAACAACCATCATTATCAATTAATTAAACGTTGATTTAGGTTGTTCCATAATATTCGGATATTTCATTAATAAATCAATTGAAAAGATTTTATAAATGTATTTGAAGATCAAACACACATTATTACTAGAAGCTGTTCAATTCTCCTGGCTGTAGGTAGCTTACTGGTTCTATAACTTTTAGAACATCTCAGATATCCTTTATGAATAAAGACACTAAGTCAGAGGTCGGCAATCTGCGGCTCGTGAACAACATACGGTTCTTTGGATGTGAAGCTGAGGTCGGAAACCAACGGCTTAGACCAGCCGTCTACCGACCCTCCTATGTGAAGCTGCGTGTAGTTCTCTAATAAATAAAGTGAATAATTAACTCCGCCTTTGCCGGTCCCAAGCCCGGATGAAAAAGGAGGAGGGGGAGCAGTAACAAGCTCACTAAAAAACCTGGGTTCAGCTGGCCCGGCTGATAGTACCCTGTAAAGGCTCCTAATCCAGGAATACAGGATGAGCAGCGTCTGTACTCATTGTTAGGAGCGGCTGCACATGGCGTCTGTTCCTCATGTAAGAGGCGGCCAATTCTTTTGAAGCTAAGTCGGCCTGCTACTGAGTAGTGCTCCTAGTCTTAATGAGACAAAGGCAGACGCATTCTACTTCACCCAGTCAAGATGGTTGTCAAGCTTTACAAGCTTGATACCCTAATATGATTGAGTGGAGATAAGAAAGAAGAAGAAGTGAATAATTTCTAACGCCTTTGCCAATTGTTTTATTTTTTGTTTGCTCCTGACGAGGACAAAAGATTTTTGTCGAAACGTCGAGACAATAAAAAGATTGACTGGCCGAAGTGTATTTTATTTGAAGAACGTATAAATAAAGTTTTTATTTATGCTAGCATTATTTTATTTTTGGCAAGAAAAAAATGTGTGGCTGTGAAAAACTTTAAAGTTTTGTAAAATTGTCATTTTTGACTCCTCCGACTCAAAAGGTTGCCGATCCTTTCCCTAGGTCAATGTGGTTGAAGCCATTTTTCTATTGGTGGAATAAAGCTTTCGATGCTTTCCTCTAGGGTTTATAACACCATGGTTTCGGACTAATGGCCCTTTTCAGTCCAGGGCAGGCTTTAATTCCAAGAGATTCACAAAAAAAAGCTAAAAATGTGTTTTTCAAACAAATTTTTAAAGTAAAATTGTTTTTTAACTTTCATTAAAATCTCAACGCGTTGTTCGTTTTACGTTTCCCTATTTATAAAATCTGTTAGCCGATATAGATACAAGATAGAATATATTTTTTGAAAATGGCAATAACGAAGAGCAGTGTTCGAAAGCTTACGTCATCAATAAAAGACAAACCTTTCGCCCATCGACTTTATGTCTTTATTTAAATTCCCGATTTATTAGACGATATAGAAAGAGGATAGAATTTCCTTTTTTTTTAAAAACGGCCATAATAAAGAACAGTGTTCGAAAGTTTTCGTGACCAATAAAAGACAAACGTTTCGCCCATCGACCTACTGACTTTATTTCAGATACCGAGATTTATTAGAGACTTTATCTAAAGAAATAACCTATATCAAACATGATGCAATCTTGATTACCTCATAGAGGGTCCATTACTTGTTCTCTTTGAACGGTATTTGAAGGAAATTCTACTATTTATATGGATTTTATATATAAAATACAATTTAAACAATTTTATTGATTCTTCTAATCAACTTTTTATATTTTGAATCCTATTTCTACTTATATACATACACCATTTTCTAAAATACAGTGTTACGTATTTGCATATACAGTTAAACCTGTCTATAGCGCCCCCTCTAAATAGCGCCTCCCTTTCTATAGCGCCCGATTTTAAATACGTAGTACGATGCGATATTTACATTAAAAGTGACCTGTCTATAGCACCTCCCTCTCTATAGTACTCTATTTTGGTGAGTCTCAAGAAGGGGCGACAGGTTTAACTGTATCGAGAAATGAATAGGAGCTTAAAATAAAAACACTTTTTATAAATTAAAAGAGAGATTAAAAATATAAAAAAATACATAACTATTGTTTGATATATTTGTCCATATTTACATACATAGGGTTGTATACCCGGGTCTTCTATCATTATTTACTCTTTTTTTTTTTGCTTTCTTAGACTCTTCGAGATGAGGTTTTGTAAGACAAATATCTTATTTATAGCCTTTTGTTATTGATTACGTTTCAGATTTATATAGAGTAGCATTTAATATCTAGTTGGAGCTAAAAATATATTTGATAACATCTGTAGGCGAATTATTCACAGCGAATTAAATATATTCCTTTATTGTTTCAGTTTTTTTTTTTATTCTGTTCCCAGGCCACGGGCTGCATGATCACGTAAGCGGTTGCCAGGAATATCGCCAGACTTTCGATTGAAAATTGTTGTTGTTGTTGTCGTGTCCAAAGAAGAGTCTCAGATGTCTCCATGCATGTCCATCACAGCAGCAGCAATATCCACTATCTTGCTCTTCATTGGAAAATAGGTGCCGTTGCCACGTTAGTCACCTTGGAAACGAACCAGAATTTGGTCAAATATTCCAAGGGTCCAGGGGGGACCGCAGGGAGGTGTTGTCGGAGTTTGAAAATTCAATTTTCTATTTAGTTAGATAACAAAATTAATGAAAGATAACAAAATTAATGAAAGATAAAAATAAATAAAAGATAAAGGATTAGTTGCGAGTGTTGGTCAAACACAAATCAATCCCCTTTTAATATTATTATTGAAAACAATATATTGCCACGTGGAAAATTAGGGAAGACAAAAACCTCAGGAAGAAACAAAATTTATTTCAGGGAAGGACAAACTATCAAAAGTAAACAAAAGATAAGCCACGAGGGAAATTTACAGAGTCGCAAGATATAAAACATAAAAATAACCACTCTGTTAAATAAAAAATAATAAAATTAAGAAATACTATGTTATATAAATAAAATTAATAAATACTACGTTACAATATGTTTATATAAAAAAGGGCGTATCTATGATTCTATTAAAGAAAAAAATATTTTTTTCTCAAAATATTTCGAAGGATTTCTCTCTCTTTAATCAATATTTATTGCAAATGAAAAACAATATATTATAAAAATACATATATAGATATGAATTATCAAAATAAATTTATATATAAGCCATATATAAAACATTTTAAAAACATTATATAAAGCTTAATACGGAAAAAAAACGAATTAAAAAAAAACTTTTGAAATAATTATGGTGGAAAGCAGACGAAATAATTTAGGCGGGAAAGTAAATGAATGGGCGCCATTTTCTTCCGGATGAAAAATTAAACTTAATTGTATGTGAAATATTAAGAAGGGCTGAGGTCTCAATCAATTAAAGTTGTGTCCCAAGAACATTAGCCGTTCATCATTAAGGACAAATTAATTAATCAGATTCTTAGTTTTTTTTTAAAAAGCTAAATTCAAAAGAACCATCGCGGAACAGAAGAAGAAGAAAAAAATGAATTGTTGGTGGAAAAGAATGAAAAACTATTAATATAATAGTTAGATAGAGTCGGAAAACTTGAATGAAAAATGTTTCAAACAGAGATAATTTGTTTTAAGATGAAAATGTTCCTTGTTTTTCTTGATGAAAAAGGAATTTAAATTGATTTGAACTATTTTAAGATTTGATTATGATTCTGAAATATGTGATTGTGTTTTTAATTTATACTGTTGATGTTTGATTCTGTTTGTTTGTTAAGGTTTTGACCTTGAATATGACTTTTTTTCTTTGATTTGACTAATGACCATTTTCTTCCTTTCAAGATACAACTGATCGATTCTTTTTTTTTCAAACACAAAGCTTTATTAAGACCACCGGTCTTATACAGATTCACCACAGGAAGAAAGGAATAATAGATGAAGCTCCTATACTCCAGGCAGCACAGAACCCAACAACAGCCTCCAGGTCCGACGCATGTCCAATGGCCACACGTTCCTTTGTGCATACGTCATGGTTAGCGAATCACTGCACAGAGATTCTTCATATTCTTCTCTTTTCTCATCGTATGGCTTGGAAGTCTGTCATCTTTGCTAGAAGGCGGTCCAATAACAGATCATTGGTTAACAGAACTAGAATTCATAAAGCTATTAGACCAATTTACAATAATTTAATCACGTATTCCGCAAAATGTTTTTCACTAATTTATTATATACTAGCCGAATGACCCGGGCAACGCCCGGGTTTTACCCGATTAAATGTATTTATTCAAATACTATTCGTTACAATTATAAATTAGCGCCGTGGATGTCACTCTTGTGAAACGTCCCGCTCCAAACTTTGTGTCTGAGAAGCGATATTTTTTATAGAAAGATGATCTGGCGTTTGTTTTCTGCTCGAATGAATGTTTTTCTGTTAGAATTTTGTTCCTGCGTACAAAATAATAAACTGGTTTCACCCGTGGTCTCTGCTTTTTGGAATTTTTCCCGATATAATTTTGTATCTGATAATCAAACATGATACAGCAATATCGTCATCATCATTTTCTGACTAAAAATATATAGTTTTAATAATTGATTTATATATTTTTTAAAATAGCCTATCGTCTTCCCCGTATATTTATACCTATGCATGGAAATTTTGGTTTGAATTAGTGAACTACTGCGAATTTGTATACCGGACATACAAACAAACATACAAACATTCATTTTCATATATATAGAAGAAATATAATTCACAATCTTTCGCGAGCTTTCGCAACCTCTCTTCCACAGGCGTTTATCTTAAGTATACACATTCAAAAGGGCCAAAAACTCGAAACACGTTCGTGGTTGACTTTTCTTGATTTATCAAGAATATGGGTTAGCCAAATATCAGAGGGAACAAGCTAAATCAACGTTTAGTTTATTTCTGTTCCACTAGATGGCGCTCTGCCATCTGAAAAGATCATGTGCTTGTGGTCAGGATATACCTTCTTTGATTTGAAAATATATATTAGAAACAAAAGAGGCATTTCCTGACCAGGCTCACATGAGCTTTTTTAGATGGCAGAATGTAAGCCTGGTTAAGATATGCCTCTTTTGTTTTTAATATCAAAACCTCACCTTATTTATATATTTATTATTTATTGTTTTTTTTTTTTCACATATATATTTTTTCATGTGTTAAGCGTATTTACGCAAGTTTGGCCTTAAATACCCATTTCTTGGTTTTTAAAGAAGCCACTGGGACAAAAAAAAATATTTTTGGTCGCAGTGGTACAGCCTACTCCACTCTGACGAGCGCCAAAAGCGCGAAACGCGTTCGTGGTTGACTTTTCTTGATTTATCAAGAATATGGGTTAGCCAAATATCAGAGGGAACAGGCTATATCAACGTTTAGTTGATTTCTGTTCCACTAGATGGTGATTTGCCATCTAAAAAAGCTCATGTGCTCGTGGTCAGGAAATGCCTTCTTTATTTTTAATATCAACACCTGACCCACTTATCTTTTATTTTTTTCTATTGTTTTTCATAAATATTTATGTAAAGCTCTTACGTACGACTGGATTCTAGCCTATCAGTATTGCATTGATTCTTGTCTTTAACACTTTCGACCCGAGGAACGCGAATTCATGTCCTTGCCGATGTTTTACAGGTACATTAGGTCAGCTGATACCCCCCAACCCACTGATAGATAAACAAGAAAGTATGGGACAAGATCCTGGTGGACGCGACTTCGATATTTAATATTATATTTAATATTGAAAATCGGAAAGAACGCGAATTTGTATCCCTCGGGTTGAAAGTGTTAAATTTATATCAAAAATATTCACTGATATAGAATGAGAAACAAACACAAATCGAGGAGAAGATTTTCTTTATAAAGAATCTCTTCTCCCCGATCTGTTATTCTTCTTTATAGCGAAAGTGGAGATTGTCTTATTCACTGGTATATTGATGTCAACTATATTGTTGATATCAACATTATTGTGTTTGGATATTCACTTACACATTATATAAAATATTAATTAAGAAATGTAAATATTTGTGGTATAAACGCTTGTGTAAGAGTTTTTTATCTCGAAAAATCTTGAAATTACTAATAAATTAGAGGAGAAAATTGTTTGTGGAGTACTTGATTAAAATACTTTCTGCAATTCCTCTCTCTCCAACGCGATGGTATAGTCAGACAATTGGTATATTCAGAATATCTGTCAGCACAAACTGCCATAATGACTATCACCTATCCGAGTTTCTAGATTGTAAATCCAGTCGATGATGATATATTAGGTGTAAGATAGCTTTTTTCGCCTTTTTTGACACGTGAATTTTGTACGAGGTGTGTTCAAAAAGTATCGCGACTTTTGTGTTTTTTCAAAAATTATTTATTTATTCATGAATACCTATTTTGTCCCCTTCAAAGTAATCCCCATGAGATATTAAACACTTGTGCCAACGGTTTTTCCAATCTTCGAAGCACTTCAAAATATCTTCTTTTTTTTTAAATCTTTTTCAGCTCCTCCTTCGATGCCGTCTTTATCTCGTCAAGCATAGAGTAACGTCGTCCTTTCATGGGTCTCTTCAGTTTAGGGAACAAGAAAAAGTCACAGGGGGGCAGATCTGGGGAATACGGTGGCTGCGGCATCATTAGTGTGTTGTTTTTGGCCAAAAAGTCGCGCACAAGCAACGATGTATGAGCAGGGGCGTTATCGTGGTGCAAAAGCCAATTTTTGTTCTTCCACAAATCCGGGCGTTTCTGGCGGATTGCTTCGCGCAAATTGCGCATAACTTGCAGGTAATATTCCTTATTGACCGTTCTACCCTGTGGCAAGAACTCATTATGCACCACGCCCCTGCAATCGAAGAAAACTGTCAGCAAAACTTTCACATTCGACCTAACTTGGCGCGCTTTTTTCGGTCCTTGTTCGTGTGGCAGCTTCCATTGAGATGATTGAACTTTGGTTTCCACTTCATAATCATAAACCCACGCTTCGTCACCAGTTATGACCCTCTGGAGCAAATTTGGGTCGTCGCGGACAGAGTCCAACATCTCATTAGCAATGTTCATGCGATTCTGTTTTTGGTCGCAATTGAGCAATTTTGGTACGAATTTCGTGGCGACCCGTCTCATGCCCAAATCATTGATAAAAATCGAATGGCACGAGCCAATCGATATGTTTAGGTCCTCAGCAACTTCTCTAACGGTGATTCGACGATTGGCCAATATCATTTTCTCCACTTCATTAATTTTTTCGTCTGTTGTTGAAGTGCTCGGGCGTCCGGCAAGCACTTCGTCGTTCACATCTTCTCGGGCTTCTGAGAACATTTTGTACCACCGATAAACGTTGCTTCGGTCCAAGGTAGCTTCTCCGTATGTCACAGTCAACATCCGGAATGCATCCGCGCACTTAATTTCGTTTTTCACACAAAATTTGATACAGGTTCTTTGATCCATTTTTTTAATAGGTAAAAATCGAAGACGATCCAAAACACCTGCAAGCAAAGCAGCTGTCAACAATTAAGTGAACATTCAAAATGGCCAAGCTTGTCGGCATAAGTGAGAGACATGAGTACCAACATAAAGTCACAAAAAGATCGAAATTCGAATATACGTAACCCGCGAAAATTCAAAAGTCGCGATACTTTTAGAACACACCTCGTATTTTATTCTTCATAATAGATTTATTCATGTCAAATTAAACTGAAATAATAATCATAAAGAACAATTTTAGAGAAAGACCAAAGTTATTTCTTCCAATTTACAAACTCAGCATAGGTATAAAGGTATTTAAACTACACTGGTATCTAAAAAATAAGAAACTTTTGTTTTTTAATGATATGTTTTGAAATATACAACGCTAAAAGCTAAAAAGTAATTTAATTAGGTATTTTAAGTCGTAGAATTTATTTATCGCAACCATTCGATTCAGTAAAATTGAAAATATGCTAATTTTTGCTTGTCTTTATAAGTGTGCTATTTGGCGTGTCGTTTACCCCATCTAAGAATTGTCCAATTATAATTTTATTTAATCCTTAGTTAATTATGAGTTTACGAAAAATTTTAGCAGATGATTTAAAATGAAGAGCTGTTGGAAGAATGGAGGCAGGGCAATCACAAGTTGAAGTAGCAAAATGGCTAAAGGTGAATAAATCTGTGGTCAGCAAAATATGGAAACAGTTCATTGAGACAGGAACCATCAAAAGAAAAGAAGGTTCTGGTAGAAAAAGAAAAACAGCTACCTCTGAAGACCGTTATCTGGTCATAACTGCCAAGCGCCATAGGAGATGACAGCTATTCAACTCTCTAATGAACTCTCAAGTGCTACTGGAACGAGAATTTCAAGACAAACTGTTTACCGAAGGCTTCACGAAGATGCTCTTTATGCAAGACGACCAATGGTCTGTATCCCTTTAACCTCTGCTCACAGGAGAGCCCGCTTGAATTGGTGCTTGGAACATCACGCCTGGACTCATGATCAGTGGGCCAATGTTCTCTTCAGTGACGAGTCAAGATTTAGTTTAAACACAGATTCTCGACGAGTTTCCATCTGGAGGGAGCCTGGAACCCGCTATCATCCCAGTAACATCAGGGAAATAGTATGAGGGCTCGCTGTGAGACCTTGATAGCTGTTAGAGGTGATCATACTCCCTATTGATATCTTATTTATTTAAGATCTGGAACCTTAGCTTTGGGTATGTTGGTAATAATTTGCATATTTCATAATTTCAAATAGTTTTTAATTTTCATATAGCTAGTCAAATTCTCCATAGTTTTAACTATTTGTATACTAAATTTTATATTTGTTAATAAATTAGCTTTTGAAAAATTTCAATATTGGCTAAGTTTCTTATTTTTTGGACACCAGTGTATTTTGAACGCATATGATTTTCCTTTTTTTTTTAATAAAATAAGTTTCTACTTCCCTTACTTCAAAGTTGAAATAAAGGACAAGCGCGCTAATTAATATTTAATATAATATTGCCACGTGGAAAATTAAGGAAGACAAAAACTTCAGGATGGTGCAGCAATTTATTTCAGGCAAGAACAAACTAAGAAAGATAAACAAAAGATAAGCCACGAGAGAAATTTACAGAGTAGCAAAATATAAACATAAAAATGACCACTTTGTTAATAAAAAATAATAAAATGAATAAATACTTTGTTACAATATTAATAGGCATATAAGGTAATAAAATATTTGCAGAAGACATACATGGTTAAAAGATATCGAACAAGTACAACCATCATAACAGATATTTGGTCAATACTATAAATAACAAAAACATCTCGAGGATTAGAATATGAGGACAAAAGCTGGTTTGGTAGAAGATGGCCGTTTTTTAACACGAACATTTTCAATGATGACATATTTGAATAATGAAGGGTGAAATAACGATTAAGACATTCGTGATGCCGTGACCGATCTTCCAGTACTCATCACGCAGAATTCTCTTCAGTACAATCCCAAGTGGAACCCGGCTACAGAAGTGGGGAGTTCCAATTGTCATTCACGACAACTGTTTATCTAGAGGCTGCAAGCTCAATTGAAAGCATTTTCTTTACAGAAATGTACGAATGATATACAAGGTTTATTCATTCTGAGAATAACCTAAGTCTATTATAGACATCTGAGACTCTTCTATGGACACAAAAACAACAACAACTAACGTAGGATAATAGTTTAGAGATGTTTGAAAGAAAAATCTACTTATATGTTCTTTAGATACTTCCTGATGTTAGAGCTGGGGTCAGGAAACTACCCCGATCTCACGGTACTATGGAGAAGGACTCTACCCAGATGTATCTATAGATACTTCCTGATGTTGGGGTCAGGTAACTACCCCGATCTCATGGTACTATGGAAGAGGACTCTACCCAGATGTATCTATAGATATTTCCTGATGTTAGAGCTGGGGTCAGGAAACTACCCCGATCTCATGGTACTATGGAGGAGGACTCTACCCAGATGTATCTATAGATACTTCCTGATGTTATAGCTGGGGTCAGGAAACTACCCCGATCTCATGGTACTATGGAGGAGGACTCTACCCAGAAGTATCTATAGATACTTCCTGATGTTAGAACTGGGGTCAGGAAACAACCCCGATCTCATGGTACTATGGAGGAGGACTCTACCCAGATGTATCTATAGATATTTCCTGATGTTATAGCTGGGGTCAGCAAACTACCCCGATCTCATGGTACTATGGAGAAGGAAGGACTCTGCACAGATGTATCTATAGATACTTCCTGATGTTAGAGCTGGGGTCAGGAAACAACCCCGATCTCATGGTACTATGGAGGAGGACTCTACCCAGATGTATCTATAGATACTTCCTGTTGTTAGAACTGGGGTCAGCAAACTACCCCGATCTCATGGTACTATGGAGAAGGAAGGACTCTGCACAGATGTATCTATAGATACTTCCTGATGTTAGAGCTGGGGTCAGGAAACAACCCCGATCTCATGGTACTATGGAAGAGGACTCTACCCAGATGTATCTATAGATACTTCCTGATGTTAGAGCTGGGGTCAGGAAACTACCCCGATCTCATGGTACTATGGAGGAGGAAGGACTCTGCCCAGATGTATCTATAGATATTTCCAGATGTTATAGCTGGGGTCAGGAAACTACCCCGATCTCATGGTACTATGAAATAGGACTCTATACCCAGATGTATCTATAGATATTTCCTGATGTTAGAGCTGAGGTCAGGAAACTACCCCGATCTCATGGTACTATGGAGGAGGAAGGACTCTGCCCAGATGTATCTATAGATACTTCCTGATGTTATAGCTGGGGTCAGGAAACTACCCCGATCCCATGGTACTATGGAAGAGGACTCTACCCAGATGTATCTATAGATATTTCCTGATGTTATAGCTGGGGTCAGGAAACTACCCCGATCCCATGGTACTATGGAAGAGGACTCTACCCAGATGTATCTATAGATATTTCCTGATGTTATAGCTGGGGTCAGGAAACTACCCCGATCCCATGGTACTATGGAGGGGGACTCTACCCAGATGTATCTATAGATACTTCCTGATGTTAGAGCTGGGGTCAGGAAACTACCCCGATCTCATGGTACTATGGAGGAGGAAGGACTCTGCCCAGATGTATCTATAGATACTTCCTGATGTTATAGCTGGGGTCAGGAAACTACCCCGATCCCATGGTACTATGGAAGAGGACTCTACCCAGATGTATCTATAGATATTTCCTGATGTTATAGCTGGGGTCAGGAAACTACCCCGATCCCATGGTACTATGGAAGAGGACTCTACCCAGATGTATCTATAGATATTTCCTGATGTTATAGCTGGGGTCAGGAAACTACCCCGATCCCATGGTACTATGGAAGAGGACTCTACCCAGATGTATCTATAGATACTTCCTGATGTTAGAACTGGGGTCAGGAAACTACCCCGATCTCATGGCACTATGGAGGAGGAAGGACTCTGCCCAGATGTATCTATAGATACTTCCTGATGTTAGAGCTGGGGTCAGGAAACAACCCCGATCTCATGGTACTATGGAGGAGGACTCTACCTAGATGTATCTATAGATACTTCCTGATGTTATAGCTGGGGTCAGGAAACAACCCCGATCTTATGGTACTATGGAAGAGGACTCTACCCAGATCTATCTATAGATACTTCCTGATGTTAGAGATGGGGTCAGGAAACTACCCCGATCTCATGGTACTATGGAAGAGGACTCTACCCAGATCTATCTATAGATACTTCCTGATGTTAGAGATGGGGTCAGGAAACTACCCCGATCTCATGGTACTATGGAAGAGGACTCTACCCAGATCTATCTATAGATACTTCCTGATGTTAGAGATGGGGTCAGGAAACTACCCCGATCTCATGGTACTATGGAAGAGGACTCTACCCAGATCTATCTATAGATACTTCCTGATGTTAGAGCTGGGGTCAGGAAACTACCCCGATCTCATGGTACTATGGAAGAGGACTCTACCCAGATCTATCTATAGATACTTCCTGATGTTAGAGCTGGGGTCAGGAAACTACCTCGATCTTATGGTACTATGGAGGAGGAAGGACTCTACCCAGATGTATCTATAGATACTTCCTGATGTTAGAGCTGGGGTCAGGAAACAACCCCGATCTTATGGTACTATGGAGGAGGACTCTACCCAGATGTATCTATAGATACTTCCTGATGTTAGAACTGGGGTCAGGAAACTACTCCGATCTCATGGTACTATGGAAGAGGACTCTACCCAGATGTATCTATTGATACTTCCTGATGTTAGAGCTGAGGTCAGGAAACTATCCCGATCTCATGGTACTATGGAGGAGGAAGGACTCTGCCCAGATGTATCTATAGATACTTCCTGATTTTAGAGTTGGGGTCAGGAAACGACCCCGATCTCATGGTACTATGGAAGAGGACTCTACCCAGATGTATCTATAGATACTTCCTGATGTTAGAGCTGGGGTCAGGAAACTACCCCGATCTCATGGTACTATGGAGAAAGACTCTACACAAATTAATATATCATATTAATTATAAAAAAATATCGATTCTATTTACAAAATTAAAAAGAATGAATATATTTCCAATTTAAAATTCATTTTAAAACAAAGATCTATTATCTAAACCATAATAAACATTCTAACACTAAACCACAAAGCGAGAATAAAACAATTAATTCCTAATTAACAGAAAGATGAATGCATCTTTAATAATGATTTTAAAACCACTAATTAGAAATAGCTTTAACAAAAATCATTTCCACACAATTTAGATAAAACCATGAATACATCATTTTAACAAAACACAGGATCTCCTCTCTTTTTTGAAGCATTCTCATGTCAATTATGGAAAGAAATCATCGAAGCGAAACTAAGGAAAAGATTAGACGACCAATCGTGGACACGATTAAAGAGAAGACCAATAGCAAGAATCCATCAATTAGAGAAGCCAGGCTTGTAGAGATGAAGGGTTTTGAATCTTTGTGAAGGGAATGTATTTGTGTTAAAGCTCCATCTATCAACAAGGATGGTTAATCTTTTATGAGGATGTGTCATTGAAGAATGTGTGCCATCATTAAGGTATCGATCAAAGCGGCGATATCTAAATTATATATCCTCTTTACTGTATAGCATCTTGAGGCTTCTTCATCGAGAAGTTTGTTGCATTGATGTAATATAACTATTTATTACGTCTTTATGTCTATAGAATCTGGTAGTATAGGTATTATTACTACAGTAGCTTGTTATATGTCTTATTATTGCACCAAAGTCTATATCTAAATTATAAATCCTCTTTACTGTATAGCATCTTGAAGCTTCTTCATTGAGAGGTTTGTTGTATTGATGTAATAACTATTTATTACGTCTTTATATGTCTATAGAATCTGGTAGTATAGGTATTATTACTACGGTAGCTTTTTATTGTCTATTTATTGTTGCAAAAACGGTTCTATCTCAATAATACATCTTTATATAGTCTATTGAATCTGAAGTAGTATAGGTACATTCTAACTACGGTAATTTGTTATAGTCTTGTTATTGTTGCAACAACGGCTATATCTGATTTCCATATCTTTATATAGTCTATTGAATCTGGTAGTATAGGTATTATTACTACGGTAGCTTGTTATAGTCTATTTCCTGTTGCACCAACGGCTATATCTGAGTCTTTATATGTCTATAGAATCTGGTAGTAGAGGTATTATTACTACGGTAGCTTGTTATAGTCTATTTATTGTTGCACCAACGGCTATATCTGAGTCTTTATATGTCTATTGAATCTGGTAGTATAGGTATTATTACTACGGTAGCTTGTTATAGTCTATTTATTGTTGCACCAACGGCTATATCTGAGTCTTTATATGTCTATAGAATCTGGTAGTAGAGGTATTATTACTACGGTAGCTTGTTATATGTCTATTTATTGTTGCACCAACGGCTATATCTGAGTCTTTATATGTCTATAGAATCTGGTAGTAGAGGTATTATTACTACGGTAGCTTGTTATATGTCTATTTATTGTTGCACCAACGGCTATATCTGAGTCTTTATATGTCTATAGAATCTGGTAGTAGAGGTATTATTACTACGGTAGCTTGTTATATGTCTATTTATTGTTGCACCAACGGCTATATCTGAGTCTTTATATGTCTATAGAATCTGGTAGTAGAGGTATTATTACTACGGTAGCTTGTTATATGTCTATTTATTGTTGCACCAACGGCTATATCTGAGTCTTTATATGTCTATAGAATCTGGTAGTATAGGTATTATTACTACGGTAGCTTGTTATAGTCTATTTATTGTTGCACCAACGGCTATATCTGAGTCTTTATATGTCTATAGAATCTGGTAGTAGAGGTACATTCTAACTACGGTAATTTGTTATAGTCTTGTTATTGTTGCAACAACGGCTTTATCTGAATTCTATATCTTTATATGTCTATATAATCTGGTAGTATAGGTATTATTACTACGGTAGCTTGTTATAGTCTATTTCCTGTTGCACCAAAGGCTATATCTCAAAAATAAATCTTTGTATGTATATAGAATCTGGTAGTAGAGGTATTGATACTACGATAGCTTGTTATATGTCTTGTCATTGTTGCACTAATGGCTATATCTGAGTCTTTATAGGTCTATAGAATCTGTTAGAGAGTATAGGTGTTATTTTTACTAGGAGAACTTGTTATAGACTTTTTATTGTTGTACCAAGGGCTATATTTAGTTTTAATATGTCTATTGTATATGGCAGTGTGGGTATTATATTCTTATACTACGGTAGCTTGGTATATGCCTTGTTATTGTTGCAACAACGGTTATATCTTAATTCTACAGCTTTATATAGTCTATTGAATCTTGGAGTATAGGTAGCTTGTTATACGGCTTTGTATTGTTGCAACAACGGCTATATCTGAGTCTTCATATGTCTATAGAATCTGGTAGTATAGGTACAATATAACTACGGTAACTTGTTATACGAGGTGTGTTCAAAAAGTATCGCGACTTTCGTTTTTTTTTTTCAAAAATTATTTATTTATTCATGAATACCTATTTTGTCCCCTTCAAAGTAATCCCCATGAGATATTATACACTTGTGCCAACGGTTTTTCCAATCTTCGAAGCACTTCAAAAAATCATTTTTTAAAATCTTTTTCAGCTCCTCCTTCGATGCCGTCTTTATCTCGTCAGGTGTAGCGTAACGTCGTCCTTTCATGGGCCTCTTCAGTTTAGGAAACAAGAAAAAGTCACAGGGGGCCAGATCTGGGGAATACAGTGGCTGCGGCATCATTAGTGTGTTGTTTTTGGCCAAAAAGTCGCGCACAAGCAACGATGTGTGAGCAGGGGTGTTATCGTGGTGCAAAACCCAATTTTTGTTCTTCCACAAATCCGGGCGTTTCTGGCGGATTGCTTCGCGCAAATTGCGCATAAATTGCAGGTAATATTCCTTATTGACCGTTCTACCCTGTGGCAAGAACTCATGATGCACGACGCCCCTGCAATCGAAGAAAACTGTCAGCAAAACTTTCACATTCGACCGAACTTGGCGCGCTTTTTTCGGTCTTGGTTCGTGCTGCAGTTTCCATTGAGATGATTGAGCTTTGGTTTCCACGTCATAACCATAAACCCACGCTTCGTCACCAGTTATGACCCTCTGGAGCAAATTTGGGTCGTCGCGGACAGAGTCCAACATCTCATTAGCAATGTTCATGCGATGCTGTTTTTGGTCGCAATTGAGCAATTTTGGTACGAATTTCGCGGCGACCCGTCTCATGCCCAAATCATTGATAAAAATCGAATTGCACGAGCCAATCGATATGTTAAGTCCTCAGCAACTTCTCTAACGGTGATTCGACGATTGGCCAATATCATTTTCTCCACTTCATTAATTTTTTCGTCTGTTGTTGAAGTGCTCGGGCGTCCGGCACGCTCTTCGTCGTTCACATCTTCTCGGCCTTCTGAGAACATTTTGTACCACCGATAAACGTTGCTTCGGTCCAAGGTAGCTTCTCCGTTTGCCACAGTCAATATTCAGAATGCATCCGCGCACTTAATTTCGTTTTTCACACAAAATTTGATACAGGTTCTTTGATCAATTTTTTTTTAATTGGTAAAAATCGAAGACGATCCAAAACACCTGCAAGCAAAGCAGCTGTCAACAATTAAGTGAACATTCAAAATGGCCGAGCTTGTCGGCATAAGTGAGAGACATGAGTACCAACATAAAGCCACAAAAAGATCGAAATTCGAATATACGTAACCCGCGAAAATTCAAAGGTCGCGATACTTTTTGAACACACCACGTAGTCTTGTTATTGTTGTAACAACGGCTATATCTGAGTCTGTATATGTCTATAGAGTTTGGTAATATAGGTATTATTCTTACTACGGTAGCTTATTATACGGCCATGTATTGTTGCAACAATGGCACCTGTGCTTATAGAATCTTATAGCCTACCTCATACTACCAGAGTTTGTTATAGTCTTCTATCAATGCAATATCAAATTATATATTTTCACATGTCTATAGAATCTAATAGTATGAATATCATAATCTTACTATAGGAACTTGTTATACACCTTTCCATTGGTGCTAAACAGTTATATCTTAAGTTGCTGATGGCTTGCGCCATCTATCAGGATAAATATCAATTAATCGTTGTTTTTTTTAACTATTCCAGAATTGGCCAAATACCCATTCTTGATTAATCAAGAAAAGCTAACCACGTACGCGTTTTGGGCTGTTTGCCCTCGTCAGCGTGGTGCAAGCTGTACCTCAACGACCAAAAAAGGTATACTTTGGGGCATCCTGAAAAACCATGTAACAGGTATTTAGGCTGGAAGGGCGTTATAACGCCAAATAATCTGAAAAACAGAACAAAAGTGAATTTGTACTTGTAGTACTTTCATTCACAAAAGTGAATTTTTACTCTCAATTTATCCAGCTCATCCAAGTACAAAATCAGATTTGTACTATTTTTCACAGCTATATCTTAATTACATACTTTCTCTTCCGTGCGTATAAAATTGTCTAGCTTATCTATACATCTCACTGAACGAGTGTTATAGCCTCTTATTGAATTATACATCTTTGCGTGCTAAAGAATCTGGTATAATAAGTATGATTCTTACTAAAGTAACCTGTCTTTTATTGATGCACCAATACAAATGTATTATAAATCTTTCTCAAAGACTTTCCACTTCATTAGGCTTTGTCCATGAGTGTATTTATTAAGGTTTATAGAGAGAGAGAGAGATAAAGGAAACTTAATATAATAAAACTATAAGTACTGGAATCCCATTCAATACAGTAAGAAAACATATACGAGAATCATGGGACGAGTGTCTTTTGTAGGAAGCTTTATTTTAAATCGCTCTTAAATATCCTCTCTAAACTCATTAGTTACCATCCTGACCTTTCCTTCACCCATGAAACCGAAACCTACAACGCCCTCCCTTTCTTAGATTTCCTAATCATCCGGACCCCAACCAGATACCACTCCACAGTACATTACAAGAACTCGTTCAGACCCAATTATATTCACTTCAACTCCTTCTGTCCCCTAAGTCACAAAATCAACACAGTCAAAACCCTGTCTAAACGAGTTCACACCCACTGTTCCACCTCTGATTTCAAAACCATGGAAACCAATAGAGTCATAGCTAATCTCATAAAATTCCAATACCCGAAGTCTTTTATATTACGCCATTTCCACAACCCCAACCACACTGCTCCCAACCCCGTATATAAATCCATATGTGTCCTCCCATATTCCCCCACTAGCTCCTCCATAGCCCGAGCCCTAAGCAAGTTTGGAGTCAGGACCCTGTACTCCAACTCCCCTAACATCAGTTCCCTCATTAGGAACCCGGATACGAAAAGCAATAGCCCATTTAACCCATCTCTCTTGTCTGGCTGTGTCTACTCCATTCCCTGCGCTGACTGCGATGTTGTCTACGTTGGTGAGACGGGCAGGAGCGTAGGGACAAGACTCGAGGAACACAGAAAAAACATCTCCAGACAAGATGAGAAATCAGCCATATACCAGCATATCCGAACCACCAACCACTCTTTCGACCTGGCCAATCCATCTGTGCACTATAGCCGCATACACAACAAGCAGCAGCGCCTCACCTTGGAAGCTCTCGTTTCCCAGGGCTTCCACGCCATCAATAGACATATCGACCTCCCTGAATCCTACCAATCTCTGTTCCCATAGCCCTGTTTCCTCCATCTGTGTAGATCCCCCCCCCCTCCTCTCTCATAGACAGTATAAGATATTACAGGCTCTACTATATCCAATATCTATTATCATACATGTCAATTTCTTCTGTCCATAATTTACTATTATGCTAATTATTCCTCCCGACTTTGCTTAGTTATGCAAAATCCCTATAAAAAGTTTTTAAAATTTTAATTTTTGAATATGTAAATAGTCCCATCATTATATAGTACCCGATGTGCCATTGTTCACTTATCTCCTGTAGAAGGGCCGGTCAGCCCGAAAGCTTGAGCGATTTAAAATAAAGCTTCCTACAAAAGACACTCGTCCCATGATTCTCGTATATGTTTTCTTAATATAATAAATTTATATAAAAAAAAAAGGCTTATCTGGATATGTAAAGAAAAAAAACCAAACAATTTTTCTCAAAATATTTCGAGAGATTGCTCCCTCTTTATCAATTTATTGTACAGTAAGAAAAAGGATCAATCTCTCGAAATATTTTGATATATATATATTTTTTTAATGTTTACAGATACAGGTACTCCCTTATATATAAACTTAATTGATGGATCGCCTTTTGACTCAAATTAATACTTTATGAAAATTTACATGGCGACTTCAACTCATACCTGTTTAAAATTGGCAAAGCTGAATCACCTGGATGCTCGTGTGGAGGCGAAGAACAGAACCCCAGACACTTATATTAACTGACTGCTCGCTGACCTTAGGGAACTAAATCAACTTCCCATAACAAATATGCAACATCTGGTCTACACTAAGGACATACACCAAAAAGATTCAACAAATTCTGCAGAATGTACTTAACTAAATAAGTGACTACTAATGTAATCAATTTGCATACTGATATGTAAATATGTATATATCCCTTTAAACTACCTTTTCTTTTTTGTTTTACATTTAAATGTATATATTTTACACGCAAATATCCGATTTGTGGATATAGCGTGTACTCTGCAATTGTTAAATAAATAAAAAAAAACTTTATGAAAATTTAATTAATTAAATTTATACTTTTGATCATTTTAAAAAATGTATCTCTCTATATAATGGAAATCTTCTCATTTCTACTATATATTAATAATGAATATGGATATGTATAAAATAATAAATATATATTCAAATCACAGAGAGAATCGTTTTATAAAATATATATTCTGGAAGATATATAAGTTATCTACAGAGAGAGATATTTATATATGTTATAAAGAAAAATATTGAGAGATATTTTCTGCTTGAATTTAGATCATGTTAAAGATTATGGTATGGAAATGAAGTCGTGGTTGAAATCTTTAAAGAATGATAATGAAAAATAGTTTTGATCAGTAATTTAATTGAGTTAAAGGAATATATTTAAAAAAAAACAATTTGATAAAACTAATGCCTGGATTAAGGCGAGTAGAATAAGGAAAACAAAAGATTATTTACATAATGTACAAAAGTTTTGAGCCGGCCATTGGGATAAAAACAACAATGAGTTTTTATAGGGGAAGAGTGACCTCTGGCGGTCGATTTAGCAGAGTATTTGAATCTATCGAGAATAAACATTCAAACCATAAATAACATTTGCTAAATAGTACGAAAGTGAAATTGTAGTAGAATCAGGTGGATAATTTTTAAAAAGCATCTTCTGATCGTGTAACTAAAATTTGCTGCTGGTGGCTTGCGCCATCTATCGGAATAAATTAGTTTGACATTCTCACGCTCTTCAGACCTAAATACCTGTTTAAATTATTTCATTATTAAATTTTAAATCTATAATACGGTAATAAATGAACTAATATAATATTTCTTATATCAATATTTTTATATAAATCTCAAATAATATGTGTGTGTTCTAATAATCAGAAATAATGATGGGATTTATAAAGATTATTAATTGAATTTTAATGGTACATATTATAATTGCTTTTTTTTTATGTTAAGCCAAATTAGTTTTGCATATATTTGTAATATTTTTGCTATTATTTTTAACAAATGGATTTTTTTTTCAATTTAGGAAATTAATAGATGAAAATATGTTTTATTATCAAAAATAATTTTAGTTATCTATCATAGTTTTATACACTATTTAATTCATACCTTTATTTTATTTACATATATTACATTTTTAAATATTTATTTACATAATACAATTTTAATCTAGTTTTATTATATAATTTATATGGCTTCTTCTTCTTTCTTATCTCCACTCAATCATATTAGTTTGTGACTTTTGATGGTGTCTACTGAGGATGAGTAGAGCTCATCAATGGATGAGTCAATATAATCAATGATGTGGTTTGGGGTTGCAGGTTGACACTTAGTACATAGTGGGGGAAAACCTTGCAACCGTTCTGGAAAGTCTTTGTCCGTAGATGACCAGACTTAAGTCTAGCAACTAATATGTAAAATGTATGTGATATCTTGGGACCTCTGGGACCAGTGTTACCTGATGCTAGACGAACCTCGATGTCAACTCTACCGTGCAGTCGTGGTGGAAGGCGACACAGCTGGGCCAAAGGTGAAATAAACAAACAGAGATTCCACTAAAAGCGTCTGACGTCAAGAAGGAATGGGATGAGGAGAGAGAGAGAGCTTAAGAGCAAGTGTTACCGTTGGAATCCAAGCGAAGACTGCCTATTCTAGGTCTTCGATTTAACACCACGACCTTGCTTCTTTCTGATTGGCTGACCTATTTAGGTGATTCTTTCCTAATTGGTGGGACTTTTTCACGTGGCCGTAGGCTATTGGTTGACCTACTTAGGTGATGTCTTCTGTAATTGGCCTTGCGGCTTTCTTTGATTGAAAATACGTCCTGTCTTGGCCCGGAAATTGGGCGTCACTCTTAGATTTTATGGTTTCCTCGATATCAGATACGCCCTGTCCTGTCAGGAAGTATTGACTTGTAAATTATTTATAGCTGGGCTGGTTTTAAGCCTCTTTTGCTAGGCCTTGCTTCGACTTCTGTCCTAAACCTGATTTGTTTTAACCTTAACTTTCTCCTGTCTCTCTCCATTCCTTCTATCTGTACAGTTGCAATACTTTATTAGATTCTTACGCGGTACAGATTGATGTTAGTTGAGGTTTTCTATGTGCAGTACATAAGAAGTTATATACAGTCATGGGGTGGAACATGTGGTAGTGGATATCTAGACTATTTACAACAATTCCATGGTCTTAAATCATCACAGATGGCCCCGGATGTGAGAGGGTTCATATGGAGGGATTTAAGAGAGCGGAATAGGAAGACTGTTATTAAGGAAGTAATTTTTTTAGAAATTAATTAAAGTGAGTTGGTATATAACATGGGGTTGATTTCGGTATATCCATAAGAGAGAATAAAGCATAAACAACTAATATTAAACATACAAGTAAAAATAAAAATATGAATAAAATATTTAATAGAGAACATATAATGATTATTGGTAAAAATATAAATGATTGGATGGGAAAATCATGATCTCTTCGTGATGGGCGTTAGAAAGGGTTGAGGGGTTAGTTATTACTGGGTTGAGGCAATGTCACTTTGACTCAAGTCCCAAACCATTTAATGTGCACGGCGCGGAGAACCTAGGCCATGTTTCACATGTAAATTTAAGGACCGAATAAAGTTACAGTACCACAATCGAAAAGTAAGATAAGGGTGATTGTTATGGGTTTTAGTAATTAGTCGTTAAGACGTACGCATGCAGGATAAAGAGGGCGAAGATCAGTGACCAGAAATCAAAGTTTTAATTAGAGTCGTCAGGGGCTTAGCGAGAAAAAGAGTAAAATAAAAAAAAAAATGTGCCAGCGTGTGGCATGAGAGTGCCCTGGAATATAAAAAAAAATACAATTTGCACGTATCCAATCCAGAAGTTGGGAGAAGGTAAATCTGGGGGACGATGTGTCAAGATTGTTAATTACGAAATCAAAGTAGGTCAAGTCTAGCCTGCGAAGGAGTTAAAAGTTCCTGCGGAAAAGGAATGTTAGTAATTCTTAAGAAGTAACCTTTAAAGTGGTTGTTTAAGAGGTTATTGAAGATTGCCCTGTTTTTAGATCGTGATTTTTAGTTTGATTATAAAAGAATATATCATTGAGATATGAAATTGCGAAATTAAGGCTTTGCGTATAGCGTTAAAGGATTTAAAAAATCGAAAATAGAATTGCGAAGTTAAATGCAAAGTAATCTTTAAAAAAAGTAAAAATAGTGATGATATGATACAAAGATTAACACACTACAGCAGTATATAAGGGGTAATAGAGAGTGAAAACATTAAATGAAAATTAATAATGAGCAATAATATACTCGATAGCATTGACATGGTAGCGGAAGATGAAACAATGTAAATAACATCTAATTTATAAAGTGAGAGAAAATATAAAATGATAAATGCAAATTAGTGATATAAGCATGAAATATAAACTTGAGATTATTAGATATGAAAGATAAAATATAAAGTTGATTATAGAATAGAGTCATAAAGTAAAAGTAAATAAGTTTTGGTAAAGAAAAATAAAATAAAACGACAATAATCTAAACTGATTGGTTGACGTAAAAAAAACTTATAAGAGCTATATAATGATTATATAAAGAATATTAAAATGAAAAAAAAAATGTTCATCGAGAAAGAAGAGCAAGTAAGATTATACATAGAAATTATATATCGTGAAAGAATGGAAAGTTGTAGGCCAAATGTAATGTCCCTGTTTTTTTAGGATGGGTGGTGAGAGCTTTAAATTGTCCTCGATCGATATCTTTGGTCTTGTTGGCCTAAGTTGTTCTAACTTATCGAATTTGTTTTAAGTTTGATGCGACTCGTGGATCACATTGTTTCTAACTGTGAAACTTACTGAGTCCTAATGTTGTCGATTTTTTAAACTTATGTGGGTGTGTGTGATTTTTGTAGGTAAAGTGTTGTCTTTGGCACGCACTAATATTTAATTTAATAGGTGGCGAAAGTTCATTAGAGAACACGGGGTGGCGACGGATGTAACAAGATGTCGGCTGTTTGTTTGCTCGGGGGGGCGAGGGGAAGCGAAGCTATTTTTAATGCGATTCCGGATGTAGGTCAGGGAGCCTCTTTGCGGGGCTGCTTGTTTTCTTCCAACTTATTGGAAGTTAATTCGAACTACGTTCGGAGATATTATTTCTATAATTGTAAACGCAAAAGCGTTTTGATTTGTCACTTTTGGTGAAAAGCGTTATGGGATTGATATAGGGAGATACAGAGGTTGAATTATTCCGTGTGTTCAATCATTTGTTAGATTTGTGTTTGTATTTCGAAAATTCGGATATTGTATCTGTTGATATTAAATCGACTGGTTGTTGTGTTTCGATATTTTGCGGACTTAGTAAAAATGTTATTCATGGATATCGGGTTAGAATTGAATGAAATTGCGACTATCTACGTGGACAATGTGTGATTAAAGGTGTCACAGGCGTGATGAAGGCGTCTTTGGCCTGAAAATTGAAAGAGTTTAGTGGTGTGGCGCTGTGACACGAAGCGAAAAAATTGTAAATGAAAAGGTATCACGTGAAGTCTTTGTTTTGTACAAAATCTAACCTGTTTTACTAAGAATAACAAATTTACTAAAGTCATGGATGCGGGTTGTACGAACATATCGAGAATTTTTATATTACTAGTGGATATGACACGTTTAATGTGAGAGAAAAAAAAAGATTGTGTGTGTTTAGTAGGGCGACGTGTTGCAGCTTGTGTAGCTCGAAATTGGATTTGGGTGTTAAGTCGCGCATTAAAAATTTGTTAATTAGAAAAAGTGATGTGAGAGGGTGTTGTATATTTTGTTGAGAGTGATTTGTCGATATTTAACTATGCGTGTAAAAGGAAGGTATGAGGGAGTGTAGCTATGTTGGACTTTAACGATTGGAATAGTTTTGGAAGGCTGTGATTTAAGTTACTTCTGTCCAAAGCTATGAAAGAAAAGGACATAGGGGCGTTGAAAATGGGATTAGGAACATTATAATGAGGCCATATAAGAGTGTTGGAATTCACCACGTGTGAGCAACCCGTTCCAGGAGGGGAAAATTTAGTAAATGGGACAGTTGTATTAACCTGTCCATGGGACACGTGTTGCTTGCACGAAGTGAATTGGTAAAAGGTAGTAGGTAGAGGTACATTATCTTGATACAGGAGTAGCTGAGGACAGTTTATAATTAGTAGAAATCTTTTTATGGAGTTAAGGGATAATATGCCAAAAGGCAAGGGGGTATCTATAATATGGAATTTTAGGTTCTGCGTTATGTTACCTATTTTTACGTTTAAAAAGATATAACCTATGGTGAAAATATTGTTAGCTATGGCATTAATAGTTAAGTTAAATGGGTGAACAGGTATTTTCTTTTGCAAATTGGTTTCTATTATTTTAAAAGTATTCCGACTAATTATATCGATAGATGCTCCTGTATCAAGTAGTAGAGGAAGGTTTACATTATTGGGCAGTTCAGCTCGAACGAGCAATTGTTCAACGAAAGTTATGTGAGGAGGAACCTACTGTTGTGCTGTCTTGGGCGTCGGAACAGGCCTGTTTTGGTGCCGTGGTCGAGGTACCTATGGGACAGCTAGGGTTCACTGCTTGCGCTGGGCTCGTGGTGTAGAGAGGATCAGGGGAGCGGGTAACATGCGCTCGCGTGTTGTTAACTTGGAAGGGTGCGGGAGAGGAGAACACAGTTCGGTCGTGCTGCGGATAAGCTGTGGCTCGGTACACAGGTCTTGGACGGCTCTGTGCAGGCCGTTTGGGACACTGGGCGTGCCAGTGCATGGCGCCACAATACCTGCAGGATGAAGGTGGTGGATTGTCAGAGTAGTTGGGTCGCGCTGACCATGGTCGCGGAGCACTGTACCTCGGTGACGGTGCGAAGGAAGGGTTGGGCGTTGTTCTGGTCGTCTGTTGGCACACTTGCGACGCACTGTGGGTTCCTCTTACGCGCGATACTACACTATACCACGCTTGGAGGGTGTTCGGTTGCACGGCAGCGACAATGCGCTGATCAGCGACGGGTAACCCATCAGTCAGGGATTCTAAAAGGATTTTGTGGGGAAGGTTCAGCTGTAGGCCACACACCGTCTTTTTTTGATAATATTCCTCTAACGAGGAGCGATCTGTCAACTTAATGGCCAAGAATTGGGCAAATGACGCGTTTGTGGTTTCAGGAAAGAGGTCTATCAGGGCCTGCCTTGCGTCAACGTAATATAATTTGTCTAATTTTAGGCTGCGGAAGTAGTGCAGGGCCTTACCTTGTAGGAGGTTGGGAAGCCTTCTCAGTCTGTCGGTGTAGTGTAGTTGGGCCAGATCAGCTTGGGCGTCGTAGTTGTCGAAGAAGCTCTGCGCCTCGTACGAACCATCGTAACGCGGTAGCTCGACATCCCGCGATAGTCCGGTCACGGCAGAAAGCTGCTGTAGCGCCGTCGTCAACCTCCCCAGGACATCTGACACCGGCGGCGGGGGTGTGACGTCTTCCTGGCCGGGGACAATTTCCTGCGTCCTACCGAGGGTGGTTTCTTTCTTCGGAATAGTGTTTTCGCCACTTTCGGAGTCGGGATCGGACTCCATGGGTTCCTTTGGATCCTCCTCTCTTCCCTGTTCCATCTTTCTGTACAGACAGTGGTCTACTTGCTTACTTGTACCTTGGCGTCCACTATCCTGTCGACTCTTCGTTACGGGGGAGTCTGTGATATCTTGGGACCTCTGGGACCAGTGTTACCTGATGCTAGACGAACCTCGATGTCAACTCTACCGTGCAGTCGTGGTGGAAGGCGACACAGCTGGGCCAAAGGTGAAATAAACAAACAGAGATTCCACTAAAAGCGTCTGACGTCAAGAAGGAATGGGATGAGGAGAGAGAGAGAGCTTAAGAGCAAGTGTTACCGTTGGAATCCAAGCGAAGACTGCCTATTCTAGGTCTTCGATTTAACACCACGACCTTGCTTCTTTCTGATTGGCTGACCTATTTAGGTGATTCTTTCCTAATTGGTGGGACTTTTTCACGTGGCCGTAGGCTATTGGTTGACCTACTTAGGTGATGTCTTCTGTAATTGGCCTTGCGGCTTTCTTTGATTGAAAATACGTCCTGTCTTGGCCCGGAAATTGGGCGTCACTCTTAGATTTTATGGTTTCCTCGATATCAGATACGCCCTGTCCTGTCAGGAAGTATTGACTTGTAAATTATTTATAGCTGGGCTGGTTTTAAGCCTCTTTTGCTAGGCCTTGCTTCGACTTCTGTCCTAAACCTGATTTGTTTTAACCTTAACTTTCTCCTGTCTCTCTCCATTCCTTCTATCTGTACAGTTGCAATACTTTATTAGATTCTTACGCGGTACAGATTGATGTTAGTTGAGGTTTTCTATGTGCAGTACATAAGAAGTTATATACAGTCATGGGGTGGAACATGTGGTAGTGGATATCTAGACTATTTACAACAATTCCATGGTCTTAAATCATCACATGTATATACTCTTATAGTTTTTGTGTAATTGTAAGACAACATTTTACAATTTAATAGCAATCTTTTTCATTTTATAATAAAAACATTTTATACTTCAATAACAACTTTTTTATATCATTATGTATTTTTTTATTTTAAAAATATTATAACAATTTTACTAAAGATAATTTTAGTTTTATCGAATTAATTCTAATGCTCAATTAAAACGGATATAAAATATCTAAAATGGATCAATTTCAATTAAAATAAAATAAGGTATTTAAATTAAAAATAAAATATCTTATTATTTTTTCACATTGTGTCGCGGTCTCACGCAATTCTGGCCTTAACTACCCGTTTCATGATTTTTCAGGATGCCTGAATGACCAGTTTTTTGGTCGTTGAGGTACAGCTTGCACCACGCTGATGAGGGCCAACAGCCCGAAACGCGTCCGTGGTTAGCTTTTCTTGATTAATCAAGAATGGGTATTTGACCAATTCTGGAATAATTAAAAATCAACGAGAATAGTTGATATTTATTCCGATAGATGGCGCACGTCATCAGCAACTTTCAGTTGCACGATAAGTAGATGCTTTTTACATAAAATATATTAGTAAAATTGTTTTAAATATATATATATATATTTTTGTAAACGAGAGAGTAAACTATAGATTAAAAATTAAAATGTGGTTATTAAAGTGTGATATGTTATTAATTAAATGAAAAATGTTATTAGAGTGTAAAATGTTATTATTAAAGTTTAAAATGTTATTATTAAAGTTTAAAATGTTGATCTTAAAGTGTAAAAGATCTTGTTATTAAAGTGTAAAAGGTTACCTTAAAATAAACAAATCTTATAAATTATATTTAATCAAAGATAACATAATTAAAAATATTTATATATTTATTATAATTTAATTAATAATAATGTAATATATATATTTTTAAATATTTTTGAAAATTATTTTTTCGTTTTTAAAACTTAAATATATAATTTAATATAATTTTGAATATTTATAAATATTTTGCGTTAAAAGAGATTATAAAAAAGGAATAAAATAATATAAATATAATTATATGCTAATATAAAAATATGAGGGGTATTTTTATATCCATAAAACTACCGTTTTAATAATATTCATCCATAAAAAGAGAACCATTTCCAAAACCAAATATATAATTTAAGTAGAAAAAGTAAGCATTCACATATTCATAGAGTTTTTAAAACTTGAGCTCCCCTTATCTAAAGGAGATCACGCACACAATTATCGGCATATTTAAAATATTTACATACCACCGAATCTGCTTTAATATTAAATATGGGACTCAATAAATAATTCAACAGGTACCTGGGCGCAATTCTGTTGCAAAGTTGAAAGTTTTGATAAAGAAAAAAAAAGTTGAAATGCACAAAATCCCATGAGAATTGTCTTGGAGCGAAGATTTCACACCGCGCTTTCTCGTCTGTTCTTAATTTAATTCTCGTCTGATAAATTTACTTAGAAGTATATATATATCATGAAAATATATCCTTTTAGCATATTTAATTACTTTAAAGTATTTTTCATGTATGCTGTGCGTTTATAAATTTATATAATTTCTTTTAAAGAGAGTATATTTAATATATATATATATTCTGAATATAGAGCAATCCATAATACATTTATATTTTAAAATAAGGCCTATTTTGGATTTTAATACGATTATTTATTAAACCGATATTTCGATGGAACGATCTTCCATCTTTTACAAGGTGTTTTGCTGTGAAGCACGCAGCAGGTCACGTGCCCCAGGTGAGCCACTAGACGTCTTCCAAGCTTATTGGGAGATAAACCATCTAATATATACATTCTAAATAGAGTAAATATAATCAAAAGAAAAAATTGATACATGTAAATAACTATTGAAAATTAAGAGATATCGAATTAATTAAACAAATAAAATATCATAAAATTGAAATAACTGTCAAAAATATATACAAATAATAGTAATAAATATCCGATTAAAAATGAAATAAAATAAACATGTAAATAGCATAATCATCTAGGAGGTTCTAAACTGAGTATATACATCTGGCAAGTCAATCTTTCTATTGATACTATTTTTATTTTCTAAAGAGCTCCAGCTTTCTAAAAATAAACGGCAATGTTTTTCTTTTATGTTTTGATGTATTATAGATGTGTGATCGAAGTCTGGAGTGTGACTATTTTTGAATGCGTGATCTACCAGTAGGGATGTCGGGTTATGGTGCTTTAGTGCAGATTTGTGCTGGTTGATTCTTTCAGATAAAGGTTTGCTGGTTTCTCCTATGTATATTGCCTGGCAGGATTTGCATGGAATTTTATAAACCACATTCGCTCTATCTTCTGGCTTGTAGGTTTGTTTTGTATCAGGGTGACGGAAGATGCTTCTTAAATTCTGTATGGGTTGATATCTGGTTGTAATATTGTGTTTTTTTAAACTTCTGGCTATTCTTTCACAGCCATAGCTGTAAGGTAGGGAGCAAAACACGTTCGGGGTTGAGATCTGTCTATTGTTCGTGGATGGAATTTTTGGTGCATATAATTGCTTTTTGATAAATTCTTTAGGGTAATTATTGCTTTGTAAAAAAAAAAAAAAATTGAAAGAGCTAGATTATTTCAAGAACTACAAAGCAATAATTACCCTAAAGAATTTATCAAAAAGCAATTATATGCACCAAAAATTCCATCCACGAACAATAGACAGATCTCAACCCCGAACGTGTTTTGCTCCCTACCTTACAGCTATGGCTGTGAAAGAATAGCCAGAAGTTTAAAAAAACACAATATTACAACCAGATATCAACCCATACAGAATTTAAGAAGCATCTTCCGTCACCCTGATACAAAACAAACCTACAAGCCAGAAGATAGAGCGAATGTGGTTTATAAAATTCCATGCAAATCCTGCCAGGCAATATACATAGGAGAAACCAGCAAACCTTTATCTGAAAGAATCAACCAGCACAAATCTGCACTAAAGCACCATAACCCGACATCCCTACTGGTAGATCACGCATTCAAAAATAGTCACACTCCAGACTTCGATCACACATCTATAATACATCAAAACATAAAAGAAAAACATTGCCGTTTATTTTTAGAAAGCTGGAGCTCTTTAGAAAATAAAAATAGTATCAATAGAAAGATTGACTTGCCAGATGTATATACTCAGTTTAGAACCTCCTAGATGATTATGCTATTTACATGTTTATTTTATTTCATTTTTAATCGGATATTTATTACTATTATTTGTATATATTTTTGACAGTTATTTCAATTTTATGATATTTTATTTGTTTAATTAATTCGATATCTCTTAATTTTCAATAGTTATTTACATGTATCAATTTTTTCTTTTGATTATATTTACTCTATTTAGAATGTATATATTAGATGGTTTATCTCCCAATAAGCTTGGAAGACGTCTAGTGGCTCACCTGGGGCACGTGACCTGCTGCGTGCTTCACAGCAAAACACCTTGTAAAAGATGGAAGATCGTTCCATCGAAATATCGGTTTAATAAATAATCGTATTAAAATCCAAAATAGGCCTTATTTTAAAATATATATATATGTTATGAATATTTTGTGTTGTTGTTAGATTAGGCTTGATAAGACAAAGGATCGATAAGATAAAGGGTTGAGGTGCAGTCGTGATAAAAAAAGATAAATATTTACCGTCAAGTAGCTTTTATTTTCAATTACTTGAGGAAAGATTACACATTTGTTAGTTTTCACATTATATAGAATTTATAATTTAATCCTATATTAGTGATTTAAAAGGATTGATTGGTTAACTACGCATATTTACAACAAAATTATACAACTAAAACTAAACAACTAAACTAAAAGTCTTTCTAAAAACGATGATAACAAAAATAAAAATTATCAATGAATAAAATGAAATATATATTTTTAAAATATAGAAATATTTAGAGTTTTTAGATTATATAATATTTCCCCCCTGTGAAAAGATTCTAAAAAAAATAAAATTTTAAAATAAAATTGGTAATTAAAATAATTAATTAAACGAAATCAATAAATCTTTAGAAATAATTAAAAATGAAACAATAAAAATCAATACGCACATTTTTTCATAATAAACAAAAGAAAGTTTGTTTACAAATAATTTATACAATTATGAAATTATAATAAAAGTTTATATAAGAAGTATTAATGGTCAAGTCAAATGAAATATGGATATGAAGCAAAAAAGGTATTTAAAATTGATTAAAATGACATTATGCTAGTTACACTTCAAAATATCAAAAGCAGTAGAAAATGTTATTTTTACATGGTTGAATAATGAAACGCTAATAGATGTATGGAGTGACATTAAGTTATTTGTGAAGGCTTAAGAATTGGTACTGATATTTGTTCTTTATTGTCCATGTCCAAAATATGGCCTTCCTGTAAAAAACATGGTTTATCATCAATATCTATTAACTTTGTGTTAGAATTTTGGTTTACTATAAAGTCATTTTCTATGTTAGTGCTATAGTGAAGTAAAAAATCTGTTTCTGGGTAAAATAATTTAAGCTTATTTGAGTGTATAATTTCTGTTTGTTTTCTTTGGGGTATATTAGGCTTATCTATTTCATATGTGACTGGAGAAAGTTGTTTTAAAATTGTAAATGGGCCTATATATCTTTGTGTTAATTTACCAGTGTTTGGATAAATAAAGGTTTTTACTAATACCTGATCTCCTTCTTTAAAAATGGGTTCTGGGTGTTTAATGTCATAAAGTTGTTTGCTGTGTTCATGGGATTTTATGGTTCTTTCAATGGCTAATTTTCTTGCCTTTTCAATTGGTGTATGTGTTACTGTGTCATGTTCTATATACTGTGGTTGTATTCCATAGTATAAGAATTTAGGTGTAAAGCCTGTTGTGGTATGTACTGTTTCATTATAGCTTTCAGTAATTTTAGGAATATATTTTGTCCAAGGAATCTTTAAATTAGCATTATATTCACATCTTAACCTATTAATGATAGTGGAATTTAGTCTTTCTACTTTTGCATTTGTTTCTGGATGATGGGAACTGGTGAGTAGATGCTTAACATTATTTCTTTCTAAAAAGTGTTTAAATTTATTGCTAAGAAAAGCTGCATTTCTGTCAGTTATTAATAATTCAGGCTTATTAATTTGGAATAAATTTCTCAAACAAGTTATATAAGAATCAGTTGATACAGATTTTGTTGGAAAAGCCCAAAGGAATCTACTGTGATGATCTACTATCATATGGATACTGTGTCTTGTTGTCCCATAATTATGTAACCCGCCCAATGTATCTAAAGAAAAAATGTGATTTGGGTGTGTAGCTATTGGCATCTGTTGTAGTGGTCCATAAACAATTCTGTTATCCCTAGATTTATTAAACTGGCAAGTTTCACAATGTTTGGTGTAATTAGCTATATCTCTAGTCATATGTGCCCAATAATAGTGTGGAGAAATTATTTTAGTCATTTGAGTTGTTCCAATATGTCCATGCTTTGTATGTACTTTGCTTAATAATTTGTGTCTTAGTGTTTGTGGTACATAAGCTCTTTTAAAACCCTTCTTGTTAATCATATAAAGACCATTTTGTATTTTAATTTTAGCACTACTAATTTGTTCTGTGGATTGGTGTTCTTTTAACTCATTATATGTTAGGTAAAATGAGACAGGTGCTCTTGACAGCATGTCTGCTTCTATATTATTTAATCCTTTAATATGTTTTATGTCAAAGCTATATTGAGATAGGATTAAAGACCATCTAAATAATCTACCTTGTGGGTTTTTTACATTTTTGATCCATTTTAAAGGTAAGTGATCTGTGTGCAAAGTAAAATGTATGTTGTGTAGGTATGTGTGAAATCTTTGTACTGAATTAATGATAGCTAATGTTTCAATTTCTGAGGCAGTATAATTCTGTTCATATGGGTGAAGTTTTCTTGAAAAGTAACCTATGGGGTGTAAGATGCCTTGTTCATCCGGTTGTTTAAGAACTCCTGCTACTCCTAGACTTGACGCGTCTGTGAATAAATGACATGGCTTTGATGGGTCATAAATATATAGTACAGGTTGTGATATGAGTGAATTTTTAAGTGTTTGGAAGGCTTGTTCATGTTTCACACTCCATAGCCAAGGAGCATTTTTTAACAAAAGTTCATTCAAAGGTGCCCTAATTTGCGCATAATGGGGAATAAATTTATTATAAATATTTATGGTGCCTAAAAATCTCTGTAAGGTTTTAATATTATATGGTCTATTTAATTTTAAAATTGCTTCAATATTTGTGTTATTTGGTGTATATTTTCCTGAGTTAATAGTGTATCCTAAGAATTGTATTTCTTTTTGTAAAAATTTGCATTTATTGAGATTCAGCTTTATATCCTCTTGTTCGAATATACCTAATATGTCATCTAAATGCTTAATGTGTTCTTCATAAGTTTTAGAGTGTATAATAATATCATCAAAATAATTTAAGGCATAGTGTATATTATGCTTAGTGAAAACTGACTTCATAATCCTTTCAAATTGTGAAGGTGCATTTTTTAGACCATATGGAAGTCTGTTCCATTCATAACATCCTAATTGTGTTACAAAGGAGGTTTTATGTCTATCTTTTTCATCTATGGGTATGTGCCAGTATGCATTTTTAACATCTAGAATAGTGTATATTTTTGACTGTGATAACCTATCTATAATTTGTTCTATAAGTGGAATTGGTGTATGTTCTGGAACTGTTTTTTGATTAAGTTTCCTATAATCTATACAGAGTCTTGTGGGGTGATTTGGGTTATCAGATTTTTTATTCACTAATAATGCAGGAGAACTATAGGGGCTAGATGAGGGTCTAATAATATCATATTTTAATAATTCAGTTATTTGTTTTTGTATTTCAGCATTATTGTAAAAAGATGTCCTATATGGCTTTTGTGCTATGGGAATATTATCTAAAAGAGATATGCAAATTGGGTTAGTCTTTATGTATCCTATATCAAAATTGTGCTTAGAGAAAACATTCTTATATTTATACAACATATCTGAAATTGTTTGATTAGAGAAATTTGGATTAATATCTACTTTACTAAGGTCTAAATAGGAATTATAATTTGTTATAGAGCCCGGTTGTCGCATACTGTGATATGAGATATTATCAATAATGGGATTTGAAGTAGGATCTATAAGTTTAACATTTGTAGTTGGCATATCAAAAGAATTGAAATTACACAATGGGTTAATATTTAAAAGAGATGAATTTTTAACATAGTATGGGTCTGGAATACATAGGGTAGTGGCATATGACTTCTGATTATCAGTTTTTGGATTAAAAGAATACAAGAATTTATAATTTTGGAAAAGAAGGTTTTTTGAGAAATCTATTTGTAACTTAAATATATAAAATGTTGGTAAACCTAAAATAAGATATTCTATTGGACTATCACAAACAAACATTTCTTGATACTTTGTAATTTTACCTAAGCTAAGCCTAACTAATATTTTGTATAATGGGTAAGTAAATCCTTCTACCTGACCTATTCTTTCTTTTGGGGAATTATCTAAAATTTTATAATAAATATGATTTAAGTATTTTAAAGGGATAATAGATATGGATGATGCTGTGTCAAGTACACAGGGTAAGGATATTTGATTTATAAATACAGAAAATAATAATAATGTTCTACCTGGATTGATGCGCTTCGGATGATTATTGTTCTTAAGTGGGCAGTCTCTATGGAAATGGATCTGGTTGGGTAGCTGGTGAGATGCACATATCTTGCAGGGGTATGGAGGTAGGTTTATGGGTTTGTGGGGTTCTTGCTGGTGGTGAGTTGCTGCTGCTGTCCTGGGAAAAGGCTGGTATTGATGAGCTAGGGAGGAGTTGGAGTTAAATTTTTTTACTGGAGTGCTTGTACTGGTAGAGGGTTGTTGGGGTTCTTCTTCTTTATTTGTTGATAATTTTAATTGGGTTGTGATTTTATACCATTCTGAAGGTTCTTGTACTCTTGCAGCTATTATATATTTTTTTAGGTGATCTGGCATTCCATCTGTAAGTGCTTCTAGTAAAAGTGTTTTTTCAAGATTAAGTTTATTGGCTAAGGCAGATTTTTCTTTAAAATATTGTTCAAGATCATTATTATCATTATATTTTAAATTTAGGAACCTACTAAATAAATTTGAATCTTTAATTGTGAAATATGATGTTAATTTTTGTTCAATTTCCCCCCAATTATATATATCTTGTAGTTCTTCTATGTAATAACTGAATGCTTCTCCCTCGAGATAATTTGAAATATTATTTAGTTTAAAATCTTCATCAAGATGTTTCTGTAAACATTTTTTGTTAAAGAATTTGAGCCAAGATATTATGTCTAAATTTTGACCATTAAATTTCGGTATTTCTATAGTATTTGGATTTGGCGTCATGGCGTGTTCTACATTCCTTTGTTTGCGAGACATTTTGTAAAAGTAGTTTTATAAAATTTGAATAATTTATAGAGCAATTAGATTGAAAAATCAGGTAATCCTGTCGACTTATTGTTATGAATATTTTGTGTTGTTGTTAGATTAGGCTTGATAAGACAAAGGATCGATAAGATAAAGGGTTGAGGTGCAGTCGTGATAAAAAAAGATAAATATTTACCGTCAAGTAGCTTTTATTTTCAATTACTTGAGGAAAGATTACACATTTGTTAGTTTTCACATTATATAGAATTTATAATTTAATCCTATATTAGTGATTTAAAAGGATTGATTGGTTAACTACGCATATTTACAACAAAATTATACAACTAAAACTAAACAACTAAACTAAAAGTCTTTCTAAAAACGATGATAACAAAAATAAAAATTATCAATGAATAAAATGAAATATATATTTTTAAAATATAGAAATATTTAGAGTTTTTAGATTATATAATATATATATATTATATAATCTAAAATACAAATATTTTATTTTTTTTAAAAACATATATTTTATTTTTTCATTCATTGACTATTATATATATTTGACCATAGATGCAAAACATACCACTTTTAATTATTGTTGTTGTAAATATGTAAAGTGAACCCTACCTTTTCTAATGAAAATCACGAATATAGAATTCATTTTCAAAATTTTATATTACTGTGATATAAATAATTTTATATATGTATATTTTTACTTCAAGAGATTCAAAATAAAAATCTGCTTGAAAGGTAAATAATTATCTTCACTTTTCCACGACTGCACCTCTTTTCAACAATCAAAAACACAAAAAAATTCTAATTTATAACATATATATATATAAAATTTTGGTAACTATAAATGTTTCTATTACATTTTTGAATTTATCAACAATATACAGTTTTTCACGATTATTTTGTACATTTATAATTCATTTAAATAGCATATAATATACTTTTGCATTTTTAATTCGGTAAGCGATTTAATATTTTGATATAAATTTTGCTTTTTAGTTATATATATTCACTGAATTAAATACCCATTTCTTGATTTCTCAAGAAGCTCTGGGTCCATAAGATTTTTGGTTGTAGAGGTACAGTCTGCACCTCGCTTACGAGGGCCAACAGCCCGAAACGCGTTCGTGGGTTTTTTTCTTGATTAATCAAGAAAATGGGTTGATCAAATATCAGGGAACAGGTTAAATCAACGTTTAGTTTATTTCTGTTCCACTAGATGGCGCTCTGCCATCTAAAAAACGTTCCTGTTAGTGGTCAAGATATGCTTAATTTGCTTTTAAAATATGTAAATAAGTATATGTGTAAATAAGTATATGTGTAAATAAGTATATGTGTAAATAAGTATATGTATATGTAAATAAGGAAAAGAATCATTCCCTGATCGTTTAAATGAAAGTTGCATCTTTAAAGATAACATCTAAAACTATGTGTCTCACGCCTCTATATAATAAAAAAAAAACAACAAAGTGTAAATAATTAATGTGAAATATTCAAATGAGGTAAAATTTGCATAATGGTGTGATATACAGAGAGTTTCCTACCCTCCTACAATGATAGAAAAAATTATTTGAAAGGCCTGGCTCATCACTGGTGAACACTTCAAGTGGTTTCGCCAGTTTATTTTACCATTCAATTATTGTCATGATGCACTAGTGCACCATCTGTTATTTTAAATTCATATAAATTAAGCGAAAATGTTTCTTTTGTTCCTACTACCCTTACTGAGATGTTAAAATAATGGAAGGGCTTGGCTCATCAGTGGTGAACCCTCCCAGTGGTTTCGCCAATTTAATCTACCAGACCACTTCTTCAGAGCTCTAATACTGTATTGGATGATTCTGCTTATAAATCTTGCAATAAATGGTAAAATCTCAGAAATCTCAAAAAACTATGGACATAAGCTTATAGGAGAGTAGAATTACATATAAATATTTGAATCGAGCAATACTCTTCCGCACTGCTTTATATATACACCTATCCCTCGATTTACACGGTATATACGTTCCTGAGAAAAACGTGTAAATCGAAAAAAAAAAATTTTTTTTAATTAGAAATACAGACACAGTGTGCTTGTGCAGAAAGTCAGCACATAAGCTCGGGATTCCTCGTGAGATGTGTACACAGCGCATGTGTTCAATCACAGTAGCATTTAGTATAGTGCGATAAAAACAAAAAAAAAACTTATTTGGAAAACCGTGTAAAAGCGAAAACGTGTAAAACAAGTACCGTGTAAATCGGGGGATAGATGTATTCCTTTTATTTAAAATAAATCATCAGAGTAAAAAGATTTTTTCTCAACAATTTTAGTAACGTCTTTTTTTTTTCAAGTTAGAAATAGTTCTAAACAATCTGTTTGTGTGTGTTTCAGACTAACCTTGATAGTTTCAATACATGTAATAGGTTTAGAATCTATTCATCATTATTCTTGGTCAGCATGAAATTATCAGGTAAAAATACCTTAAATATCTTTAAAACAAACCCATGGGTATAACTCAAGAAAATATTGTAACAAAGTATTCATTAAATTTATTATTTTTATTAACATAGTGGTCATTTTTATTAAAATTTTACACAAATAAATTTACTGGCAATGCGTTTCTTTTAAATATCATCAAATATTATCTCTACAGACCTTACTGCAATGATATGAGTTATTGAATGATATTAATTTGGCGAAACCGCTGAGAGGGTTCACTACTGATTCTCATTCAATAACTCACATCATTGCAGTAAGGTCTGTAGAGATAATATTTGATGATATTTAAAAGAAACGCATTGCCAGTAAATTTATTTGTGTAAAATTTTAACGATAGATGGCAATTAAATTTAATTTACTAATATATATTGGTCATTTTTATGTTTATATTTTGCTACTCTGTAAATTTCCCTCGTAGCTTATCTTTTGTCTACCATTTCATAGTTTGTCCTTGCCTGAAATAAATTGCTGTCTCCTCCTGAAGTTTTTGTCTTCCCTAATTTTCCACGTGGCAATATAAATAAATGAAGATATTTCCATAAATTCCAAACAATATGAAAAATAGTTCAAAATTGCAGTGGGATCAGGTTAATAAATTAATTTTAAAAAAGGAAATCCTGATCGTACATCTGAAAGATGTTGATGACTTGTTGTTGACTTGGAATGCTGGAAAATATTCAATGATAATTTGATATTGCCACTTGGAAAATTAGGGAAGACAAACTTCAGGATGAGACAGCAATTTATTTCAGACAAGAACAAACTATGAATGATAAAAAAAAAGATAAGGAATGAGGGAAGTTTACAAAGTAGCAAAATATAAACATAAAAAAATGATACTCTGTTAATACTAGTGTAAAATAATAAACGCATGTGTAAAATAATAAATACTTCACTTCAATATTTATTCCGATAGATTGCGCAAGCCATCAGTAACTTTCAGTTTAAGAGTTACCATTTTCTTATCTTGAAGATAGATGTTGCCTCTCTGGCCGCCATTCATATTTCTTAAACTAAAAAACACTTAGATCAGAAAATGTTTTATTTTCTTGACGATTCGACACAAAAATCTTTGTCCTCGTGACAAAATACTTAGCTATAGATTCTATTTATTAAGTTTGGAATATGGACCGGTTCAAAATCACTTTATTAGGTACCGCTCAACAAAAGCAACCTAGATGGAAAAATTGCCGGGAGGAAATTGATCCATAGAAGCATAGGGCGCTTCTCCCGTCAAAATAAACGTCAAAAACTGACGCCATCTATCTAATGTCCGCCCTAGACTGACGAGGGCCATTAGCCCGAAACCATGGTCTCTAAGTGGACGCTTCTCAGTTTGCCAAAGCTGGTGTTGTGGTTTTGTCACCGACCCGAGGCCGCTAGTTTGCGGCGACGGTCAATAGATGGCGTCAGTTTTTGACGTTTATTTTGACGGGAGAAGCGCCATATGCTTCTATGGAAGAGCAACCTAGTTCATGATAATTGAAACAATGAATAATATGTGAAGGTTATTCATATATTAAACAAAAGGTTAACGCGGGATTCAATCCAGGTTCATGACTGTCGGGAATCGAGGGTGTTACCGACTCGTCCACCGACTTTTATGGAATATGGACAATAAGTATTTCTTGTGTAGATCTAAAGGAAAATGTACTGAATCGGTTTGTAGAATTAAGAATAAGTAAAGAAAATTTTATTTTATCAACGTTTCGATACAAAAACATTTTGTCCTCTTCAGGAAAAATAAAACCAAAACCATTTTTGGCCTTTTACTTAATTCTACAAACAGATATTCTGTACAATTTCCTTTAGTTCTACACAGGAAATATGTTATATTTATTTATCTATTACCAGTTGCAAACAAGACATGCTATATCCGATCTAGATAATTGAGCGTGAAACTATTTACAATAATTGTAGTAGAGTAGGTAACAGAATTGTCAAAAAGAAAATAAACAATTAAGAAAAAGAGCATTGAATAAACATATACACTAAAAAAAAAAAGCAACAACATAAGCAGTTAGAAGAAATCACAAGGTAGTTATTTACAGTATGTTAAGCAATGATGGAAGTTGATGAAGTTATCTGTAATAATTAGTATCGTGGAGAGAGAAAGTTGATCAAGTTGAGCTATTTACAATGAGTTATATTCTAAAGTAACTTATTAATTATTTACATTGATGTAAATCAAGTCGCATAGTAGTGTAGTTCCTCAAGCTGCATGAAGCTGTCTATTCATAATAAAAAGTCTGCAGAACCTATTAAATTTCGTATATCTTTCCCTATTATAAATTATTTGACCCAGATAGATTCTTTCCATCTTGCGCTCTGCTGTCTTAGGTTTGACACCAGTGGGCATGAGTTCAGAATGTGTTCGGGGGTTTCTTCTTCCGCTCCACAAGAGCATCTGGGCGAATCTATTTTTCTAATTCTGAAGAGATATGATTTGAAGTTACCATGACCCGTGAAATATTGAACATTGTAGAAGTTTGGTTTGACAAATATTGGTATTTTTGAGGAGGTGAAAAAACGTTTGAAATTATTGTTGGATTCTTCATAGTATATTTATATTTTAAGTTGACAAATAAACATGAATCTATAGCTAACCTTTGTCACGAAGGATTTTTGTCGAAACTTCTAGAAAATAAAACCTTTTGTGAACTTTTAATCTTAGTTCTACAAACCGATATTCTGTACATTTCCTTTAGTTCTACACAAGAAATATGTGGCATCCATATTCCAAGTTGTCAAATGAACATGAAACTATAGCTAACCTTTGTCATGAAGGAATTTTGTCGAAACATCGAGAAAATAAAACTTTTTCTGAACTTTTAATCTTAGTTCTACAAACCGTTATTCTGTACAATTTCCTTTAGTTCTACACAATATGTGGCGGACATATTCCAAGTTGACAAATGAACATGAATCTATAGCTAACCTTTGTCACGAAGGATTTTTGTCGAAACATCGAGAAAATAAAACCTTTTCTTTTCTTTTTAATCTTAGTTCTACAAACCGATATTCTCTACAATTTCCTTTATTTCTACACAAGAAATATGTGGCGTACATATTCCAAGTTGACAAATGAACATGAATCTATAGCTAACCTTTGTCAAGATGGAATTTTGTCGAAACATCTAGAAAATAAAACCTTTTGTGAACTTTTAATCTTAATTCTACAAACCGATATTCTGTACAATTTCCTTTAGTTCTACACAAGAAATATGTGGCGGACATATTCCAAGTTGACAAATGAACATGAATCTATAGCTAACCTTTGTCACGATGGAATTTTGTCGAAATGTCGATAAAATAAAACCTTTTGTGAACTTTTAATCTTAGTTCTACAAACCGATATTCTGTACAATTTCCTTTAGTTCTACACAATATGTGGCGGACATATTCCAAGTTGACAAATGAACATGAATCTATAGCTAACCATTGTCACGATGGAATTTTGTCTAAACGTCGAAAAAATAAAACCTATTGTTCTTTTTAATCTTAGTTCTACAAACCGATATTCTCTACAATTTCCTTTATTTCTACACAAGAAATATGTGGCGTACATATTCCAAGTTGACAAATGAACATGAATCTATAGCTAACCTTTGTCAAGATGGAATTTTGTCGAAACATCTAGAAAATAAAACCTTTTGTGAACTTTTAATCTTAATTCTACAAACCGATATTCTGTACAATTTCCTTTAGTTCTACACAATATGTGGCGTCTATATTTCGAGTTTACAAATGGAATCTTGTCGCGAGGTAACAATCAGTATAGCTCTGGGCTGAAGAGATTTCTGCGTGATCTCGGTCACGGCATCACGGGACATCTACCTCTTAATGGTACCTTCATTATTCACAGACCCCAACATCTTCATTTTAAACTTTCCCATCTCGAGAAATTCCGGGTTCATACCTACACCATTTGGATTAATTCTCATGTTTATCTTCCTAGTTATCATTAATGGACTATCAGAGATAGCACTACCCTCTGTATATATAAAATGTGGCTGAAATTTATAAATAAAACATAAACAAAATGGGCTTTCCCGAGAGGATTAGCTTCTTATTATATGATTTTAGATGGAAGAGCGCCATCTGGTGGAACAGAAATCAACTAAACATTGATTTAACCTGTTCCCTGATATTTGGTCAACCCATTTTCTTGATAAATCAAGAAAAGCCATCCACGAACGCTTTTTTACTTCTTCATTTATCAAGAAAATGGGTTGGCCAAATATCAGGGAACAGGCTAAATCAATGTTTAGTTGAATTCTGTTTCACTAGATGGCGCTCTTCCATCTAAAAAGCATATATGCTCCTGGTCAGGATATGCCTTCTTTATATTTAATATCAACACCTGACATTTTATTTGTTTCTATTATTTTCATGTATATATGAAAAATGATAGAAAAAAAAAAGATCAGGTGTTGATATTAAAAATAAAAATGGCATATCCCGACCAGGAGCACATGTGCTTTACAAAAGGCAGAGCGCTATCTGGTGGAACAGAAATCAACTAAACATCGATTTAGCCTGTTCCCTGATATTTGACCAACCCATTTTCTTGATAAATCAAAAAAAGCCATCCACGAACGCCCTTAGCGCTTTTGGCGCTCGTCAGCGTGGAGTAGGCTGTACCACTGAGACCAAAAAGATTTTTGGTCCCAGAGGCTTCTTGAGAAACCAAGAAATATATATTATGGTCGCAGTGGTACAGCCTACTCCACGCTGACGAGCGCCAAAAGCGCGAAACGCGTTCGTGGATGGCTTTTCTTGATTTATTAAGAAATCAGGTTGGCCAAATATCAGGGAACAGGCTAAATCAATGTTGATTTCTGTTCCACCAGATGGCGCTCTGCCATCTAAAAAGCATATATGCTCCTGGTCAGGATATGCCATTTTTAATATATATTAAATATACAGAATACCTAGTGAGGTTGGACTTGTGCAAATAGGGAGCTATAGAAGCATTTTATTGTTTTTAGTAATAATAAATATTCATGGAACACATATTAGGTGCCAAAAGTGGAACCGCTCCCTTTAAAAATGCTTTAGAATAATGCATATTCTGACCTTTCACATGAGGAGTTTAGATCATCCTTACGTTTTATAGCAGGATAATAAACATAATGCATTTTTCGAAAGTATATTTAAAGGGAGAGGTTCCACTTTTGTCACCTAATATGGGTTCCATGAATACACCTATCCCCCGATTAACACGGTACTTGTTTTACACGTTTTCGCTTTTACACGGTTTTCCAAATAAGGTTTTTTTTATCGCACTATACTAAATGCTACTGTGATTAAACACATACGCTGTGTACACATCTCACGAGGAATCCCGAGCTTATGTGCTGACTACATATTTTAACCTGTCAATGCATTTTATTTTTATTTCTGTGTACATCTATCCCCCGATTTACACGTTTTTCTTAGGAACGTATCTACCGTGTAAATCGGGGGATAGGTGTATTTATTATTACTAAAAACAATAAAATTATTTCCATAGTTCCCTATTTGCACAAGTCCAACCTCACTAGGTATTCTCTAGAAGTCACAACGAAGTTTATTGGATAGTAATTAAATTTCTTTATTTTTTAATAGTTAGTGGAGTCTTTTAATTAGTCTACCCTGATAATTAGTATTGATGGGTCCTCCCCAATGTTTATCTTCTAAATTATTACTTTTCTAACTACACACACTTCTGATAATTAGTACGGTTTTTTTTTATCCGTTGGAGGCTTTGTCCCTGGAGAAACCTTAGTGATTAAAATGTTTGTACAAGAGGCGTGTGTTAGATGGTCTTCGTATAGACATTACTGTGTTTGAAATATTACGTATTTTGATCTTTCAAAATAACATAATTAAATTATATATTTATATACATACTTGTTTTGAAAAATTGAAATTCATAAATAAATCTTTTAAAAGGCATATATTGGATTAAAATATCATTTATTTTACCAATAATTCAGTTAGCTGAATGCCAACCTTTTTCAAGGTATTATAACATTTTTTTGCAACAAGTTGCAGCTTTGCAGGGTCTTCGACCTTGGTTTCTTTCTTCTTGGTGTTATACACGTTTCCCGAGCGGGTTTCCATACTTAAAGCAAATAAATAAAAGTAAATAAATAAACTTAAATAAAAATAAATTAACTTTTAAAGTTTTTGTGTTTATTTATTCGTTGTCTTCCTCGTAGGTCGTGATCCGCAGTCTAGGTCCTCTCTCGCTCCAATAACCAATCAAGATATATGTACAATAAATATTACAAAAGGAATTCTATATACAGTTACGAGCGTCATTCTTCCTCTCTTAATCAGTTTTCGTCTCTGTCACCGTTTGCTTTTTTTTTTTCTTTTGGAATGGCGCCCTCCTATTGGTTGGCTACGCTCACGCCACCTTTGCCCCCCCCTCCACCCCCCATCATGCCCCCCCCCCCCCCCCCCCCACTCGCTTTTTCGTTTTTGTAACTATTGTGTTGGAGCGGATCGCTCCTTAAATAAATGCATATATTAGTTAATAACCAAATGGAATCCTCTCTTTCTTTTTCCCAGTAAGAGACGCCCACGGAAGCCAACAGTACATAGACAGATAAAGCACATAGGCTATAGTTATTAACTAACATATGCATCTATTTAAGGCGCCAATTTATAATTGTAACAAATAGTATTTGAATCAAAACATTCAATCGGGTAAAACACGGGCGTTGCCCGGGTCATTCGGCTAGTGAAGCTATAAAAAGGAATGATGATAATCTAAATAATCTGTTTTAAATAAAAATAAATGAATATATAATTTAAATTTTAAATATATAAAAAATAATATTATAAATAATTTTTAAAATACGCGCATTAATCATGATGCAACAATATTAATGTGTATACTAGTATATAATACCTTGATAAAGGTTGGCATTCAGCCAACTGAAATATTGGTAAAATAAATTATATTTTGATTGCATATTTAATTAAATATACTTGTATCAATATAATAATAAAAAATAGACACCTTTCCCTTTAAATATGTATTAAAACAATGCGCATTTTGTTTAACACTTGGTACAAAACGTAAAGGTTGTGAAAAAAATGAGCAAAAACATTTTTGGTCGTTGAGGTACAGCTTGCACCACGTTGACGAGGGCCAACAGCCCGAAACGTGTACGTGGTTAGCTTTTCTTGATTTATCAAGAATGGGTATTTGGCCAATTCTGGAATAATTAAAAACGAATAGTTGATATTTATTCCGATAGATGGCTCAAACCACCAGCAACTTTCAGTTACAAGATAAGGAGATGCTTTTTCGTTTTTATAATAATCACATTCGTCCCCTCTATCGCCGTTATAATAATGATTATTATAAAATAAATGAAGCTTCCAGGGTTAAGTTTCTTTTGCAACATTTTTTATTTTTCAAGCTTTCGGACTTGTCAGTCCTTCAACAGGATTATCACGTTAAAAATTTAATAATAACGACAAAATATTTATATACACATTATTATAAACATAATTTAAATTTTTATTATCTATTTAGAGAAAAATATATTACATTATTATATAATATATATAATAATGATTAATAATGATGATAAAAATGAAATGTTTATTTTAACAAAAAAAGCTCTGAACTCTATTCACTCGGGGGAAAATGTGTGAGTTGTGTGTATGTTTGGACTTTGGAAAAACCCGATAAATTCTCAGGTTAATCATCAAATAAAAGCCATCGTAAAGATAGAGGCTGGCGGCATTCATAGTTCTTCAAATCAAAGATACTTGGGCCAGTAAATCTCTTTTATTGTCTCGACGTTTCGACAAAAGTCATTGTTCTCGTCAGAAACGAACAAAAATTTTAAACATTATTAAGAATAATTTCTAATGCTTTGCCATTTTTTTTAGTTTTTGTTTGCTCCTGACGAGTACAAAAGAATTTTGTCGAAACGTCGAGACAATAAAAAAAAAGGTTTACTGGCCGAATTATCTTTAATTTAAAGAACAAATAAAAGTATTATCTGTATACAGCCGGATCTAGGGGTCTACTCATCAATATCTCACATGTTGATGGATCACCAGAAAGTTGGTGGTGAAGTCCTTGGAACCTGCTCATCCATCATTGGCTGGAAGACTGTCACGTGACAGGATTTGTCAACAGGATACGTCAGAATCTTGAACTTAATCAATAAACCTCTCTCGACGTCTGTCTTTGTAATTTATTCAATATAACATTTGAAACTTTTTTGTTTTTTGTTTAACGCTATGTTGTAAGGGCAGCATTCATTTGTACTAACCCAACCTTACACTGAACGAAAATTATTCTAACCCAAACACTAACCTAACCCAACCTTACACTGAACGGAAATTAGTCTAACCCAAACACTAACCTAACCCAACCTTACACTGAACGGAAATTAGTCTAACCCAAACACTAACCTAACCCAACCTTACACTGAACGGAAATTAGTCTAACCCAAACACTAACCTAACCCAACCTTACACTGAACGGAAATTAGTCTAACCCAAACACTAACCTAACCTAACCCAACCTTACACTGAACGGAAATTAGTCTAACCCAAACACTAACCTAACCTAACCCAACCTTACACTGAGCGGAAATTAGTCTAACACAAACACTAACCTAACCTAATTTAAACTAACACCTAACACGAACTCTATTGACATAATTTAAACTACCTAAACCTAACCTAACCTAACCTGAACACACCTAACTTAAACTTACACCTAAGCCTTATTATGACATAACCCAGAAGTCGACAAACCTTTGAGTCAGAAGATTCAAAAATTACAATTTACAAAATTTCAAAGTTTTTAAAAAGCCACAAAAAATTTCTTGCCAACAATTCATAAATAATATGGTGGCGAAGAAATAACTTATTATTTAATTTAATTATTCAATGAAAAAATATTTGGAAACAGATTTAAAATTTTACATTTTCTAAATTATTATTTAGTCGCCTAGCTTGCTTGCTTGATATTCTCTAGCTGTAGATAGTTGTGGTTGATTGGTTGATAATTGTCGACTGGTCATGGTGACGTCATCAATAAATACTTTCACATATTCCAAGACTTTTGATTTCTAAGCTACAATATTTGTGTATGGAACTATATAAAGAGCTTCACATCCAAAGAACCGCATGTGTCTCGCGAGCCGCAGTTTACCGACCCCTAACCTAACCTAACCTAATTTAAACTAACATCTAACCCCAACTATGATCCAAACCTCTTCTTCTCAACAGGCGACATCAAAGAGTTTCAACTTCCTTAAATTTTGTCTATGAATGTATATTCAGATATCTTCAAATATGTCTTTCCTATACTACCCAAACATACCATCATCGGGCGGCCCCCTGACCTGCAGGAATGGGTCTTCGGGCATGGCCTAGACGATGACGCTCTGGCCATCCTGGCGTCTGCCAAGACGCGCATCTATAGGTACTTCCTCGGCGTGGAACTGAGGAGTGTACAAGAAGACCTTGTCTGGAGGAGGACTCTCTCAAGGTGGAGAAGCCTCTTCCTTGCTGAAGATATTTGTATATATATTCCCCTACACTTTATATGCCCTTTTACTCTTTTATTTTTCTCCTTTGTAAAATTTGATTAAAAGAATCAATAAAATTGTTTAAATTGTCTAGCTAATATAATATATATATATATATATTAACCAAACATCTCCATAAAATGTCACAAAGCAAAATACGATAACAGGACAGATAACATCAAGATGACAGTGCAATTTTGACAATATTATCATCACAACTCTCTTGGTCACCAAATGTCACAAACATAAAAGAACAAAGAAAGAACGAGAAGCAAAACGATGATATATGAATCGAATATGATGTACCAAGCTTCATTACTCCTGATAAATACACTACTTTGTTCTTCACAGGCAAAGGACCTTTTTTGAGTTTTCTCTTTGACTTGAGAGTTATAAATGATCCAACATATGAATGCTGTCTAGATGTTGAAACACCAGTTGTTGGCTTGCCCTCTGACTAACCAAATTGCTTACTTTGACATAATACCATCTTTCTGTATATACTCAATCTTATGAACACTTTGGCAAGTTTAGAGCAATTTTTACACAGATTTATAAATCACTACTAATTCATCGTGTAAATAATTAAAAAAATATATGTCATAATTTGTATAGTTAATGACAAGAGATATAATTTATTTTCGTCAAAATAAGTATGTAAATATGTAACGCTTGTGTTAAAATGCAAATATGTAAATTCATCCATCTATAAAAGCTGGACAAAAAATAAAGGTGGCAGACATCGCGGGTGCGCTGTTCGCTAGGCATAACGGCTGCGCCTCTTCATTTAGCTACGACATATATATGTAAATAATTCTAATATAGCACAATAGTCTGATAGACTTCGTGCTTCTGTAATAATAAAATAAAAATCGAATATACATAGCATATATTCTATCTATGATATTATATATGAAAAATAACTATTCTGTTCCTACAATTGTGAATAGTTAACTCCTAAATGATCAATTGATATTCAATTAAAGAGATATATCTGTGAAGTTTCGCGCCATGTGATTCGCATAGAGAGGTGTCCGGAGAAGAAGGCGCCGCTCCTTTCAAACCCCCACTAATTACATTTGGCTGCAGTTTGAAGGATTGGATTCCTGACTTGACGTTGGAGTAAATTGGTTCGGAGTGTTCTTGCCCTTTAGCATTTCCTGCGCTGAGGCGGAGTTCCTCCTGCACTTAGTATGGCCGCTCTGATCACTTCTCTGTAGCTACTTTAAATGTGAGGATTTGGGCTTTAGCTCTGGTAATGTACTATAGGTGAGTATGTTTCCTCTGTTAATGTACTATAGTTAAGTATTTTTGCTCTGTGAATGCACTATAGTTGAGTGTTTTAGCTCTGTAAAAGCACTATAAGTGAGTATGTTTTTCTGTTTTTGCACTAGAAGTGAGTATTTTAGCTCTGTTAATGCACTATCATAGGTTTTTTAGCTCTCTGTATCTACGCTATGAATGAGTATCTGGCTTTAGCTCTGTTAATGCACTATAAGTGAGTATTTTCTCTGTTAATGCACTATAGTTGAGAATTTTATCTCTGTTAACACACTATTTTAAGCATTTCAGCTCTATATCTACGTTATGGATGAGTAGTTTGGCTTTTGCTCTGTTAATGCATTATAGTCGAGTATTTTAGCTCTGTTAATGCACTAAGCATGATTAATTTTGCTGTTAATGCACTATGCATGAGCATTTTAGCTCTGCCTCTACCCTATGGATGAATATTTACGGCTTTAGCTCTGTTAATGCACTATGCATGATTATTTTTCCTCTGTTAATCCACTATGCGTGATTTTAGCTCTTTTATTGCCCTATGCATGGGTATTTTAAGCTTTGTTAATGCACTATATATGAGTATTTTAGCTCTGTTAATGTGCACTAAGTATGATTATGTAGGCTCTGTTAATGCACTATAGGTGACTATTTTAGCTTTGTTTCTACACTATGGATGAGTATTTTGGCTTTAGTTCTGTTAATGCACTATAGATGAGTATGTTTCATCTGTTAATGCACTATAGTCGACTATTTCAGCTCTATATCTACGTTATGAATGAGTATTTTGGCTTTAGTTCTGTTAATGCACTATAGGTGAGTATGTTTCATCTGTTAATGCACTATATATGAGTATTTTATCTCTGTTAATGTGCACTAAGCATGATTATGTATGCTCTGTTACTGCACTATATATAGGTATTTTAGCTCTGTTTCTGCGCTATGAATGAGTATTTTGGCTTTAGTTCTGTTAATGCACTATAGGTGAGTATGTTTCATCTGTCAATTCACTATATATGATTATGTTAGGTCTTTTAATGCACTAGATATAATTATTTTAGTTCTGTGTTAATGCACTAGCCATGCTTGTTTTATCTCTGTTAAACCACTATGCATGTGTGAGTGTTTTAGCTATTTTAAATGAAATAGAGATGTCAACAAAGCTCCCCACGACACCATCCAGTCTGTCAAGAAAGCGGTTCAAACGACGATGACCCAAATGGACAAAGTCATCGTTACCCAGTCCTGTGCTTCATTCCGCACTCGCCTCGAGACTGCTGTACCAAATAATGGAACCACTACATTGAATTTATCAAAACTATATTATTTAATATACGTTGGTTTATTTTTTCTCCAATAGATGGCGCTCTGCCATCTAGAAATGTTCATGTGAGCCTGGTCAGGATATTCTTCTTTTGTTTTTAATATTTAATATACTACTGTGCCATAATTTATCTCATTTTTTATATTTTTACTTGCAATAAATTTCAATTAGAATTGTATTGTGGTTATTACCAATTTACCTGTTACATCCTTTATAAATAATCATCTATTACCTACAGAAACCAAGCATTTCTCATGGCTAAGAGAATCAAAGAGAATCAATCTACAAGATACATAGGATGGTTACAATACTTTCTGTAAACTGGGAGTTTCTCGGACAGTAAATACTGTGATGGTGGTGATAGGAGTTCTTCAGATCTTTATCAATTGCTCTTTTAGAATCCTTCAATTTTTTAGCGTGGTCTTAGCAGGGATATTGATAAAATGAACACACTCATGGACAAACCTTAGTGTCCCAGTGTTTGATATCGCCGACGATCGTCTGTTTTTGAAGGAGATAGAGGCAATTTTGTTTAAACTTAGTTTTCTCGTGTTTCTTCAATAAAGGTCACTGTAATATCTTTCAGAGTTATTGTCTCAATCCCGATATACATGCTAAAAGGTACAACTTCCTTAAGTTTTGTCCATGAGTGTAAATATATCTATATATAGCATCTCAAATTTTCCAGGCACACAATTTAAATAAATAACACAGATTAAATTTACATAAATTTATTGCTTCCTCATAAACCAACGTTTACGATTGCCCTACAAACTCGTATGCCTTATTTACATACGCATGCCTAAATACGCCATAAAATCCTAATCATTTAAGTCAATTAGCATTTAATTATCAACCTAATTAAACATTTTAATGATAATTGAACATCAAGACAGTCAGTACACACCAATGGCCTTTATAAACCAAACGCTTCCTGTATTTTAAAAAACGTTCGGCTTATCATTTAAGCGTAATGGGAGAGAAGGTTGGATCATCAAATTACCAATAATTATATAAGTTTCAATTTAGCATAGAGAGATAGAAAAAAGAGAGAGAGAGAGTCGTATAGAGATTTAGAGAATTAGACACCCAGTACCTTTACTAATTTCCCATTAAAGTTTCTATTTAAAAAAACAACTCTGGGGTAATTAAACAAAGATAATTGTAAATTTTCCAGAGAGGCTCCTCTCTCTTTAATCTAGAAGTCTCATCTCCCAAATTAAACAAAGACCGATTATTGCTTGGAATTGATTTTAGCATTTCGAGCTGAGGTGAGGAGGGGTTTGTCGATAATTGAGGTCCCCATTACATGCGGCCGGCTTCTTCCATTAACCATAATGGCACCTCTTCTATTCTTTGCCATTCTGTAATATGGTATTTTGGGGGGCATATTGAAGAATGCGGGTGGTACTCTCAAGGCACCAATTATTCCCAACTTTTTTGTATCGGGTAGTTGAGACGTTCTATACTGACCATTCTGGAACTTCTACAAGATCGTGCATCTGAAGGATTCTGGTATCTTTGGGGGAATAATCAATTCTAGGCAATACAACGGCGTTTTAAATATTAATACATTGTATTCTTGGAGCACTATCTCTTTTTAATGGGAACCACCATTTTGAATAATACTACGAAGTGTTTTGATATTAAACTAATCCATTCTTGGAAAGAAATGCCTCTATTCAATGGGAACCACCAATTCTGTATAATATAACACTACGGCGTTTTTTTTTTAAATATTAAACTATTCCATTCTTGTAAAGAAATGCCTCTATTCAATGGGAACCACCAATTCTGTATAACACTACGGCGTTTTTTTTTTTTTTGATATTAAACTAATCCATTCTTGGAAAGAAATGCCTCTATTCAATGGGAACCACCAATTCTGTATAACACTACGGCGTTTTTTTAAATATTAAACTATTCAATTCTTGTAAAGAAATGCCTCTATTCAATGGGAACCACCAATTCTGTATAACACTACGGCGTTTTTTTTTTTTTTTATATTAAACTAATCCATTCTTGGAAAGAAATGCCTCTATTCAATGGGAACCACCAATTCTGTATAATATAACACTACGGCGTTTTTTTTTTTTTTTAATATTAAACTATTCCATTCTTGTAAAGAAATGCCTCTATTCAATGGGAACCACCAATTCTGTATAACACTACGGCGTTTTTTTTTTTTTTAATATTAAACTAATCCATTCTTGGAAAGAAATGCCTCTATTCAATGGGAACCACCAATTCTGTATAACACTACGGCGTTTTTTTTTTTAAATATTAAACTAATCCATTCTTGGAAAGAAATGCCTCTATTCAATGGGAACCACCAATTCTGTATAACACTACGGCGTTTTTTTTTTTAATATTAAACTAATCCATTCTTGGAAAGAAATGCCTCTATTCAATGGGAACCACCAATTCTGTATAACACTACGGCGTTTTTTTTTAAATATTAAACTATTCCATTCTTGTAAAGAACTGCCTCTTTTTAAATGAGAATCACCTATTCTGGATACACTACGTCTATTTTAATATTGGACCATTCCATTTTTTTGGAATGATTTATTCATTTTCTGTAAAAAACTATCCTATTTTTGAAAGATATACTTACTTTTAAGCAGAATAATTCCACGTATCTTACTTTAATTGGATCTAACCATCTCTCTTACCATTCTATGAGAATCCTGTATGGGACGAGTATCTCTAAAAAAGACTTTTTTTGTTTATGTTATTGGCTACCAATTTGGAAGAAAATTACGCCTCTTTCTTTGATGGAACCACCTATTTTTTTTGGAAATATTCCTTTTTATTAAAAATTAACTATTTCTTTATATACATACATTTCTCTTCTGCTATTGAATATTTATTCTTCAGAAGAAAACACTCTTTCTCATAAATCTCTTTATTCTTTACTATCTACCCATTTTAAAGTATTTCTCTTTTTAAACATGATCATCCTTTTTGGATCGTTCTTTTCTGGATACCTCCAACTTCTATGGTTCAGCAAAGTCATCCCTTTACTCAAATCTCTTCTTCGTTATAATGGTAAATAGATTATAGCGCAAATAGGATTTAGAAAATTCTTAAGAAAGTGACTATAATTTAGAATACAAAGATCATTTTGAAAGATCATCAAACACAGAAAAATGAATTTCGGATTGAAAATGTTGTTCAAATTTAATGAATAATTAACAATTCATATATTTTTATTGGAAAAAAGCAATCTTTCGAGCTAGGAGGCTTTTCTACTGGCTTATCAATGTCAAATGGAGAAATACAAACTGTTTGTTAAAAAGTGATAAAAGCCAGTCGAAGCTCAAAAGCTTGATTTTTCAATAAAGAAAATACTTATTGTTAATTTTTTAAACTTTAGAATAACTATTGACCATTCTACTCAATTGAAAATGTTGTATTTGGTAATTCTTCTTCATTATATTTTCCCTTAAGAGGATAGCGCTCTGCCATCTAAAAAGCCAATATGAGCGGTCAGAATAAGCTTTTTTTAAAAATATTTATTTATATTTTATAAATTTTTATTATATATATTTAGAGAGATAAAATTAAAAGGCACATATTGGATTTTAAAAAAGCGTCACTACCCCCTTACCATGCTTGTAGATTATTACTTGTAAAATTGTTATCACGTTTTATATTCTATAGATTTTAAGAAAAAGGCATCTCCTTATCGTGCAACTGAAAGTTGCTGATGGTTTGCGCCATCTATCAGAATAAATATAAACTATTCTCGTTGATTTCTAATTATTCCAGAATTGGCCAAATACCCATTCTTGATTAATCAAGGAAAGCTAATTGGTTGCAAAATGGTTGCACGATAAGGAAATGTCTTTTTCTTTCTTTTTTTTTTGCTTATCCCTAGTACACGTGGTACAGGCCATGTTAATCATGGTGGGTAGTTAGCGACTGCTTTTACTGTAAGTGCACCACATGTCTACACATGTGAAAAGCAGTTCGACTTTGCACTTACTAATGCCAGAGCACCGTTTGGTTACTTGCACTCGCTGGTGGGGTTGGACTTTTGCAAGAATTGTTTATAAATTATTTTGAACAAAAACTTTTAGAATACTTGTCTTTACCGCTGTGACAATATACATATAAAGAGATATATCAGGTCCTCAGGGAAATATATGTTTTAAAAACATATTTTTTCTCTAGCTTTCGGGAACGAACGCCCTTCTACAGATGAAAATATGGTATATAATAATTATTAAAAATAAAGAAGGCATCTCTCCTGACCACAAGCACATGTGCTTTTTAGATGGCAGAGCGCCATCTGGTGGAATAAAAATAAACTAAACGTTTATTTAACTTGCTCCGTGATATTTGGCCAACCCAATTTCTTGATAAATCATGAAAAGCCATCAACGAACGCGTTTCGCGCTGTTGGCGCTCGTCAGCGTGGAGTAGGCTGTAACCACTGCGACCAAAAAGATTTTTGGTCCCAGAGGCTTCTTGAGAAACCAAGAAATGGGTATTTAAGGCCAAATTTTCGTAAATACGCTTTACACATGAAAAAACAACAGAAAAAAATAATATATAAGTGGGTCAGGTGTTGATATTAAAAATAAAGAAGGCCCTTTCTGACCACGAGCACATGTCTATTGTTTTTTCATAATTATTATTATACCAAGTTTTCTCTTGTAAAAGGGCGTACATATCCAAAAGCTGATGAATAAAAAGGTTTTTGAAAAGATAATTTTCCCTGGAGACTTGATATTTTTACTGAATATTGATACAAGAGTTTATTTTATTGAAATATATAAAGAGATAATTTATCACCTATGAAGTTATCTGTGAAGCCACAATCCACATATAAAATAACAAAATATATATTCCCACATTACTTCCCACGAATTGTATCGTACACCAGAAGACATTTCAGAATTCCCCAAAGAAATAACTCTTTAAAAGTTCCACAAGAATGTAACAAAGAAGGAATGTAACAATAGAATTAATTTTGTTAATTGCCATTCAGAACAACTACTCACCACCTTTGTTAATTGATTTTCACATTTTGTGTCTTCTATTTAAATCCTCTTAGTTGATATAATAGACACAATTAATTATTAATAAAATCCTATATCGTTTTGAAAATAGAGCAATCCATAAATAAATCATTGAATAAAAAGACATATATTGGATCAAAATATCATTTATTTTACCAATATCTCAGTTGGCTGAACGCCAACCTTTATCAAGGTATTATAACATATTAATGTGTTACACATGGCGTTCAGCCAACTGATATATTGGTAAAATAAATGATATTTTGATCCAATATATGTCTTTTTAATTAAATATATATATATATATATGATCCCTCTATTATATATATGTGTCTGTTCTGTATTCATAAAAATATGGTTAATATTTATTATAATTGACGCACTCATGGACAAAACTTAAGCTTTCATATTTTGATGTCGCCAGTGGTCTGTTTTTTTTTAAAGGAGACAGAGGCAATTTTGTTCACACTTGATTATCTTGTGTATCTTCATTGTCTGAATCCCGATATACATGATAAAAGGTACAACTTCCTTAAGTTTTGTCCATGGGTGTATATTGATTATCTCGTATGTCTTCAATAAAGGTCACTGTAATATCTTTCAGAGTTATTGTCTGAATGCCGATATACACGCTGAAAGGTACAACTTCCTTAAGTTTTGTCCATGAATGTATATTGGTTATCTCGTGTCTTCAATAAAGGTCACTGTAATATCTTTCAGAGTTATTGTCTAAATCCCGAAATACATGCTAAAAGGTACAACTTCCTTAAGTTTTGTCCATGAGTGTATATTGGTTATCTTGTGTGTCTTCAATAAAGGTCACTGTAATATCTTTCAGAGTTATTATCTGAATCCCGAAATACATGCTAAAAGGTACAACTTCCTTGAGTTTTGTCCATGAGTGTATATTGGTTATCTTGTGTGTCTTCAATAAAGGTCACTGTAATATCTTTCAGAGTTATTGTCTCAATCCCGATATACATACTGAAAGGTACAACTTCCTTATGGTTTGTCCATGAGTGTATATCATAAGAAACACGTTGCCAAAAATAATTATTACAAATTCTAAAGATTAATAACACATGGCATAATATATCGTAATTTAAAAGTTTAATAGCGAATATTTTAAAATTCACAACATAACAAAATAGATTTAACGATAAGATGTAAAAGTTTAATTTCGTATTTTGAAAGATTTAAAACCATACTTAATGTAAATTAACGACATTTTATAGCTTTGAAAATTACATCCCTATCGAATTAGTTAGTAGTTAATAGTTAAGAATTAACGAGAGATGTGTGTGGTTAACTTAATGTTTATTAGTTAGACATAGAAACGCTGAGGAGCGCGATTACAGGGCTCTTAAAAACAGCGGCAGACCAATCTATACAAAACGACCTTACAAGAATGGATAAATCTAAGCTATACTCTCACTACAAAGACATTCACATATCTTTCATGACGGAGGGATACCTTTTAGGGGATTTTCCTTTCCCGGTTGTAAGACTACTCGCACAAGTTAGAATACTTTCAAGTTTTTTTAGAGAAAACCACACCAAGATGCTCTGCGGTGAGGACCCGATTTGTACCTTCTGTAATTCAAACCTAAAAAATGAAATTACTCACTATATTTTTTATTTCTCTGCTCTGAAAGAAGAAAGAAGAACCCTTATGCTCAAAACTGGGCAACTCTGTGCTTCACTTCCATCAATAATTGACAATATGACCCAGAATAAATATATTGCTACGGAGTTTTATGGTTTCCACAAGTCCATATCTCAGAAGAAGGCCAAGTGACACTCACTCCTCACTTTCTTACTGCTACTCTTTTTGTGTTGTTTTTCTTTCTTCCCTCTTTCTCTTTCTTGTTTTTTTTTTTCTTTTGTTTATATCGTTGTTTCCTTTGTCTCACTGCTTTGTTCTTATGCATACCTCTGGTGAATCCTGTATAAGGTCAGTAACCCTAAATAAAGGCTTTTTGTTGTTGTATTAGTTAGACATATATGCAAATATGTTGTAATCTTGTCTGAACATCTGTCACTTCACCAGCCTAAACACCTGTTTGATAAATTCGACCGATTTGATAACTCCTCTTGTGTGATGGTATGAAATCGAAGCTGCCCCTGTACTGATGAGGGTCATAGCATGAAACCATGTTATACAGGTTGTTGGCTTTTGTCTGAATTTTCCAAAACTGGTGTTGTGGCTCATTCTTTATCATCATCATAACGTTCTGTGGTGAAATGATGAACCAAAATAACCAAACCAAAACCAAATTGTTTTAATATACAGTGGTACCTCGACATACGAGCGCCCCAACATACGAGTTTTTCGAGATACGAGCCGACGAGCAAGTGATTTTTTTGCTTTGAGTTACGAGCGAAATTCGAGATACGAGTTCGGTTCGGTAGTGTTGAAGATATTAATCTGTGATTTTAAATGGGAATTTTGTATGGGGAAATTTGCTTCGAGATACGAGTAATTCAAGATACGAGCAAGGTTGCGGAACGAATTAAACTCGTATGTCGAGGTACCACTGTATTTTATAATGACAGAAATGCCTCTTTTCGTACAATTAAGTTTAAATTGAGATAGAAACAGTTAGGGTTAAAGTTGTTATTCTATACAATGTTGCTAAACCCTTCTTTGTTTACAATATTATTTCATAGATTTAAAAAATGATAATATAAAAATCCATTTATATTGTTTTTCCTTAAAGAAAAATCAATATAAAACCATTTATGAAACGGCTATATTTAAGCTGGAAAGCCGCGGGATTTCATCTATCTATTAACGCCATATAAAACTGTGATTACCTATATAGGTATACATGATTGAAATTTAAATATATTTATTTAATTTACTTGATTAAAATGCACATAAAATGGTTAAATAGTTTAAATAAGCTTTCTTTTTAAGCTAAATATCTATCAACACTCGTAGAGATAAAATTTAAAGAAGCTATACCATTTAGCATGTATATCGGGATTGAGACAATAACTCTGAAAGATATTTGATACACAGTGACCTTTATTGAAGACACGCGAGATAACCAAGTGTGTACAAATTGATTTTCAAAGACTTTCCATTCCTTAAATTTTGGCTATGAGTGTAGTTCATTTAAAATTTTCAAATTAAATCGAAAATTCTTTTCAATTTTTTAAAAATGTCATAATTAAATTCTAACAAAGGTATTAGAAAATGTTACAATTTTTATATTAATATTATCTTACAATATATAAAGTAAAATATTGCATTTAATATGTAAAATGTTGCATTTAATGTATAAAATATTTCATTTAATATGTAATATATATATATATGTTATGAATAATTTGTTGTTGTTAGATAAAGGGTTGATAAGACATAGGATCGATAAGATAAAGGGTTGAGGTGCAGTCGTGATAAGAAAAATATAATTATTTACCGTCAAAATAGCTTTTATTTCAATTACTTGAGGAAAGATTACACATTAGTTATTTTCACATTATATAGAATTTATAAAGTTAATTCTATATTAGTGATTTAAAAGGCTAGATATATTAACTACACATATTTACTACAAAACTGAAAAGCCCTCCCTTCAATTTTTCCATTGCAGTAAGGGCAGTAGAAATTGTTTTATTTTAAAAAGAATATTACGCGCTAAAATAGTTTTGTAATTTGAAAACTGAAAGTCTTTCTAAAAACGATGATAACGAAAGTAGAATTATCATTGAATAAAAATAAAAAATATATTTTTTAAATATAGAAATATTTGAGTTTTTAGATTACTGTGTGTGTGTTTAAAGGTGCCCCTTATTGTAAAATGATTGAAATATAATTTTTCTAAAATATCTCTATGTAATATATCTAAATTTTATCCCAAAATATTAAATTCAACGCCATTAATTTAAGTAATTATTTAACTAGATTACGTTACTAATATGCATAAGATTAAACTGAATGAAGTTTTCTGAATGATTACAAAATTAAATATAAAAATAATTGTTCCGGCATTTAAAACTTTCAAACTTATTATAAAGGAAAATATGTGAGTAAATACTCCATAACCATTTAGGGAACTATTTCTAAAAATTGTTGAGAAACTTTTATAAATTATGTTAAACTTTTCTAAACTAAATTACCTCTTATAATTTAGAACTTTATATAAAGTTATCTGAGCCATCATTAATTTTAATTTAGACTTGATTATTTTATCCCATTATATGGGTTTTAAAGGGTTTAAAATGAGTAAGAATGATAAATCTTGACACTATTGATACAATATTTAATAGCCATTGTTATAAATCATTTTAAATGTCACATTTTATATATAATAAATTATTTCAAAATATTCGATAACAGAATTATTTTGTTGGGAGTCTTTTATGGTTCAGATGATGAAACAACAAATAACAAGTTTACTTACAGCTGAAATGGTTTTAAAAAATTAGGCAATTTTACCTTTTAAGAAAGTATTTTAAATATATTATTTTCAAAGAGAGAGAGAAAAGAACATTTAACAATTTACATTACAATTACTAATTTTGTAAACAAAACATACACTCCTTTGTTCTCGGTTTTATATTATAGTGTTGTCATTCTAAAAGTATTTTAAGATCATTGATTTATTATTCTTCATTTTTTCCAACATATATATTTTTTTGCTTATCCCTAGTACACGTGGTACAGGCCATGATAATCATGGTGGGTAGTTAGCGACTGCTTTTACTGTAAGTGCACCACATGTCTACACATGTGAAAAGCAGTTCGACTTTGCACTTACAAATGCCAGAGCCCCGTTTGGTTACTTGCACTCGCTGGTGGGGTTGGACTTTTGCAAGAATCGGGGGCCATTGGAGCATATTTTTTTTCTAAACAGAAAAAAAAGTGTCCAATGCGGGAATCGAACCCGGGTCCTAGTGGTCGAAAACCAAACGGTTTAACCAGCCTTCCACCGACCCCCCTTTTCCAACATATTTAAAATATATATTATATAATAAATATAGAGATATATTTATTTCGCTATACATTATTTTGATTATTATGTATTTAGAAAAATAATTTTGAGAAAAATGGAATTTATATATATCTTTTGTATTTAATATTTAGCATTGCGCTAATGTGCAATTGTTTTACATTTGAAAATGTATTAGAGAAAATATACGATTTTTTATAAAATTAAAATTTTACACAAATAAATTTACTGGCAATGCGTTTCTTTTTTAAATATCATCAAATATTATCTCTACAGACCTTACTGCAATAATATGAGTTATTGAATGAGAGGGCTTGGCTCATCAGTAGTGAACCCTCTCAGCGGTTTCGCCAAATTAATCTCTAGACCGCTCTACTATTGTATTGGACTGGTTTTGTTATATACCCTGCATTTTCTATGGAAGGCAGCTTAGGGGTGTTTAGTGAACTATGGACATAAGCTTATAGGTCTGTAGAGGTACATACATATAATTTCAAGGTGTTGCATCGAGCAAAGCTCTATTATTAGTTAAGGAAGAATACATTATATATATTTTTTATATAGACAAATAATTTCAATTTAGTATTGTATTCTTGTTACATAATTAAAGTAAGTAAGAAGGACGTAACCAATTTAACATTACATATTATTTATTATTAATAGCAATTATACAAAACAAATCTTGGTATATATGTCTACATGAAAACAACAAAAACAATAAACATTATATACATACAAGTTCCTTTTCAAACACGAGCTCATCTATAGCCATTGTTACTCTGTGTAATATTCCAAAAATTCTAATTAAATTTTACTTTTCCATTTTACATAGAAATTTGTTTTTTAATATATGTGTAAAATAATTAATATATTAAAATATTTTAAAATAAATTAAAGAGAAATACCTAAAAATCTAAAACGGGGAATTTTATAAATAATAAAGTGCTAAAATATTAATTTCAAACAAACATTTAAAAAGGTTATGTAGATAATTTTCAAATATGGTTTTAAAAACAAAAATATATATTTTTTACTATTATTTGAATATTATTAACAATATTTAATGTCGAAAATGGTCCAAGAGTTTATTTTCTAGAAAGTCATATATATATTTAATAATTATAATTTTAAATAGCCGTTTGTGAAATATTCTATGAAGATATTAATTGAAAATGTTTGTCTTTTTTACCATGTTATTAGAAGCTGTCCTCAACAAAAAAGGTCTCTCTGCATTTCATTTAAATATCATTATTTTAAATTAAAAGGATCGTCTGCAGGGACAGGATGCAAATAGGTATCAACACATTGCTTGAATAAAATTATCTTGAATTACTTATTTTTTATTACTCATTCGAATTTTCTATAAGAAAGATAGAATTGGTTTTAAATTATATCTACAATACGTTTTATAATAAATATCAATTAATCGTTTATTTTTAATTATTTCAAAATAAGACCAGAATTATTTACTTGATCCCAATACAAATATCACTTTTGTTATGTAATTAAAGTAAGTAAGAAGGACGTAACCAATTTAACTTTACATATTATTTATTGCATGGAAGCAATGGTCGCCTCTCCCGTCAAAATTAACGTCAGAATCTGACGCCATCTATTGACCGTCGCCGCAACTAGCGGCATCGGGTCGGTGACAAAGCCACAACACCAGCTTTGGTAAACTGAGAAGCGTCCACCTAGAGACCATGGTTTCGGGCTAATGGCCCTCGTCAGTCTAGGGCGGACTTTATTCCATGAGATCCACACGGGCCATTAGCCCGAAACCATGGTCTCTAGGTGGACGCTTATCAGTTTGCCAAAGTTGGTGTTGTGGCTTTGTCACCGACCCGATGCCGCTAGTTGCGGCGACGGTCAATAGATGGCGTCAGATTCTGACGTTAATTTTGACGGGAGAGACGACCATTGCTTCCATGGATTAATTTCCTCCCGGCAAATTTTCCATCTATATTATTTATTATTAATAGCAATCATACAAAACAAATCTTGGTATATATGTCTACATGAAAACAACTAAACAATAATTATTATATACATACAAGTTACTTTTCAAACATGAGCTCATCTATAGCCATTGTTACTCTGTGTAATATTCCAACAACCTTTGTACTAGAGATTTTAGGCTTGAGATCTCATATTCTATAAATATCAATTTTGTTAGCGGTTTTGTGGAATAGTTTGTTTTTTTATCACATTGACAAATGGAGTTTGATTAGTGATGGAGTGGTTTAAACTGTCGAATTTCGATATACATGAACCGAGATCGATTTCCACATTAGGCACTTTTTTCTGAATAAAAGTTTTCTTCAATGGCCCTCGATTCTTATAATAGTCAATCCCACCAGTGAATGCAAGTAACCAAACATGGTTCTGACACACTTGTAAATGCAAATGTCGACCTGCTTCCTACATCTGTTGACATGTGGTGTACTTGCAGTAAAAGCAGCCGTTAAATATCTACTATGATTATCAAGGTATATTTCTATATATTCATTTATTTTTTATTTATTGTTACAAAAGCACGAAGTCCAAAGGACTATTGTGCTGTGCTAGTATTATTTACATATATATGATTAATTATTTACACGATGGATTAGTAGTGTTTTGTAAATTATTGTACAAATAGTTCTAAACTTAACAAAGTTCTCATAAGATAGAGTATATACACAAAGAGAATTTGGTAATGTTTCAAAGTATCTACATACAATTTGATTAGTCAGAGGGCAAGTTAAAAGAAGATGCTCTGGTGATTCAACATCTAAGCGGCATTCACATGTTGGATCATTGATAACATTCAGTTTGAATAGGAAACTTAAGAAGGGTCCTTTGCCTGTTTCAAATGGTACTAGCAAACTTAGCGCGCCTTACGTCGCTCTAATAAAAGAAATTAAAGCACATACAATCCTGCCTTCTTCACAGACATAATAACATTTATGAAGAAAATCACACAAACAAAAACGAATATGGTGGATTATTTATTCATTTATTTCAACTTAGAGTGCTATGTCCCCCTAGGGACACTTGCACTTGTACAAAGAATGGATATGCTAATTTAGTTAGATTAAATCAATTGTTAGTGTATTCGTGAAATCTATTTACAGATTGAAGGTAGCATTTAGGGGTTATTTATAAAGAAGATGCAAATATGCAGGATTATAGAGAATTATATACAAAAGAGAAAAGATATATATTCAAAATTTAAACAGAATTCATTTGAGTAACTCCGGTTCCTGGAGCGTACAGACGTCTCCAACTACCCGGACTGGTGTTATTTACAAGGCTTGCAGGAGTCCATTTGATTAAGTGAAGCCAAGCAAACTACCTTATTGGAAGGTTTCTAGGGATGCCGGAGTTCCTAGAACGGTAGCTGTCTGGAACTTCTCGTATTGGAAGGTTAGACAGGGGAAGAGAAGATGGCTAATGGGTTAGTCTTCATTTTAACAGTGGGGGCAAATTGGGTCTTGTTTGGATATGTTCAGGTAGTCCGCTTAGATGTAGTCGTGGTTAGTTAAAATTGTGTTTGATGTGGGGCAGTGATTAATTTTGGTAGCATGGAAAGTAAATTATTGGAGTGGCAGCTATTATTCTTAAATTCCTGTTGAAATACTTTCAATATATTAAGGTTCGTCCACATTTTCTTTGCGAGCTCTGTGAGCAAGACTTTTTGGGCGGTTTATGAAACATAGTGGTAGGTCAGATTGTGAAGCCGTTTTGGCCATTTTTTCTTAATTCCTTCAATAGCGCTGCGACCCTTGACTCAAAATAGTTTAACATTTAGTCTCATATGTAGGTCACAGTTGATCTCAGCTAAATGTTGTGGTCTTGGGGACCAAGGGCTACTTATGGCTGAGCATTCACGGTGAAGTTGTATGAGTATGGGTCCAAGGGGAGATGGCAAGATGTCCCCAGCGCCAACCTCTTTTGTAGATTTGGATCTGTCTGCATCTATAGTGGGAAGATTTTGTTGCAATGACTTGTTGTACTGAAGCTTACCTTTGAAAGGAAAATAAAGAACAATGGAAGGACTTGAGAGGTGATTTCAAAATCGCCAATAATCAGGGGTTTCCAACTTACAATGGAGGCTATGTAGTTTGCGAGCGGCATTTGAAACGAATATAGAGCTGATGGCGAATTTGAAGAGCTTTTTTAACTTTTTTTTTTCCGCGTTATTTCCCAAAGTTTCTAATTAATTTTGAAAAGACTTGTACACTCTTCCGGGACCCCTTTATATAGTTAGCGAAATATTGGCGTATAAAAATAAATATTGGGTGAGGAGAGTTTGGTTACAAAATTATTACGGTATAAAAATATAGAATAGGGATGCAATTTATTGATATTTTATAAGATTTCTCTGTAGACAATGTTTTGTGTAAAGATTGCTGAATTTCCCTCAATTAAATGCCCTTGATTTTTCTTTTCCTGAATTAGAATTTTTATATTTTCTTTTTTTGTTATTCTTGATAATGCTACGTATAATTGCCCATGAGCAAATACTGGATTCGGCAAATATAGTCCTACCTTATTAAATGTTTGTCCTTGAGACTTGTTGATGGTCATAGCGAATGAGATCCTGATTGGAAACTGTCGTCTAATCATTTTAAATGGATAATCCGATTCTCCAGATGAGCAATCAATTCTGGGTATATAAACTATTTCATTTTTGGCTGGACCTGATAAAACTTCACAATATATTAAATTTGTTTTTAATTCTGTTACAATCATTCTTGTTCCATTGCAAAGCCCTCTTTTTGTATTAACATTTTTTAAAAGAATAACAATGGCTCCTACTTTTATATTTAATTTATGTTGAGGCATTCCTGATAGAGTTATTGAATTTAAAAACTCAACTGGATAATTCAATTGATCTTGTTCAAGATTATCAGATTGAATGTCAATAAAATCGATTGAAACATAATGATGAAAAGTGCCACCTAATTTGTCCAGCAAAGCATTATTAATTTGAAATGTATCCTCATTTGTTGGACATAAAATTGCCCTATCGGGATTGTCCTTTAAGCTATTGAAATTCAACTTCTCACCAAAAATTTCAGAATTTAGGTCACCGGAAGAAATCATAGCTCGAGGAACTTCAATTATATTTTGAGGAAGATTATAATCATTTAACAACTCTCCTTCGCCCACTTTTAAAAGATATTCAGCAAAAATCACTTCATCCTTTGTCCTCATATTTAAAGTTAGTTTCTCAGATTTGACATGACACCACAATGGATTTCTCTTAACAGTAGATTCAATTATTTGCGCTGGATGACCATGTTTGATAACGGGTAAATTTTGCCTAAAATCGCCTCCAAATAAAATAACTTTGCCACCGAAAGGTCTTTCGTCTCTCATGACATCTCGTAGTTTTCTATCAATAGTTGTAAGAGCATATCCAATAGCCATACTTATTTCATCCCATATAATTAATGATGAGGAGATAATTTCATTTTTAAGATTACTATCTTTATCAAAATTTGCAATGGATGTTTCATTCAAAGGAATTGGTAATTTAAATAAGGAATGATAGGTTCTTCCTCCTTTAAGAAGTGTTGCTGCAATTCCAGTTGATGCACAGGGAAGAACTATTTTACCAGCTCCCCTAAGAAAGCACATTAATGTTTGAAAGAGAAAGGTTTTTCCTGTTCCAGCAGGTCCATCGACACAGAATAATCTTTGATTTTCAGCATTATTTTCTACAGAATTTATAACAATATCAAATATTTTCTTTTGCTGTGAATTTAAATTAGAGATGTAGGCATTTCCCAATATTCTTTCTTCTTCTTGATTATATTCCATTATGATCTCATCTTGTGCAAATGGAACAGGAAGATTGTAATTAGCGCAGGTTTTCCCATGAGCTTTAAAGAATGATTCAATATCTAATAATGCTTGGTTTTCATAATTGTTAATATTGCGGTGTACAAAATCCTCTGTCATAAATTCTTTGTACTTATTCCATAAATATAAAGGGTTTTTAAGCTCTGAGTGGAATACACAAATCATTGCAAATAATTGCCGGATTTGATAAGGCATTTTTGATTCTGTTGCTTCATTGATAGTTTTGTCCCACATCATGTCATCGTTTACCAAATTCAATGCAATTGCTGCGCTTTTAAAATCCGGATATATATAATTTCTTATTTTTTTCAGGTCTTCATAAGACGTTGCTCCTTTTCTGTGCAATAATAATGTTCGTAAATAAAATAGTTCAGAATCGCTAATACTCACAGGATATATTCTTGATATTACCTTTTGACCACCTCTGCTTCTTTTATGATATTTTCTTTCCTTCTTATTATAAATATAGTGTTCAGGAATTTGTGCATATGTATAGTTTCTAGCTTCTGGATCATTTATATTCAAATCAAAATATGCAGTAAGCATAGATTTTTTATTATTCGGCTTATTTATAACTTCTAATATATCATCTTGTTCTTCAAACACCAATGAATGCATATCTTCTAAATGAACAGGAAGGCGCTCAATTTTATGAGACTTGCTATACAAATCAAAACCAAAGATTCTGTACATAGACTCAGGAGCGCAAACATACCTGGAATTCAAATATGTTTTTATTTCATTGTATTTAATTTCCAAATTTGCACAATCATGACCTTTCAGTATATATTTAAATATATACTTTACACTTTTAATAGACGTGCAAACTTGCACATTAATATGGCAGTCATATTTTTTCAGAAGAAATGGGCTATATGGCACAACCCATCTGTTGTCCACACTTATATTCTTATTTTCTAATTTGAACGATTTCCCTGTATTTCTGCGCTGATACTTTGGGTAGCCGTTCAAATTTGCGATTGTTTCTTCTAGAAAATATTTAGGGAATTCTTTTTTGCATTTTCCTCGACTGTCTAAACAGAGAAATTTCCCTGAATCAGATCCGATGCATGGGCCATGAATCATATGCTTCAAAACATATGAATTCAAACCAGATGGATCATTTTCTTCTGGAATTTCCACCCAAATAATCTTGTCAATTAGTTCTGAATTATTAGGTTTACTTTTATCGTCGAGAATACACAATAAATGCATATGTGGAAGACCACGCTTTTGAAATTCTATGGTATAGACATATGCTACCACTTTGCCAAATATTTGATTCTTTATTAGGTCCCTAATTAGTTCTTTACTCTTCAAATTGAAGACTCTTGATACTATATCTGGCCTGTTTACAACTGAGCTGCCGTTCAGGTTTTCTGTTATTTCTAGCCATTTCGGATTACACGTCATGGTTATGAACAAATCAGGCTTCCCATACTTTCGCACAATTGCCATAGTGTCTCTATATCGTTCTTGCATATTTCTTGAGCTTCCAATGAAAGACGATGGCAATACAATTGGATTTCCAATTTGATTCCATTCCGTATTGTGATGGTTATAATTTTTTCTCAAGCTTTCATATAAATCTACCCTAAGTTTTGATTGGTGAGTTTTAATATAATGTAGGCGGGATGCTTCCATTTTTGTGAATGCATCAACAGCGTAAATTTGCACTAATTTTCCAGATTGTAAAAATTGATTAAATTCATCTCTAATTGCGAATCTATTTGAATAAAACATCTTTTGAGTAACTGATCTATTAGTAGTTGGGATTTTCAATTCAGAATGCCACCCTGCTTCAGCATGTGGAATCAATAGTGGATATGTCATTGCATCCAAATGCTGATGTAAAATTGAGATATTTGTGGTTTCATTAGAATTCTTATTGTAAACTCTGATATCTCTATTAAATGGTGGCTCTCCATCAACATTTTGAAATACAGCTGCAATTTCATTTGTTCTAGGTGCATTATAACGTCTTTGGTCTTGAAAAGGGTTTTCAACTATTGAAAGCATCAAATTTGGAGCAATTCCTTCTGTTTTAGTAATTTCTTTTTCTAATTCGATCATCATTTTATATGAATTCTTCAATATATTGTGCTCGGTCAAGAAAGATGATATATCCCTAAGAATATTAGAATCCAAGTTTCTGTTTGCGGGATTTGCACTTCGAATATTAAGGGCCTGTTGATAATCCAAAATATAAAACTGAGCATACCTAGGAACGTTACCTTCAGTTGGATAAATATTCTTAGAAGTTAAATGGTAAATATTACCATTAATTTTAAATATATCTGGGCCACCTTTTGGGATATTTATGTCAGAATGTGCACATCCAAATGATGCAAAAGCAAATGTACTATTATATTTCCAAATATTTTTCTGAAAACATTTGCTTTCTTTAGATTTCTTAAGAACACCGGATATTTAGGTTTATGCAAATGCACTAATTTTCCTTTTTGACAACAATAATTGAACTTTTTATCCATCGGCCTTTCAAGTTTGAAATTCTTTGAATAACAATGTTCACAAATTTCTGTTAAGCCACCTAAATAATTTTTTTCTATTATTATACTATTTCCCTTAATAATATATCCTTTAAATTTATCATCAGGGTTATTAAGTATAATAGAAGCTCTTTCTCTATTTAGCCGTAATCTTTGCAAGGTACCTTCTGTAGTTTCATTTTCCCGACTTATAGCCTTATTGTGTCTATCCTCCAATAACCTTTCAGTAGCTTCTCCTTTAGTTTCATTTGCCCGTCTTATAGCCTTATATTGTCTAGCCTTCAATAACCTTTCAGTAGTTTCTCCTTGAGTTTCATTTTCCCGACTTATAGCCTTATTGTGTCTATCCTCCAATAACCTTTCAGTAGCTTCTCCTTTAGTTTCATTTGCCCGTCTTATAGCCTTATATTGTCTAGCCTTCAATAACCTTTCAGTAGTTTCTCCTTGAGTTTCATTTGCCCGACTTATAGCCTTATTGTGTCTATCCTCCAATAACCTTTCAGTAGCTTCTCCTTTAGTTTCATTTGCCCGTCTTATAGCCTTATATTGTCTAGCCTTCAATAACCTTTCAGTAGTTTCTCCTTGAGTTTCATTTCCCCGACTTACAGCCATGCTTTGTTTAGCTTCCAATAACCTTTGAGATGTTTCTCCTGGAGTTTCATTAGCACGAATTCTAGCCATATTTTGTCTAACATTTAATAATCGTTGAGATGATATTTTAGAAGTTTCATTTCTTCTACTAATTGCAACAGATTTAGCCTTTTTCGTTTTCTGTCCTAAGTCAGTAGATTTGCGTTTTTTCGGCATATTCTCAGCTCAATGAAATTGGTTATTAACAAAAATATGTAACGATTTGAAAAGGAAGAAAAATAATTTAAATAAAAAGTAAGAAATCGCTACTACCTCAGTTTGTATAATACGATTTTTCGAAATAATTATTAGAAATTTGTTTCTGTTTTTTGATTAATGTAATTTATAAAAATTATATATAATATAAATATAATATATAATATATAATATAATATAAATAAAATACCTGCAGTCTTTTGAAATAGATATTTGAGAAATTTATATATTTAAAAAATATTTCATCATATAAATTATATACTTCAAATATATATATATATATATATATTATTTAAACTGATATTTTATATTTTATAATTTTTCAATTTTTCAATTTTAACAAAAATATGTAACGATTTGAAAAGGAAGAAAAATAATTTAAATAAAAAGTAAGAAATCGCTACTACCTCAGTTTGTATAATACGATTTTTCGAAATAATTATTAGAAATTTGTTTCTGTTTTTTGATTAATGTAATTTATAAAAATTATATATAATATAAATATAATATATAATATAATATAAATAAAATACCTGCAGTCTTTTGAAATAGATATTTGAGAAATTTATATATTTAAAAAATATTTCATCATATAAATTATATACTTCAAATATATATATATATATATATATTATTTAAACTGATATTTTATATTTTATAATTTTTCAAATCGCCAGAGATAAAATTTTCGAAATAATTATTAGAAATTTGTTTCTGTTTTTTGATTAATGTAATTTATAAAAATTCACGCATTAATATTTTTCAAAGTACGCATTTTAAAAGTACGCATTTAAATATTTAGACTATATCAAATACACATATCAAATACGGACAAAACGGACAAACGGACAAACAAAATTTTTTGGTAATTAGATATTATAGATAATCTTAAAATATAAAAAATATTAACAAAATAAAAACGGTGCTAAAATGAACAAATTTATTTATTTGTAAATGAAAGTGTTGCAAAAGTGGTGAAAGTGTTGAAAAATAAGAAAAAGTTAAAAAAAAGAAAAATGTTAAAATGTTTAAAATGTTTAAAATGTTAAAAATGAAAAATGATTTACTAAAATGAAAATGTAAATGTAAATGAAAAAAGTACGCATTTAAATATTTAGACTATAAAAATTAGAAAAGAGAAGGCAAGTATGAAAAGTATTTATGAATATTATCAAATATGTGGCTGATGTGGCGAATATTAATATTTATTTCGTTTTATTTCAATCAATGGCCGAGCGTGTCGCTAACGTCGAGCTTAACGTCGAGCTAAATGCGTATTTTTGCTAACTGCGTTATTTTTAAAAGTTTAAATATAATTTTGAAGTTACCTGAATAATTCCGAGACTAAATGTAATATGTATACGAAATATTGTCGTATAAAATAAAATATTAAGAGAGGAGTTAGGGAACAAACAAACATCCAAACATCCAGACATCCAGACATTTTTTGCGCTTTAATAATAAGATATTTGGAATAAGTACAACAATGAAATTGACAGGTTTTACATTTCAATGATTCATGAAATAAAGCATATACGACGAACGAAAATCCTCTAATTCTATCTCTATAATATATTATATTGAATCACAAAGCTCTTTCATTACATAAAGCGATTAATTGTTTTGATAATTGAGAATTTCATTAAATTAAAAACATATTTTTATATAAATGCAATATATATATATATTAAAATGAACATCAATTAATTCAGCGAAAGTAGAAATAACTATTTTTTATCCAAATAAAAGTGTTGTCTGTTTTAAATTATTTTAAAAATTATATAAGATAATTTAATAAAAAGTCTAGGCAATATAGAATCCTTTTCTGTTTCTATTTAACTCAAAATTTGTTTATCGCTCTTTTTTCTCTTTATATCTATAAGAGAAACAAAAGCGCCAAAAATATGTAAAAGATATTCTATAGATGGCACTCTAATATATTTGAAACAAATCTATGAATATATCTAAAATTCAGAAAATCATATATATCTATATAAATATAAATGAATGTTTGTATGTTTGTTTGTTGGTTTGTATGTTCGGTATACAAATTCGCAGTAGTTCACTAATTCAAACCAAAATTTCCACAAATAGGTAAAAAATAACGGGGATGACGATAGGCTTTTTTAAAAAATATATAAATCAATTATTAAAACTATATATTCAAATTATTCGACTTAGCTCACGAGCAGCGCCCTCTAGAACACTCAAGCGACCTGCCGGCGGCGCGCGCCCGTTGGCTGCGGGCGAGCACGTGACTTCCCTGTGCGCGCGCATGGCGGGCGGTCGTGTGGAACAGCCCTAGCCGAAAGCCATGCGCGCGCACAGGGTAGTCACGTGCTCGCCGGCAGCCAACGGGCGCGCGCCGCCGGCAGGTCGCCTCAGCGTTCTAGACGAGAAGCTTTACTTAATTACAATGCAAGTCCTTAACTATATTTACAGGTTTTCTAATTTATAACTATTTCACATATTTACATATATATTTTCATTTTTTGCTATAACTGATCTAATTCGCCGTTTAAAATAACTGCTCTTGCTATATTTGCTATGTTTTATTTTGCTATGTTTTATGTGTTTGAATATTACATTTAATCGTGTAAACCCGGGCGTTGCCCGGGTCATTCGTCTAGTATATATTAAAAAGGCATCTCCTTATCGTGCAACTGAGAGTTGTTGATGGCTTGCGCTATCAATCGGAATAAATATCAACTATTCTCGTTAATTTTATATCATTCCAGAATTGGCCAAATACCCATTCTTGATTAATCGAGAAAAGTTAACTGCGTAGGCGTTTCGGAGTGTTGGCCCTCATCAATGTGGTGCAAGCTGTACCTCAGCAACCAAAAAACTGGCATTCAGGTATCCTGAAAAATCATGAAACAGGTAGCATATATATATTCTGGCCTTAACTACCTGTTTCATGATTTTTCAGGATGCCTGAATGACCAGTTTTTTTGGTCGTTGAGGTACAGCTTGCACCACATTGATGAGGGCCAACAGCCCGAAACGCCTACGTGGTTAGTCTTTCTTGATTAATCAAGAATGGGTATGTTGTGATATATGGTAAATTATCATATACTATGCATTTTGTCCGTTTGATATGATTAACTATTTTCATTTATATGTAAATTTTGTTTTATCTTTTAACGCTATGCAAATCCATGGCAACCTTCCAATATGTAAATTCTCCTCGCTGTAAAATAGATTATTTTCAGCCAGACAATGAGTGGTTGTCGCCTCTAGTATCTTTGACACATTATAACAGGGTACTTGGCCAATTCTGGAATAATTTAAAATTAACGAGAATAGTTGATATTTATTCCGATAGATGGCGCAAGCCATCAGCAACTTTCAGTTGCACGATAAGGAGATATATATCCACTAGATGGCGCTCTGCCATCTAAAAGGTTCACATGAACGTGGTCAGGATATGCCTTTTTATTTATTTTAATACCAAACACCTGACCTTTTTATTATTTTTTATTATTTTTTTTCACACACATCCATATATAGGATGTTATGGAATCGAAGCCGCTCCTGTACTGATAAGGATCAAACCCCGTGGTATACAGGTTGATATTTTGTGTGCATTTTTGCCTAGTGTTGTGGCTCCTTCTTTTTCATCGTTAGTAAAGTTTGTTTTTACTAGGGTAGTGAAAAAGTACATTGTTCTGTTGCATAATTTAAAGGATAGGTGCCTCAGTTGGTACATATCTGTATTATATACATGTCGGTGGATGAGTGGGTAACACGCTCGATTCCCGACAGTCATGAACCGGGATTAAATCCCGCGTTAACCTTTTGTTTAATATGTAAATAACCTTCACATATTATTCACTGTTTCAATTATCATGAACTAGGTTGTTCTTGCTGAGCGGTACCTATTAATGTGATTTTGAACCAGGAACCATATCTGTATATGTGAAAAATAAGAAACAAATATATTAGTAGAAAGGTCAGATATTGATATTAAAAACGAAAAGAAATCTCATGTAAGCGGTCAGGATATGTTTTTTGTTATATAAATATATAAGGGAAAAACTATAGAAAATATAAAGCCAGTTATCCTTATTGTTTTATCCCTGAAAACACACTGCGAATGATTATATTATATTTTTTCGAAAAAATATTTTCACAGAGGGAAGTGTTGCCAGGCTTCTTTCTTCTGACGGTAAGCAAAAATATCTTCATACCTATTCATAGCTTACTTTACTTCTATTTGCTCGCTGAGTCCTCCGAAAGGCAAACATTGCGAAAGGCGCTCTTCAAATTGAATCCAATATCTATCTGGCAACGCTGGGATGAAAAAAGAAAAACTCATAGAAAGAGGGGGGGGGGGGAAATGAAAAGTTTTTTTTTTCACGAAATTTTTATCAATAAAAAAAAATTTTGTAAGAAAAATATTTATCTTGAAATTGAGATGTAGTAGGCGTGTTTCTAGGTAGGTATTATCTTTTTTTATTTTTTTTAAATAAAATTTTATCAAAATTAAATCTTTGATATCTTTAATATCTGTAAAAGGATATCTATATTCTATCTTTTGTTCTGTGTGAAAATAGAAAAGGGGTAAAAAGTAAAAAAAAAAAAAAAACTGAAAAATAATATATTTCCATTGAATTATCAAGAAATTTCTAGAATACCTAAATGGTTGATAGTTAAGATATAACTATTAGAAAACACTGAATAGCATATAATCCAATAAAGGTAGACATCAAGAAACGTATCATAGATTATATAAACCTACAGTTTTCAAGATAAAGATAAAAATAAATCTATTATATATAATGTTTTGAAAATTCCAAACTATTATAGATGCGTATGATTCTTTTAAAAATTAAACAATTTCTACTGTCCTTACTGCAATGGAAAAATTAATGGGAGGGCCTGGCTCATCAGTGGTGAACCCTCCAAGCAGTTTCTCCAGTTTAATGATAACGCTAATTCATCATAATATAATGTTTTAATAGAAAATATGAAAATTAATTATTTTCGGCTAAAGGAAAACAGCGAACAGAGAAGGTAAGAAATTCAATTAAAAATATATATATTTGCATATATTTACAGGCCAATAGATAACGATAATAAAAATTCGTATTTTAGTGAATAAAAACCTGTTTTTTTTTTTTTCAATTAGAAAGAATTCTACTGCCCTTACTAATAGTAGAGTAATTCTTCCTGGAATGAACTTATACGATAATAACAAGGCGAAGGAAGACGAGTATACTCGACGAAGATACTCGTCTTCCTTCGCCTTGTTATTATCGTATAAGAAAGAATTCTGTTTAGCAATATGAACAATTCAGCATGATAGTTTTCTCTTTGGTCATAAAGAAAAAATAACTCTCTAGATAGTTCATATTTCTAAATACAGATGGAGCCTTTTTCCTTATAAAAACTAAACTAAATACGTTAACTTAATAAATATACTAATTCAAGTTAAGTCTTCATCAATCTTTTTATAAAGGTTTATTATTCTTTGACGTTTCAATGACCCACTATAGTTCTTTTTAAAAGAGGGGGAATTTTTATATGTTTATAAAAAAAATGATGAAATCGTAACTTGATTGAATCAAATTTCAACCAACACAATTATGGTATCCTATATTAATCAATCGAAGAAAGCTGTGAATATATTTCAAGTTTTTATCAGCATGATCCGGGGGTCGGTGGAAGGATGGTCTAAACCGTTGGTTTTCGACCGCTACGACCCGGTTCGATTCCCGCATTGGACACTTTTTTTCTGATTAAAAAAAAAATGTTCCAATGGCCCCCGATCCTTGCAAAATCCCAACCCCACCAGCGAGTGCAAGTAACCAAACGGGGCTCTGGCACATTTGTATGTACAAAAATTGAACTGCTTTTCATATGTGTAGACATGTGGTGGGCTTACAGTAAAAATCAGTCGCCAACTTCTACCCACCATGATTATCATGACCTGTACCACGTGTACTAGGGATAATAACAATAATAACACTGTTAAGGCACACAATTTGGATTATAGATTATAAACACAAGGTAATAAGACCAAATCCAAATAAATAAATAGTGTGTGACGTTTCGGTAACAGCGTTGTTACCATCTTCAGACAAAAGTACTGAATGTTACCGAAACATCACACACTATTTATTTATAAAATGAAAGGATTTAAAGGCACGAATGTTTCTTTTATACATAATACAAACTTATGTATAAAAGAAACATTCGTGCTTTTAAATCCTTTCATTTTATATGTATAGATGGCGCGTTATTGCTTTTTATTAATTTATGCCTAACTGGCCTTGTCTTTATTGTTTGCGGAAGAGCATTGCTCGATGCAAATATTTGAATGTAATTCTACTGTCCTATAAGCTTATGTCCATAGTTTTCTTGAAACCAATTTCTGATATTCCATCCTTCAGTGCTGCGTATATAAGCAGAATCGTCCAATACAGTATTGGAGCTCTGAGAAGCGGTCTGGTGGATTAATTTGGCTAAACCACTGGGAGGGTTCACCACTGATGAGCTAAGCCCTCCCAATATATTTTTCATCGCAGTAAGGACAGTAGAAGTTTGTATTATGTATAAAAGAAACATTCGTGCTTTTAAATCCTTTCATTTTATATGTATAGATGGCGCGTTATTGCTTTGTATTACACTATTTATTTATTTACTATTTATTTACATGTGGTGAGCCTACAGTAAAAGCAGTCGCCAACTTCTACCCACCATGATTATCATGGCCTGTACCACGTGTACTAGAGATAATAACTATCGCTCTTTTTAAAAGAGATGAAAGTTTTATACGTTTATAAAAATATTGATGAAATCGTAACTTGATTGAATTAAATTCCAACCAACACAATTATGGTATCCTCTATTAATCAATCGAAGAAAGCTGTTAATATATTTCAAGTTCTAATCAGCATGGTACGAATTGGATCTTAAAAAAACACAAAGAATATTCTTGAAACTTCCTAAGTAAATCAACATATTCATATAATTTGGCCAATTCTGGAATAATTAAAAATCAATGAGAATAGTTTATATTTATTCCGATAGATGGCGAAAGCCATCAGCAACTTTCAGTTGCACGATAAGGAGATGTCCTTTTTCATAATTTATGTACCTTATCCCAGTACAATATCACATTTGTACTATTTTTTTCATATTGTATCAATTGATTCAAATCTCCTGGATATAATTAAAATAATATGTTTATGTAAATAAGTTTCATCATATTTATGAATGCTCTCTCAAGCTTTCGGGTATCTCTGTTCTTCAACAAGAGTTCAGGAGTTAGTATCTAACGGAGTTTATTATTATTATTATTATTAGTGCCGTAGTGCCGATAGTCTTAACATGGGATGGAATAGTAACCAAATATAACAAACAATACAGGAAGGAAATAAACATAAGAAAAAGGGACTTCGCATATATTCAATCCCTGGTGCTAAAAAAGACGATGGAAATTATCTCAACAGAAAAGAAGAATGAACCTCACGATAAGTTACAGAGAAATAAAGAAATGGAAGCCATGGATAGATTGTTGGAACGATGTAAGGAGCTGGCGTGTGAAGATGAGGAGGGTGGAACACCGGACATGGAGCACAGGGATACGACGACCATAGAAGAGATCCAGGAGAACGACCTAGAGCAGATGACACGAGACCTGACAGACAAGAATGGATCAAGGCCAGGGGACCATCTTATCGAGGAGCCACTAGGAGAGGCCATAGAAAGACTGCTGGAGAGCTCGATTTACACGTTTTTCTCAGGAACGTATCTACCGTGTAAATCGGGGGATAGATGTATATATATACAATTGACATTCTCAATTTGTGACGATCAAACTCTGAAATAAAATAATTAATTGTTCTGAAATTTTAATCGTTTTTCCCCCTATACATGCTCTTTACATACACCAATTTTTGTCCTAATCTGACAACTCCTTCTTGGTGCGTCGATTTTTTTTAATTATTATACAGTGTATATTAATCTCTAGTTTCTTGTATAATAACCTGTTGAAGGATGTCACAGTCCGAAAGCTAGCCAAGATTATACAGTACAAATAAAGAAAATAGACGCCGTTCACTTTGATTCCTTCTTCGAAATATGGATCGCTATATTTTCAATACCTATCAATGTAACAGATAAAATATTTACAAATATTTATCTGATTCATTGACCAATGAATTGACCAGAGCTTTGTCTACTTGTACGACCCCAGTCCTACAGTTCAGAAGAATATCGTTAAATAATGAAAAAGAAGATAACAAGAAGACACAAGATTGTATATAACTGTGGTTACCTATTTACATATTGTCTATCTTTGTTTTTGCTTAATCCTTCCTTTCTTAAGCTCCAGGATAAGTCTGTAAGACGAAATATCTTAATAAAATACTTTTGCTGTAGTTATCCAAACTTGTCAATAACCCAACTCTACCTACAATAACACCCATTTTCTTTAGCATTTATCAATTCGTTAATAAAAGTAGATAAATAAAAATTATTACAATTCGTTTTTTTTTATTCTTCTATGTCGTCTGTATCAGAAATTTCTTTATATATTAAGCAAACATGAAATAGATAAAACACTAACAGCCTCTTTTACCCCAAATTCTAGCAAGCACGTCTATGTAATTTATTCCGGCTAATCATCTCAATCAACGCCATTATTCTAATCCTTCCACGTATGCAACACGTGTTGCATAAGAAACTCATCCTCTTCATTATCAAATTATTGAATTTCTTATCTATAGGGATCTCCACCCAGCCAATTGGTAGTCTTCCTTATTATCAACAACAGTCACTCCCCCCCTTTGGAGATAAGAAAAAAAAAGGTAATATATAAAAAACAGTTCCGAAGTATTGTCTCTGCTGTCACATAGATAAGGGCGTGGCTAGTGCAACGGTTTTTCCATCAAGTTGCATAGCACGTGCCAGTGGGACCAAATGTTCTCTGATAAGTATTATACATTATTTCTATGAAAACATATTTGATTAATTATTATTTTTTGACCCATTTTTTATTAGGAAAATGAAAGTAAATATAAATGTGGTTATAGTAATAAAATTATAAATATTTGTTAAATTATTAACGCTTTGTTTGTTTTTTATATTATTTATATTTTATTAAATACATTTTAATGACGTCATATAAGGTTATTATTCAAGTGTGAAATTTCTAAATGAAAATGTTTTTCGTGATATAAATTAAATAATTATTGGAGACGCCTGTTATGTAAATTTCCCCTTTTTTTTTGCATATTCATTCAGAAGATTTACATATTTGTAAATATAATTCTGTATATAAGGATGTTTAAGTTTAATAAAGGTGTGTCAGTTATAAATCGGGTGAATTATTAGTGTCATCAGTGTGTTGTGGGCACTTTTAAGGAAGCAAATAGGCTTCGATTGGAGACCAGAAGTCTGGCAAGAAGATACAGTCAACACAACTATTTAGATAAGGCCAGACATATCCAGGATGCGGCAAGCTTTCCGAGCTTAGTAAGTGAGGCAGTGATCGTATTCGAAACAATTATATTTAAAGTATATTTTGGAATATATTGAATTCAAAATGCATGCTGAGAAGTAAAATATAACTGAATATATCGTATATGCTAGCTATCTTTAGAAATGAATGACTACAAAATGTTCCTTTTTTAATGTCTACATTTTATACATTTCCTGAAGTCAAATCTTATCTTTAAAAAATGAATCACACCGTTAGTTGTTTTTAAAATATAATTTCGAATTAGTTGTAAAATATGCAAAATATAAAGGTACAGTTATTAAATTTTATGCACATATTTTGTTTATATTAATTTAAAATAAGTAAAAATTTATACTCTTAAATATTTTGAATATTTATTAAACAGAGATAATATTTAAAATGGGAATTTGATAAACAATAATATATAGTTTAAAAGATAATTTTTAAGAATTTATTTCCCTATGAAGGAATTTTTCTTTGCAGAGAAAGCGTTTAAAAAAAAAACGTATTTTAAAACTATTCTCTATGTTGCAAGGGATTTAAAAATTGAACAACGAAATGGTATCAAATTTTGTTACAAAATGGCCGACAATTTGGCCTTTAAAACTTTAGATTTGTTTAAAGTGGTATTCGGCTATAATAATTTTAAATCGCAATATGCAAATATAGTTTATTTATCTAAAAACACACACTATATCCTGTATAAATATATTTGGGTATAAATGTTCAAACTATTTTAATTACATTTTTTTTATATATTATAATGTATTTAATATATTTGCATAGTATTGTTTTACCAAAATTACTATTGTCTCATGTATTTAAAATATCAAAACTTACTTACTTAACTTAATCAGCATGTCTTTATTTAAATGCAGCTTATTAACACAAGATTATTACTATTTTTATTTTAAAATATCTATATTTTTAACTAACAAAAAATCCTTCTTTCCTTTTTTTTCTTTTCCTTGTTGTTATTTACTTCTTCTGCTTTGTTGTGATGATGATAAGTTCTTTTTTTTTTTCAATGATGACTCGTGACAATATATAGGTTTTTAACTTTTAATTAGACAATTTTAATTTATATTTAGACATTTTTCATTTTAATTTAGACACATGGACTTTTTATAGAAAAGTCGATGTGTCTAAATTAAAATGAAAAATGTCTAAATTAAAATGAAAAGTGTCTAAATAAAAATGAAAATGTCTAAATTAAAATGAAAAATGTCTAAATATAAATTAAAATTGTCTAATTAAAAGTTAAAAACCTATATACAAATAATTTTCTCGCATTAGAGATATATATGCAAATTTATTCAAATATACATTTTACAGAAAAATTTGTATAAGAAAGTAGAGTATTAATTATTTACATATTAAATCGTATTTTATAGTTTTTAATAAATCAAAAATTATTAATATATTAATTTATAATTAACCATTAATTTAATAATGCATAGATTATTTACAACTACTGAATCGTATGTAGGTTTCTAACTTTTAATTAGACAATTTTAATTGATATTTAGACATTTTTCATTTTAATATAGACAGTTTCATTTTTATTTAGACATTTTATATTTTAATTTAGACATTTTTCAATACAATTTAGACATTTTTCATTTTAATTTAGACACATGGACTTTTCTATAAAAAAGTCCATGTGTCTAAATTAAAATGAAAATGTCTAAATATAAATTTAAAATGTCTAATTAAAAATTAAAAACCTATATATACTAATTAAAGCTAGAAATTTTAATTCATTAGTGTATTTTAGGACCACGGTAGTTTTAGTATGAGTATGCAGAACTTATTAAATTTTAAATATTCTTCTCTACTGGAAAAAATGTAGCTTAAACTGTAACTGTTCATTTGACATTGTACACTCAGATCTAAATCCAGTGGGCACAGGATTAAAATACGACCTGGGTTAGTATCTTCTTGGTTGCATAAGCATAGTGAAAAATCTATTTCTCTATATATGTATGAGATTGAATCTATTTTTATTCCATCGTTCATAAATATATTTTAGTGCTAAATATAAGTATGCATTGAAGTAGTCATGCCCCGTAAAAAGTTGTATAAAATTAAATCTCATAAAATATTCCGCTAATTTATTGAACATCCATTATATAATTTTAAATAAATTTGAATTCTACACCAAATATATAAAGAAAAAATATTTTATTTTCTTAAATATTAATTTGATAAAATACTTTATAATATAGCAAAATGGGATATTTTTCGAGAAATTTTTAAAATACAATTATATTTTTAGAGAGAGAGAGGTTACCGATATAATTATTAAGTACGATTATTATATACTATGTATATACAAATACTATTAAGTACAAACCTTTTATTATTATTATTATTATTATTATTTTAATATTTTTTAAATAAATTAATATTGCTGACTTGTAAATATATTTTCTGTTTAGCAAGATAAAACTGTAACTACTAAAAGCAGTCGATAATTATATAAATATATTTATTATTTATTTTCACATTTTATGGGTATTTAACAATTTATATATTTCATTTTTTAAAATATAAATAATGTCAAAAACGATTTTACAAACTATAATATGTTTCAAACACATATCTTTTGCCTAAATTTCATAATTATTTATGATTTTTTGTCTATTTATATAATTTTTATAAATTTTAATGACATATTTTTTCGATATTATATAATATTTTTTGTAAATGATATTAATTATATATTTTCATTTAAAAAAAATCAACAAATATTTAATAATTAGTAATCTTCTAAGAAAAATATTTATTTCAAGAAATATTTCCATAAATTAAAATTTTATTCTATAGATTTTTATATATATACATTTTAATGGAAATATAGACCCCTAAAAGAAACCCATTTTGAATATTATTAAAAGGAAAATCTTCAAAACTTTAAATGCATCTTTCAGGCAAAGATTTTAAAGCAAACTATGTTTTTAAAGGAAAGAAAGAAGCAAAAGATGTTCTTTAAATGGATTAGAGATGGTCTATACCTTTTAAAGAATGACAGAATTTATAATTTAATTCCACAAAGTTAACTTTTAAGTAAGTTAATATTTATCCAACGAATTTTTAATGCATTTTAACAAAAATAAAAAATCTTTAGAAATTTTAGGAATATATAGAGAAGGTGGCGTCTATATTAATGTTTAATATTTTTTATTTCAATATATCACATTTTAAATACCAAATTTTAGTTTACACTCGTAGACTGTTATGAAAATATTCTATTTAGCATTTATTTTCTGAATTTTTACTTCAGTTTTTGTGTTATTGTATATTTCCTATTCAAATATATATATATATATAGCTTTTCTTGATTTATAAAAAAATGGGTTGGTCAAATATCAGGGAACAGGTTAAATCAACGTTTAATTGATTTCTGTTCCACTAGATGGCGCTCTGCAATCTAAAAATTATATATGCTCCTGGTCAGGATATGCCTTCTTTCTTTTTATTATATTATAGATATTTATTATCAGTTGCACAAGAGATACGCTATATTTAATATGGATACTTACTCGAGCATAAATGCAAAGTACTGGAACATAAGAAATTAATAGTTAATATTAATATTGTGGTTTCTTACAATATTCATATAGAAATCGGGATTATGTTTATATGTATCTCTATATTATATATAAATATACGTAAATTAAATTTAATTGCCATCTATCGTTAAAATTTTACACAAATAAATTTACTGGCAATGCGTTTCTTTTGAAAATAATCAAATCTGTAGAGATAATATTGGATGATATTCAAAAGAAACGCATTGCCAGTAAATTTACTTGTGTAAAATTTTATAAATATACGTGTTTGTGAAAATAATTAAAATAAAATAGAAAAAGGGTGTTGAGATTAAAAACAAAAACAAAAAAGGCATATCCTGACCGTTCACATTGAGCTTTTTTTTTTAGATGTAAGAGCGCCATCTAGTGAAACAAAAATCAACTAAACGTAGATTTAACTTGTTCTGTGATATTTGGCCAACCCATTTTCTCTTGATATATATATACTTACTGTTTTGAAAATAGAGCAATCCATAAATAAATCTTTAATTAAAAAGGCATATATTGGATCAAATGATTTGGATAAATTATTTATTGATCCAATATATGCATTTTTAATTAAAAATATACTTACTGTGTATATATATGTGTGTGTATTTTTCCTATGTATGTATACTTTTTAATAAATTACTATAACAACTACAAAAGCGCCTTTAAAAAAAAGATATTTGTCTTACATATTATCGTTCCCCATAGTCTAAGAAAGGAAAAGAACAAAACTATAACAAAGGTAGACAGTATGTAAATAGGTAACCAGTTATATACAGTCTTGGTGGAGATATAACTACTGTGTGGCTTCTAATAAGATATTTTAAACGATATTCTCAATGTTTTACTGAACTATAGAATGGGTCATATGAATAGACAAAGGAAATAACAAGTCTATAACAAAGGTAGACAGTATGTAAATAGGTAACAAGTTATATACAGTCTTGGATATAACAGCTACTCTGTGGCTTCTAATAAGATATTTTAAACGATATTCTCAGCTGTTTTACTGAATTATAGAATGGGTCATATGAATAGACAAAGGTTTCATAAGCCAATGACGGATAAAATAAAGAACACAAGAGTATATACTAACATACGACTTCCAAGGAGATGGTCAAACATTACTTTTATTGATTTATAAGAGAGAGAACAAATAAAAGAATAACTCATCACAATAGTATATAAAAAAAGTATTTTCTTTTTACGGTTAGCGCCTATTTTCATGTGACACTGTTTAAACAATAAATTAATTAAACTTAATATATATTGTTGCACTGGGCTGCGGTTTGGCAGATTCTTCAGTCTTGAGTCTCTCCTCAGACGCGTCTTGCATCTCTCCAGAACGTGTCTCAACCATCTTACAAGGTTAAACCAGTCAATAATAAGACAACTATATATTTAGGTAGCACCTAGAATCTCTCTTTATTTATCATATCAAAGTTTAAAGCAGGTTGGGTATTTTAGTGTATCAAAATACAAATATTTTATAGTACATAATATTTTATAGTAATAATCTGTTTTATAAAAATAAATAAATGTATAATTTAAATTTTAAATATATTAAAAATAATATTATAAATAATTTTTAAAATACGCGCATTAATCATGATGCAACAATATGTTATTTAAAAAAAAAAGATTTTCCTGCTGATTTTGGAATATTAGAGTTATAGAATTATTACTTGATGCTTGATATCGGTATCCATGAGTATATTACGATTTCTGCAGTCGTGGCAATAATAATAATAGTCTTGATCAGAGATTTCTTTAATTGAGCTAAGGAATATATAAATAAAAAAACATAATTTGATAAAAGTACTGCCTGGCTTAAGGCGTAAGAATCAAAAAATGAAAAACTTATTTACATAATGTACAAAAGGTTTGAGCGGGCTATCTGAAAATAACAACAACGAGTTTTTATATGCAAAGCGTGAAATCTGGCGGTCGATTTAACAGAATATTTGAATCTATGAAATATATTTTAAAATGAAATAATATTTTAATATAACCTATATATATAACAAAAACCCTAGATCTTTGAGTATTAGTATATCCTATCGTAAAATAATTGAATAAAAATTATTTAGTACTTTTCGAGTTATGGCCAAACAGGAATTACTTTTGCAACAACCTATATATGTCATCACGAAAATTCTCTTTTCAAATATAGTAAAAAATAGATGTTTTATTATTATTAAGTTAGGTTAACAATGTTCTTATGTAGATAGGCCTTTAAGCTAAAAAATATTAAAGAAAATAGAAGAAAATCTGAGATTAAACTCACCAAACTCTGCAGTGCTGGCAGAGGTGCCATGTACATTGTACATAGTGTATATAATCCATATTATCTTTTTTTAAATAGTGAAGACTGTGCACTTTGCATGTATTGACAAGATGTCAATAAAATTATTTGAATTGTCAATTGCCTAAGATTACACTTATACTTTTGGATACCTTATGGAGAAAAGAAATTATTTTAGAATTTTTCGTCTGATTTATCATTCATTTTATCTTACATTTATTCAATTTAAAGTAATATAACTATGGCTTAAATGAATAAATAACAAAGAAATATATCTAAAGAAATAAATATATTCATATTTAATATAAATGTATCTCATATATTAAAAATAATCTTTCATCCTTATTTCATTCAATACCAAACGAACACAGAAAAGGACAAAAAAAGACCAAACGGATATGAAACACCTCAAGGCCAATATCCTGATGCAATTAACCACCAGAAGGTCATTTGATAATGTAAATTGGTAATGAATCACGTGATGCGGTGTGCATGAAAGAATTATGGCTTTTAATTTGCATAAGAAATAAATTTCCCTCTCAATTTTGGCAGCTGCCAGATAGAATTTTCAAAAATGGCAAGTGAAGCAGCCTTGGGCGTTGTGCCCATATATCCGGTATAGAGGTGTGCATAAAATAAATTTGCATAGATGTGAATATTAACAACTTTTTTTCATTAATCTTCGAAGTCCTTGTCTCAGAATGAACTAAGTAGGAATTGTCATAAAGGAAAATCATCTTGTCTTTTTTTAAGCTAGATAGTGTTTTAAAGAAAATTTCACAATCCCCTCTATCGTAAAAAGAGATTATTTATTATAAAGATAAGAAATATAAGAGTGTACAAGTATTTGTATTTCGATATATGTTGTTTACACACATTAAATATGTTATAAGACCTTGATAAAGGTTGGCGTTTAGCCAACTGAAATATTGGTAAAATAAATGATATTTCGATCCAATATATGCCTTTTTAATTAAAGAATTCAATATATGTAATGTATATTTTGATTATAAGTTTCATTATAACACAGGACACAAGCAAATATAAGAAATTTGCGATATACCTTTATAAGAGAAAAGCTCTTCAACAGACGGAATTACAACTGAGGGTGAGCACAAAAGAGAAGCATAACAGGAAATTCATAACTAGAGATAGGCTCAAATGGAAAAATATAAACGATAAATTAGTCCTGGAAATATAGGAAGCTAAATACAACTGGTGAATATAAAATGATAATCACGAGTAAACACAAAATATATAAAAGGATATCATGATACATTAGCGAGCCATCTGTTATGAAATATCAAAACTATTTTATATTCGAAACTAAAATAATAAACATGTATATATGGAAAATCTAAAAGGATAAACATATATGGAAATATAAAATGATAAACATATATGGAAATATAAAAGGTTAAACATATATGGAAAAATCTAAAAGGATAAACATATATGGAAAAATCTAAAAGGATAAACATATATGGAAAATCTAAAAGGATAAACATATATGGAAATATAAAAGGATAAACATATATGGAAATATAAAAGGATAAACATATATGGAAATATAAAAGGATAAACATATATGAAAATATAAAAGGATAAACATATATGAAAATATAAAAGGATAAACATATATGGAAATATAAACGGAAAAACATATATGGAAATATAATATGATAAACATATATGGAAATATAAAAGGATAAACATATATGGAAATATAAAAGGATAAACATATATGGAAATATAAACGGATATAAACATATATGGAAATATAAACGGATAAGCATATATGGAAATATAAAAGGATAAACATAAATGAAAATATAAAAGGATAAACATATATGGAAATATAGATGGAAAAATTGCCGGGAGGAAATTAATCCATGGAAGCAATGGTCGCCTCTCCCGTCAAAATAAACGTCAGAATCTGACGCCATCTATTGACCGTCGCCGCAACTAGCGGCATCGGGTCGGTGACAAAGCCACAACACCAACTTTGGCAAACTGATAAGCGTCATGATAGATGGCGTCAGATTCTGACGTTTATTTTGACGGGAGAGGCGACCATTGCTTCCATATATGGAAATATAAAAAATGTAAATATGGAAAATATAAAAAGATAAACATATATGGAAATATAAAAGGATAAACATATATGGAAATATAAAAGGTTAAACATATATGGAAATATAAAAGGATAAACATATATGGAAATATAAAAGGTTAAACATATATGGAAATATGAAAGGATAAACATATATGGAAATATAAAAGGTTAAACATATATGGAAATATAAAAGGATAAACATATATGGAAATATAAAAGGGGATAAACATATATGGAAATATAAAAGGTTAAACATATATGGAAATATAAAAGGATAAACATATATGGAAATATAAAAGGTTAAACATATATGGAAATATAAAAGGATAAACATATATGGAAATATAAAAGGGGATAAACATATATGGAAATATAAACGGATAAGCATATATGGAAATATAAAAGGATAAACATATATGGAAATATAAAAGGATAAACATATATGGAAATATAAAAGGGGATAAACATATATGGAAATATAAACGGATAAACATATATGGAAATATAAAAGGATTAACATATATGGAAAAATATAAAAGGAAAAACATATATGGAAATATAAACAGATAAACATATATGGAAATATAAACAGATAAACATATATGGAAAATATAAAAGGATAAACATATATGGAAAATCTAAAAGGATAAACATATATGGAAAAATATAAAAGGATAAACATATGGGAAAAGATAAAAGGATAAACATGTGTGCAAAATTTAAAAGGATAAACATATGGAAATATAAAAGGATAAACATATATGGAAAATCTAAAAGGATAAACATATATGGAAAATCTAAAAGGAGATAAACATATATGGAAATATAAAAGGATAAACATGTGTGAAAATTTAAAAAGATAAACATGTGTGCAAATTATTAAAGCATAAACACACGTGGAAATATATAAAAAGTCAAACATCTGGAGAAAATATAGAAGGATAAACACGTGGACAAAATATAAAACATCAACAGATGTGGAAATATAGAAAGATAAACACATGGGGTAAATACAATAAGCACAACTTTAAAATATTGTAACATAGTATTAATTAATTTTATTTAGGTAACATAGTATTAATTAATTTTATTTATGTAACATAGTATTTATTAATTTTATTTATGTAACATAGTATTTATTAATTTTATTATTTTTTTATTAACAGAGTGGTCATTTTTATGTTTATATCTTGCGACTCTGCAAATTTCCCTCGTGGCTTATCTTTTGTTTACCATTCATAGTTTGTCCTTCCCTGAAATAAATTGTTGTCTCCTCCTGAAGTTTTTGTCTTCCCTAATTTTCCACGTGGCATTTTGGTGGAGATGCTGGGTAGGTTAGGGAAGACAAACTGAAGATCGCCGAGAAGAATTTGAAGCCATGGGTGTTGTAATCCACATTTTCGGAGACTGACTCAAGGATTCCACCGCCGTGTCAAAGCCAAGACTTCCTTCCAAGATGACGATGTCCCTATAGACGACGATACGACGACAAAGCCGCTCTTCACGCCGCAAGAAAATGGACGCAAATGTACCTAGGGACAACGTTCCAAGACTTCGATGGAATCCTTGGCAGAAGCACGTCAAATCCACGTCAGTATATACAATAATTGCTAGCTGTGGGTCACAGCTCCCATAGGGAAGAAGCTATGTAACATAGTATTAATTAATTTTATTTATGTAACATAGTATTTATAAATTTTATTATTTTTTATTAACAGAGTGGTCATTTTTTTATGTTTATATCTTGCGACTCTGCAAATTTCCCTCGTGGCTTATCTTTTGTTTACAATTGATAGTTTGTCCTTCCCTGAAATAAATTGTTGTATCCTCCTGAAGTTTTTGTCTTCCCTAATTTTCCACGTGGCAATATATTTAGAGAGAGCGGTGTCCTCTTATTGGAGAGAGAGAAGCTAAAATATATATTTGATATTGAAATATTGAATTAAGATTTTTCCTAAAAGAGAAATTTGGAAGAAGGAATCAAAGTTTACGGCGACGTTTATTTTTGCTGAACAATCGGCATATAGTAAGTAACCTGTGGAAGGAAGTCACAGTCCGAAAGCTTGCATAGAAACTTGTCGCCTTTAACTTTTATTCCTTTTTCGAGAAAATGCCTGGCGATTCCTTCACTTGAAAAGAGTAATTTTATAAAAATAATCATATTTGACCAAACTACAAAATCAGAAGATTTGAACTCAAATAATTTTAAGCAAATTTCCTTTATATTTTCGCATCAACAGAAAACTAATGACACTTTTTTTACACACGTAAGATAGAAATTACAACGAATAATAACATTATAATTTATAAAATAAAATAAAGAAATTATAATTATACGGAAGCGTTTATAAATATAAGCCAAAAAAATAAATTGATCGCACACATACAGTTTAATTAAGAACACAGGTCTTATACATATTCACCACAGTAAGGAAGCATTAACTCCGCCTTTGCCGGTCCCAGGCCCGGATGAAAAAGGAGGAGGGGGAGCAGTAACAAGCTCGCTAAAAAACCTGGACTCAGCTGGCCCGGCTGATAGTACCCTGTAAGGGCTCCTGATCCAGGGATACAGGATGAGTCTGTACTCCATGTTAGGAGCGGCTGTACATGGCGTCTATTCCTCATGTCAGAGGCGGCCATTTCTTTTGGAGCTAAGTCGGCCTGCCACTGAGTAGTGCTACCAGTCTTAATGACAAAGGCAGACGCATTCTACTTCACCCAATCATGATGGTTGTCAAATCTCCTTTTCTCACAAGTTTTACAAGCTTGACACCCTAATATGATTGGGTGGAGATAAGAAAGAAGAAGAAGAAGAGGAAGCATAGATGGAGCTCCTATACTCTAGGCAGCACAGAAATCAACAACTGCCTCCAGGTCAGGCTTATCTCTAGGTGGTACAGGCCATGATAATCATGATGGGTAAAAGTAGGCGACTGCTTTTACTGTAAGTGCACCACAAGTCTACACACGTAAAAAGAAATAATAAACAATAACAACAAAGTTTTTTTCGTTGGAATCAGCACATCTTCTCTGGCTGGAAATGCTAAGTCCACAATGAGTGGCTTCCTCTCTTGTGCTGGACCCAGGCAACGCTGCCCTGGCCGCCGTACAGATCCTGGACATACAGGACCACGCCATCTGGGCGGGGCAGGTAGCTCAGCAACCTGATCCTTCTCAAGCTGACTGACAAGGGAGTCCGACCCGAGTCTTAAACCTCTGTTCTCTGGTTTGGCCAATTACTTTAAGAAACTAATAAAAAGAAATAATAAAAAATAACAACAACAAACAACAAAAAAGCCTTTATTTAGGGTCACTGACCCTATACAGGATTCACCAGAGGTATGCATAAGAACAAAGCAGTGAGACAAAGGAAATAACGATATATACAGAGTAAAAAGAGAAAAAAAAAACAAGAAAAGGAAAAAAAAAGAAGAAGAAAGAGGGAAGCAAGAAATCAACACAAAAAGAGTAGCAGTAAGAAAGTGAGGAGTGAGTATCACTTGGCCTTCTTCTGAGATATGGACTTGTGGAAACCATAAAACGCCTTAGAATAAAAAATAACAACAAAATAATAATGATCATGGGTAAAGAAGAGCGTAGTTACAATGCTGGTCAAATAAAACCAAAAGTCTCTCTCTACGACAACAATAGATGGCTGTGTTGCCAGGCTCGTAGCCAGAGGTGGGGAAATGAATTGGCACCCCGGTTTCAATTGTCACACTAGATAGACCTGGATGTGCAGTGGCCCGGGACGGACGTCATCCTCTCTGATCATGTGCGTGCACATGGTGCCGTGTGGTGGAGTAACGGTCACCTCCCACGTCGCGCTGATCTTTTTCACTTTCCCTCGTGCAAACTGCGACTGCACGAACTCACCGTGTTACTGAGGATCACTGTTACATTAATGGTCTTTCGAGACCTGCATGCTCTATACACATCTTCTTCAGTTTCTTTGCTTTTGATCAAGTCTTGAGTTTGAAAGATATTCGTTATCTTGAGTTCTCTTCTCTTTACTTCTTCATAACCTTCCTTCCAGTCTATCAGTTCAATTCTTCACTTTCTCTGTTCTTGACCAATTCCAGGTCTCCAGTGACGTCATACTTCTCTATCTTGAGTTCTTCTCTTTATTTCTCCATAACTTCCCATCCAGTCCATCAGTCCAATTCTTCAGTTTCTCTGTTCTTGACCAATTCCAGGTCTCCAGTGACGTCATACTTCTCTATCTTGAGTTCTTCTCTTTATTTCTTCATAACTTCCCATCCAGTCCATCAGTCCAATTCTTCTTCAGTTTCTCTGTTCTTGAGCATGTCCTTGGTCTCCATTGATGTCATGTTTATCTATCTTGAGTTCTTTTTTCTTCATTGCTTCCCGTTCATCCAGTGTGTTAAACAAATTCTTCTTCCTCAGTGTCTCTGCTATTGAGCAGGTCCTGGTTTTAATGGCCACTAATACCTTGATCTTTGTTCCTTCATCGCTTCCCATCCAGTTCTCCAGGATCCTAGGTTATCTCTTTCCCATTCAGTCTGTTAGTCCAATTCTTCTTCTCTTGCATATTATTTTTGAAGATCTTCAACAGGCACCATCCCAATCTTCTCAGGGCATCTTCATAGTGTTCATATACCATCAGTATATTGGAAGGTCGGTGGTTTCAGCACTTAATTGCATATTCTTCTTGATAAGGACAATCAACGAGAGTGACAGGCACATATGCAAATGGTGTAAAAAGTGAACTCTGGAGTATCTGTGGGCATGTATCCAAGAAACCCATATTAAAAGATACGTGTATTTTGGTTTGGTTGCCGCAACCCGTGAAATGTTTATTTTGGAGCTTGCAAACACCCTCCCTATTTACTACCTTGGGACGACACGTGTATGATTGTTTACTTGACGTGTATGTATGGAGTGAAGGCTATGATATTCATAGTATGTAGATTTTAAAGCAATTGTATTGTGACCTCCGCGTCAATAGAAAATCATAAGAGTAAAGAGATATAGGTTAATGGAAAAACTATATACATCACTATTTGTAGAATTATATACATTCATGGGAGAAAAATTTAGGGAAGTGGAAAATCTTTGATATTGCCGGCCATCTTTTTTTCAAGAGACAGAGGAAATTTTGTTCACACTTGGTTATCTCGTATGTCTTCAATAAAGGTCACTGAAATATCTTTCAGAGTTATTGTCTGAATCCCGTTATTCATGGTAAAAGGTACAACTGACTTAAGTTTTGTCCATGAGTGTATACTGGTTATATCGTGTGTCTTCAATAAAGGTCATTGTAATATCTTTCAGAGTTATTATCTGAATCCCGATATACATGCTAAAAGGTACAACTTCCTTAAGTTTTGTCCATGAGTGTAACTTTCAGAGTTATTGTTTGAATCCCGATATACATGATAAAAGGTACAACTTCCATAAGTTTTGTCCATGAGTGTATCTTTCAGAGTTATTGTCTGAATCTCGATATACATGATAAAAGGTACAACTTCCTTAAGTTTTGTCCATGAGTGTATCCTTCAGAGTTATTTTCTGAATCCCGATATACATGATGAAAGGTAAAACTTCTTTAAGTTTTATCCTTGAGTGTATCTTTCAGAGTTATTGTCTGAATCCCGATATACATGAAAAAAGGTACAACTTCCTTAAATTTTCTCCATGAGTGCATCTTTCAGAGTTATTGTCTGAATCCCGATACACATGATAAAAGGTACAATTTCCTTCAGTTTTGTCCATGAGTGTATCTTTCAAAGTTATTGTCTGAATTCCGATATACATGTTAAAAGGTACAACTTCCTTAAGTTTTGTCCATGAGTGTATCTTTCAGAGTTATTATCTGAATCCCGATATACATGATAAAAGGTACAACTTCCTTAAGTTTTGTCCATGAGTGTATCTTTCAGAGTTATTGTCTGAATCCCGATATACATGCTAAAAGTAACAACTTCCTTAAGTTTTGTCCTTGAGTGTATCTTTCAGAGTTATTGTCTGAATCCCGATATACATGATAAAAGGTACAACTTCCTTAAGTTTTGTCCATGAGTGCAACTTTCAGAGTTATTGTTTGAATCCCGAAATACATGCTAAAAGGTACATCTTCTTTAAGTTTTATCCTTGAGTGTATCTTTTAGAGTTATTGTCTGAATCCCGATATACATGATAAAAGGTATAACTTTCTTAAATTTGTCCATGAGTGTATCTTTCAGAGTTATTGTCTGAATCCCGACATACATGATAAAAGGTACAACTTCCTTAAGTTTTGTCCATGAGTGTATCTTTCAGAGTTATTGTCTGAATCCCGATATACATGATAAAAGGTACAACTTCCTTAAATTTGTCCATGAGTGTATCTTTCAAAGTTATTGTCTGAATCCCGATATACATGATAAAAGGTACAACTTCCTTAAGCTTTGTCCATGAGTGTATCTTTCAGAGTTATTGTCTGAATCCCGATATATATGATAAAAGGTACAACTTCCTTAAGTTTTGTCCATGAGTGTATCTTTCAGAGTTATTGTCTGAATCCCGATATACATGATAAAAGGTACTACTTCTTAAGTTTTGTCCTTGAGTGTAAATTTCATAGTTATTGTCTGAATCCCGATATACATGATAAAAGGTACAACTTCCTTAAAGTTTTGTCCATGAGTGTAAATTCTAGGAGGCTTCCTCAACACCGAAGAGTCCTCCTCTAGATTATCAGGATGTCTTCCTTATCTCCCTTCACCACAAAAAGTACGACATACAAGCTATAATGAAAACAATATATGTATACTACAGTAGTATTCATGAAATATATTTTGAAAACTTCAATAAAAGCATACGAGGTAGACCCTAATATAAGAAAAACGTAAAATATATAAATACAACAGAAAAATTAAAACTTTAATTAAATCGTCTGATCTATTAAAATTCTCGTCTGATATGCAAAATGGGAGATCGTTTGTTATTATTGATTTGTTTTTATTTAATAATAAATGTGTACACAAGTTAACTATTATATAATATACAAAAATTATAATTAATAAATTAAACTCTTTACTAATGCATCATATTATATTTAAAATATCATATTTCTATATACTATATTAGTTATTCTGGTCTATAGTCAATTTCATAAGTTTTCTTTTTTTTTTTCTAACACCTGGTCTACTTTTATTGCTACATGAAAATGTAATCAAATTTCTAAAACTAGCTTTTTTTTCATGAATAAATTTATTCTAACTATAACATCTATTATAACAAGTTTAGGGACTATATTTGGCTGATAAATATAATCAATTAAGAGCTATTTCTTTTGGAAAAAAAAACATATCAACTTGGTTTATTAATTATATGAAGAGGTAAAAAAAATTGCTATCACACAATGCTTCAAAAAGTTTTCCCATTATTCCAATTATGTTTTATTGAATTATTGATATATTTGATAGGTATATATTTTTATCTATATTTATCAATATATATTGGCTTGGTAATAATAGATTTTTTCATTGAAATATAATAATCAGTGATTCATTAAAATGATCTTTTGATTTATTTTTAAATTAGTTTTAAAGTTATATTGTCAATTTAAAACTTACTTGACAATATTCTGTTTTCAAACTAGTAATGTATTTTCTTTTTGGTATTATTCAAATTGGAAATATTACTTATTTTACATATTAGAAATTTTGAGAATGGGATTGGTAAAGGAATAATAAGAATTGTTGATTTATCGATAAGCATGATCCGGGATTGAATCCTGTTCTTTTGGGTATCTTTTTTCTGTGAAGAGAAATGTACTTGTTCAATTTATTGACTGTGTATTCATTATTCCCATCCCTGGACACTTATATTTTCCGTTTATCATTACTCTTCACAATTCACCCTTTCATACCTCATCCCAAAGGTTGGAAATAATCGTTATTTCTCCTTAAAATAAATTTTGATTTTTCGTTGAAAAGAAACACATGTGGGATAGTTTTCAAATGTCGTTTTATAATGTTTTACTTATATAGTCTTATTATGGTGGTGTCTTGTCCATATGAGTAGAAGTAGGTGACTGCTTTTACTGTAAGTACACCACATGTCTACACATGTGAAAAGCAGTTCGATTTTGCACTTACAAATATGAAAGAACCCCATTTGGTTACTTCCATTCGCTGTTGGGTTGAACTTTTGCAAGAATATGAAGCCACTGGATCATTTTTTTAATCATAAAAAAGTGCCCAATGTGGGATTGGATCCTGGGTTGTAGCGGTCAAAAACCAACGGTTTAGACTATCCTTCCACTGATCCCTATAGTGTTATTATAAAATCTTTTGGAATTAAAATGTCAGGCCTCCAGGGAAAATTATCTTTTTAAAAACCTTTTTAATCTCTAGCTTTCGGGAACGAACGCCTTTTTACAGGAGAAAACATGGTATAATTACACATTATAAATTATAATTATATATTACGTATGTCCAGTACGACGCATATTCGGCTAAAGAAATTCCACCCTGTTAACTTTTATTTCTTCTTCAAGATGATGTCAGGCGATTCCTTCTCTTGTACTTATATACACTGCGTGACATTGAAAATGGAACACCAAGAAATAGTGGCCAGAAAATTATGCAAATTTCAGGGTAGACGCGCCTAACCGAGTTATGCAAATGATGTAAAATGCGCAGCTCTCGTGCGCACATGGAGTAAGTATAAGGGAAGGAACTTGCAGAAAGGACAGTATTCGTGTCGTTATTTCTTCAAGGAAAATCATTGTAGAAATTTTGTTCTTGTGTCAAAAGACACGTGTAATAACAGAGAATGCCAGGTCATCGTAAACGGAGGCAGTTCAAGCAGACAGACGCTTTTACGAGGGGCATGGTGATCGGACTGAAAAGGGCAGGTTGGTCCATACGTCAAATCGCAGCTGATACACACCTTGGTGCGTCCACGGTGCACCGACTGTGGAGAAGATGGTTGGAACAAGGAAATGTGGCAATTTATAAGAATGTCGGTGCAACCAGAGTGACGTCAGCACGTGTGGATCGGCGTATCCTTCGACAAGCAGTGGCGGCCCCACAAGCCACTTGTACCGCCATCCTGCAACATGTGCAAGACACCCTAGATCATTCCATCTCGACCAGAACCATTTCCCGTCGATTGGTTGCTAATGGCTTGCACTCATGCCGTCCGCTAAGAAGACTGCCATTGACCCCACCGAATAGGCGCCAACGTTTGGAATGGTGCCGGGCTAGATCGACGTGGATGACGGAATGGCACAGGGTCGTGTTCTCAGATGAGTCGCGTTTCTGCTTGTCCAGTGATAGTCGCCGTGTACGCGTGTGGCGTCGACGTGGAGAAAGGTCCAATCAGGCAGCAATTGTGGAACGCCCCACCGTGCGACAACGTGGAATCATGGTTTGGGGCGCAATCGCGTATGATTCCAGGTCACCTTTACTTCGTATTCAGGGCACTATGACGGCCCAACGATACGTTGATGATGTGCTGCGACCGGTGACACTCGCCTACCTTCAGGGGGTACCCAATGCCCTTTATCAGCAGGATAACGCCCGACCGCACACTGCTCGCATTAGTCAACAAGCTCTGCAAGATGTACAGATGCTTCCCTGGCCACTGTACTCTCCTGATCTCTCACCAATCGAGCACGTCTGGGACATCATTGGACGCCGTTTGCATGCCTTGCCACAGCCGCGTTCAGAAGACGAACTGTGGCAAATGGTTGAGAGGGAATGGAGAGCCATCCCTCAGGACGCCATCCGTACTCTGATTGACTCTCTACCTAGACGTGTTGCTGCGTGCATCGCCGTCCGCGGTGGTCCTACTTGCTACTAAGCCGACGCCGTTCTCGCTCTGTATTATGACTATCATTTTGAAATAAAGATCACTTATTGTTCGTCCCTGTCTCTCTCTGTCTGCCGAGTTTCATCACTTTCTGGCCACTATTTCTTGGTGTTCCGTTTTCAATGTCACGCAGTGTATGTTACTCGTAGTTTACATTTTTCTTTTTTATTAGGAAATTGAAATTCGGAGTAGCTATTGCTAATATCGAGTACAGCTCTTCAGATTTAAGGATAACACAAATGACAAAGTCTATAAGCAAATGTCAATTAATCCTTCTATCGTTGTTGTCATTCAGTTGATTCTCTGTCAGAGCATATCTCCAGCTTTCACAAATACCCTGCTTCAGTCAGCTATTTCTCATATAAACAAGCAACAAAAACCTTTATTAAGACCTTCTAGTCTTATACAGATTCTCCAAGTAAAACAGGGTATATACAGAAATAACAGTAATAGGAACAATAATCACACACACAGCTTTATTAAGACCACCTGTCTTATACAGATTACCCACAAGAAAGAAGCATAGATGGAGCTCCAATACTCCAGGCAGCACAGAACCCAACAACATCCTCCAGGTTCTTATACAGATTCACCATAGGAAGGAAGCATATATGGATCTCCTATACTCCAGGCAGCACAGAACCTAACAACATCCTCCAGGTTCTTATACAGATTCACCACAGGAAAGAAGCATAGATGGAGCTCCTATACTCCAGGCAGCACAGAACCCAACAACAGCCTCCAGGTTCTTATACAGATTCATCATAGGAAGGAAGCATAGATAGAGCTCCTATACTCCAGGCAGTACAGAACCCAACAACAGCCTCCAGGTTCTTATACAGATTCACCACAGGAAGGAAGCATAGATGGAGCTCCTATACTCCAGGCAGCACAGAACCTAACAACAGCCTCCAGGTTCTTATACAGATTCACCACAGGAAGGATTCATAGATGGAGCTCCTATACTCCAGGCAGCACAGAACCCAACAACAGCCTCCAGGTTCTTATACAGATTAACCACAGGAAAGAAGCATAGATGGAGCTCCTATACTCCAGGCAGCACAGAACCCAACAACAGCCTCCAGGTTCTTATACAGATTCACCACAGGAAAGAAGCATAGATGGAGCTCCTATACTCCAGGCAGCACAGAACCTAACAACATCCTCCAGGTTCTTATACAGATTCACCACAGGAAAGAAGCATAGATGGAGCTCCTATACTCCAGGCAGCACAGAACCCAACAACAGCCTCCAGGTTCTTATACAGATTCATCATAGGAAGGAAGCATAGATAGAGCTCCTATACTCCAGGCAGTACAGAACCCAACAACAGCCTCCAGGTTCTTATACAGATTCACCACAGGAAGGAAGCATAGATGGAGCTCCTATACTCCAGGCAGCACAGAACCTAACAACAGCCTCCAGGTTCTTATACAGATTCACCACAGGAAAGAAGCATAGATGGAGCTCCTATACTCCAGGCAGTACAGAACCCAACAACAGCCTCCAGGTTCTTATACAGATTTACCACAGGAAAGAAGCATAGATGGAGCTCCTATACTCCAGGCAGCACAGAACCCAACAACAGCCTCCAGGGTCTTATACAGATTCACCACAGGAAAGAAGCATAGATGGAGCTCCTATACTCTAGGCAGCACAGAACCCAACAACAACCTCCAGGGTCTTATACAGATTCACTACAGGAAAGAAGCATAGATGGAGCTCCTATACTCCAGGCAGCACAGAACCCAACAACAGCCTCCAGGGTCTTATACAGATTCACCACAGGAAAGAAGCATAGATGGAGCTCCTATACTCCAGGCAGCACAGAACCCAACAACAGCCTCCAGGGTCTTATACAGATTCACCACAGGAAGGAAGCATAGATGGAGCTCCTATACTCCAGGCAGCACAGAACCCAACAACAGCCTCCAGGTTCTTATACAGATTCACCACAGGAAGGAAGCATAGATGGAGCTCCTATACTCCAGGCAGCACAGAACCCAACAACAGCCTCCAGGGTCTTATACAGATTCACCACAGGAAGGAAGCATAGATGGAGCTCCTATACTCCAGGCAGCACAGAACCCAACAACAGCCTCCAGGTTCTTATACAGATTCACCACAGGAAGGAAGCATAGATGGAGCTCCTATACTCCAGGCAGCACAGAACCCAACAACAGCCTCCAGGGTCTTATACAGATTCACCACAGGAAGGAAGCATAGATGGAGCTCCTATACTCCAGGCAGCACAGAACCCAACAACAGCCTCCAGGGTCTTATACAGATTCACCACAGGAAGGAAGCATAGATGGAGCTCCTATACTCCAGGCAGCACAGAACCCAACAACAGCCTCCAGGTTCTTATACAGATTCACCACAGGAAGGAAGCATAGATGGAGCTCCTATACTCCAGGCAGCACAGAACCCAACAACAGCCTCCAGGGTCTAATACAGATTCACCACAGGAAGGAAGCATAGATGGAGCTCCTATACTCCAGGCAGCACAGAACCCAACAACAGCCTCCAGGGTCTAATACAGATTCACCACAGGAAGGAAGCATAGATGGAGCTCCTATACTCCAGGCAGCACAGAACCCAACAACAGCCTCCAGGGTCTAATACAGATTCACCACAGGAAGGAAGCATAGATGGAGCTCCTATACTCCAGGCAGCACAGAACCCAACAACAGCCTCCAGGGTCTTATACAGATTCACCACAGGAAGGAAGCATAGATGGAGCTCCTATACTCCAGGCAGCACAGAACCCAACAACAGCCTCCAGGGTCTAATACAGATTCACCACAGGAAAGAAGCATAGATGGAGCTCCTATACTCCAGGCAGCACAGAACCCAACAACAGCCTCCAGGGTCTAATACAGATTCACCACAGGAAGGAAGCATAGATGGAGCTCCTATACTCCAGGCAGCACAGAACCCAACAACAGCCTCCAGGGTCTAATACAGATTCACCACAGGAAAGAAGCATAGATGGAGCTCCTATACTCCAGGCAGCACAGAACCCAACAACAGCCTCCAGGGTCTAATACAGATTCACCACAGGAAGGAAGCATAGATGGAGCTCCTATACTCCAGGCAGCACAGAACCCAACAACAGCCTCCAGGGTCTAATACAGATTCACCACAGGAAAGAAGCATAGATGGAGCTCCTATACTCCAGGCAGCACAGAACCCAACAACAGTCTCCAGGGTCTTATACAGATTCACCACAGGAAGGAAACATAGATGGAGCTCCTATACTCCAGGCATCACAGAACCCAACAACAGCCTCCAGGGTCTTATACAGATTCACCACAGTAAGGAATCATAGATGGAGCTCCTATACTCCAGGCAGCACGGAACCCAACAACAGCCTCCAGGGTCTTATACAGATTCACCACAGGAAGGAAGCATAGATAGAGCTCCTATACTCCAGGCAGCACAGAACCCAACAACAGTCTCCAGGGTCTTATACAGATTCACCACAGGAAGGAAGCATAGATAGAGCTCCTATACTCCAGGCAGCACAGAACCCAACAACAGTCTCCAGGGTCTTATACAGATTCACCACAGGAAAGAAGCATAGATGGAGCTCCTATACTCCAGGCAGCGCAGAACCCAACAACAGCCTCCAGGGTCTTATACAGATTCACCACAGGAAGGAAGCATAGATAGAGCTCCTATACTCCAGGCAGCACAGAACCCAACAACAGCCTCCAGGGTCTTATACAGATTCACCACAGGAAGGAAGCATAGATGGAGCTCCTATACTCCAGACAGCACAGAACCCAACAACAGCCTCCAGGTTCTTATACAGATTCACCGCAGGAAGGAAGCATAGATGGAGCTCCTATACTCCAGGCAGCACAGAACCTAACAACAGCCTCCAGGTTCTTATACAGATTCACCGCAGGAAGGAATCATAGATGGAGCTCCTATACTCCAGGCAGCACAGAACCCAACAACAGCCTCCAGGTTCTTATACAGATTCACCGCAGGAAGGAAGCATAGATAGAGCTCCTATACTCCAGGCAGCACAGAACCCAACAACATCCTCCAGGTTCTTATACAGATTCACAACAGGAAAGAAGAATAGATGGAGCTCCTATACTCCAGACAGCACAGAACCCAACAACATCCTCCAGGTTCTTATACAGATTCACAACAGGAAGGAACCATAGATGGAGCTCCTATACCCCAGGCAGCACAGAACCCAACAACAGCCTCCAGGGTCTTATACAGATTCACCACAGGAAGGAAGCATAGATAGAGCTCCTATACTTCAGGCAGCACAGAAGCCAACAACATCCTCCAGGTTCTTATACAGATTCACCACAGGAAGGAAGCATAGATAGAGCTCCTATACTCCAGGCAGCACAGAACCCAACAACATCCTCCAGGTTCTTATACAGATTCACCACAGGAAGGAAGCATAGATAGAGCTCCTATACTCCAGGCAGCACAGAAGCCAACAACATCCTCCAGGGTCTTATACAGATTCACCACAGGAAGGAAGCATAGATAGAGCTCCTATACTCCAGGCAGCACAGAAGCCAACAACATCCTCCAGGGTCTTATACAGATTCACCACAGGAAGGAAGCATAGATAGAGCTCCTATACTCCAGGCAGCACAGAACCCAACAACAGCCTCCAGGTTCTTATACAGATTCACCACAGGAAAGAAGCATATAGATGGAGCTTCTATACTCCAGGCAGCACAGAACCCAACAACAGCCTCCAGGTTCTTATACAGATTCACCACAGGAAGGAAGCATAGATAGAGCTCCTATACTCCAGGCAGCACAGAACCCAACAACAGCCTCCAGGTCCTTATACAGATTCACCACAGGAAAGAAGCATATAGATGGAGCTTCTATACTCCAGGCAGCACAGAACCCAACAACAGCCTCCAGGTTCTTATACAGATTCACCACAGGAAGGAAGCATAGATAGAGCTCCTATACTCCAGGCAGCACAGAACCCAACAACAGCCTCCAGGTTCTTATACAGATTCACCACAGGAAAGAAGCATATAGATGGAGCTTCTATACTCCAGGCAGCACAGAACCCAACAACAGCCTCCAGGTTCTTATACAGATTCACCACAGGAAGGAAGCATAGATAGAGCTCCTATACTCCAGGTAGCACAGAACCCAACAACAGCCTCCAGGTTCTTATACAGATTCACCGCAGGAAGGAAGCATAGATAGAGCTCCTATACTCCAGGCAGCACAGAACCCAACAACAACCTCCAGGGTCTTATACAGATTCACCGCAGGAAGGAAGCATAGATAGAGCTCCTATACTCCAGGCAGCACAGAACCCAACAACATCCTCCAGGTCCTACACATGTCCAGTGCAACACATATTTGGCTCTATTTATAACAAAATATCATTTTATTTACACAAAATGACTCGTATAAGTTTTAAAAAACTAACCATCGGATTTCATAAAATCATAAAGAAAATCTATCATCTATATATATACAAAAATGAATGTATGTGTGTCTGTCTGTCCTTTATGCCTGACCAAACCACTCATTGGAACGCCATGAAACTTTGGAAAGTTATTTAGTATAGTACTGGGAAGGTTTCTAGAACATAAAATTTTTAAAATAACTTTTCGCCTAAAAATAATCAAGATAAATATTCTAATTTATCTGTTATAATTCAAAAATCTGCTCTAAATATTATCATGATGATACGATGATTTTGTAATGTAGAAAATTAGGAAAGACAAAATTCAGGATGACACGGCCATTTATTTGAGACAAGAATAATGATACAATTCCAAGGCAAGATATTATTCCTTTAACTTCCAATTACCGAGGGAACCAATTAATATTGATTTTATTCAACTTATCGAGTATTTTTTCAAGGGACCGGGAAAAAATGTTCACTTTATCGAGAGATTCGTTAGACAAATCTTTACTCGGGTAAAACCCGGGCGAAGCCGGGTACGTCCGCTAGTAGTATATAAATATGATCAATTAAAAATTAATATTTTTGGAATTTAAAAATCTGAGTAAAAAATATCTATATTCAAATAATGTATATATGTTTTGAATGTTTGTTATTCGATAAAGGATTGAAAAGACAAAGGATTGGTAAGATAAAGGGTTGAAGGTGCAGTCGTGATAAAAAAGATAATTATTTACCGTCAAGTAGCTTTTATTTTCAATTACTTGAGAAAATATTACACATTAGTTATTTTCACATTATATAGAATTTATAAAGTTAATCCTATATTAGTTATTCAAAAAGATAGATATGTTAACTACGCATATTTACAACAAAACTGAAAGTTATTCTAAAAAACGATGATAACAAAAGTAGAATTATCAATAAATAAAAATAAAATATATAATTTTAAAATATAGAAATATTTTAGTTTTCAGATTATATAATATATATATATTTTTCCGTTTCCCGTTTTTATCATTATTAATATAAATGTTTAGTATAATTCTATATATAGGCTTATTTTTAGGTAATTCAATATAAACCTATATTGATCGTATGTTGCAGAAAAAAAGGGGGGGCTATTTCTTCCTATAAATTGATAATTTTGCTTTTCCCGCCTTTTCCATGCCTTGCGTGAGGATCAATTCTTGCACCAGCTTTGGAAAGTTGATGACGCAGCTTTCACCAAATTAGCTTAGTCATTGATTAGAAGGCTCAGCAGTAAAAAAACATAATCGCTTCAAGGTTAACCAATTCAATTTGGCGTCTGTTACCTTACTAGTTAGCTAGCAGACGATATTTTGCAATAAAATCAAACAAACTTCATTATTTTATCTAAATAAAAGTGTAAAATATATAAAATTTGTTTATTAACGTATATATTATTTAAGAAAAAACGGTATTTACACTAATAGTACAACTAAAAGTTGCATAAATGTGTATTTTCGTGAAAATGTGCTCAGAGAAGTAACAAATTAATCTACAGTGTGTATAGTGAAGGTTGGAAATTAATATTTGCATATTTACACACAATAACATATATATATTAGAGTTTAAATAGTATTTGCAATAAATATATTTATGTAAGATGATGGACAAAGTACGAAACTATGGTGTACATATTGACTTTTTGTCTGCATTTTCCAAAACTGGTTTTGTGGCTTATTCCTTATTACCAAAGTTGTTTACAAGGGTAACGTACTGTGCCTTCATTCTGATGTACATTTAAAGGGAGAGGTGCCTCTTCCTGTACAAAGATACATATATACATATCCCCCGATTTACACGGTACTTGTTTTACACGTTTTCGCTTTTACGCGGTTTTCCAAATAAGTTTTTTTTTTTGTTTTTATCGCACTATACTAAAATGCGATATTCTACTCTATACTACCTATGTTGAAAAGAATATTGGGAGGCTCTGATTCATGAGGGGGCGAACACCTATTCAGATTTGACAGTTTAATATACACCTATCCCTCGATTTAAACGTTTTTCTCAGGAACGTATCTACCGTGTAAATCGGGGGATAGGTGTATATATGAAAAACAATTGAAAATAAATAAATAAGTGGGTCAGGTGTTGATATTAAAAACAAAGAAGGCATAACCTGACCAGGAGCACATGTACTTTTCAGAAGGCAGAGCGCCATCTGGTGGAACAGAAATCAACTATTCATTGATATAACCTGTTCCCTGATATTTGGCCAACCCTATTTTTTGATAAATCAAGAAAAGCCATCCACGAACACGTTTCGCGCTTTTGGCCCTCGTCAGCGCCAAAATAATATTTCAACTCTAATAGGTGTATACTTTGAAATTTTAATTTCTTAGAAACAATAGAATCTGTTCTTTTTTATGAACAATGAACAATATGCAAATATGTAAGTAAAAACTTAAAACTCTTCCGGTGTACAACTTATGAATAAACGTATCATTAAATGGAAGATAGGTATCTTTTATTTGTAAACGTTACGAGCTTTCGGGCAAACGCCCTTCTACAGGTTTGACAGAAATTAAGGCGAGAGACCGACCTATATACAAGGGATGATTTACATAATAAACAATTTTTATAACTTAGCAGTAAGAATTTTTAATTTTAATAAGTAACTATTGTATTGATATGGTAATAAGATGTTGTATACTAGATTTTTAACTATGTAAAAAAGGAATAGATTAACTTGAAACAAAAATATCATAAATTTCAGGAATTTCTATTTTTCTATTTATGCTTTTAAGTTTGGTGGATACTATGGATTCTAACATTAATCTTTGGTGTAGGTTGGGTATGTTACGGTAATGGATAGTGGGGTGGTTGGTATTAAAAGAGTGGCCAGTGGATGCAACATGCTGATAGATGAGGGAACGTGGGTCGTTGTTATTAATGTTGCGGGTGTGTTCTGACATTCTAATGGCGACGGTTCTACCTGTCTCACCCACATAAGTGGCGGAACAATGTTCGCATGAGACAGAGTAGACCGCCCCAGAAGAATCCAGAGGACTGAGTTGGGTACCAGTTTTTGTAATGGGGTGTCGGAGAAGTGAGTGGATACTGGGGGTATTAATGAAAAAGGTGCGAATGCCAAATGGCCTGATGAGACGGGATATACTAACTGTTAAGGGAGAATAGGGCAACATGCAGGTAGTCCTGAAGCCTGGGGGAGGATTGGAGGGAGCGGGAGAATAGGTATGTTTATTAATGAATGTTAGTGGATATCAATACAATAGTTACTTATTAAAATTAAAAATTCTTACTGCTAAGTTATAAAAATTGTTTATTATGTAAATCATCCCTTGTATATAGGTCGGTCTCTCGCCTTAATTTCTGTCAAACCTGTAGAAGGGCGTTTGCCCGAAAGCTCGTAACGTTTACAAATAAAAGATACCTATCTTCCATTTAATGATACGTTTATTCATAAATATGTAAGTATTCGGAAAGATAGAATTCCAAATGTTTACTGATTAACTGTTGAAATTTATGATCGGAGGAACCTTTTTAACACATATTAGGAAATAAAAGCAAAGTTTGCCTCCCGTCAAATTAAACGTCAAAACAAGACACCATCTATTGACCGTCGCTGCAAACTAGCGGCCTCGGGTCGTTGACAAAGCCACAACAATTGGAAAACTGAGAAGCGTCCACCTAGAGACCATGGTTTCGGGCTAATGACCATTATCAGTCCAGGGCGGACTTTATTCCATGAGATCCACATAGGATCAAATGGAATATTCACAATCTGACAAAGAGATATTTATAAATCTTTAATATTATGATGAATTAACGCGACATCTGTTATAAAAAATTTGAACTATTTTTGCCGCGTATGTTTCTTTTCAAAATAAAATCGTTATATAATTACTAGACGAATGGCCCGGGCAACGCCCGGGTTTTATCCGAGTGCGTATATATTTTAAAAACGTTTTAATTCAAATACTATTCGTTACAATTATAAATTGACGCCATGGATGTCACTCTTGTGAAACGTCCCGTTCCAAACTGCGTGTTTTTAAAATGTTTTAATTCAAATACTATTCGTTACAATTATAAATTGGCGCCATGGATGTCACTCTTGTGAAACGTCCCGTTCCAAACTGTGTGTTTTTAAAATGTTTTAATTAAAATACTATTCGTTACAATTATAAATTGGCGCCGTGGATGTCTCTCTTGTGAAACGTCCCGCCCCAAACTGTGTGTGTCTTGAAAATATAAAAATAAAAATGTGAATTTTCATAAAGATTTCATCATGTCGTTTTTTTTTTTTTGCATTTCACCTACTAAATTAACTTTATGAACGGAAAAATATGTCCAGGGTAGCCTAATGGTCATGGCATCTGCCCGGTAAGCGGAAGGTCGTGGGTTCGATTCCCATCCCTTGACACTTTTTTTATTTTATCCATTCTGACCAAAATCTATCCGTGAACTTCGCAGACAGAATAAGGCAATTATATAAGTAGATACCTAATTAGAAGGTATGTAAAGCTATTTGCTTTGCACTGTATACGGATTCATTGTTACAATGAGATTTAAAACATAAAGACATAGATTATATATAAAAGCATAAGATACCTCAACTCTCTTTTTTAAAATGATTTACTTGATTAAAGAGAAGGCTTTCGGGATAGCTCTTCTTCAGAACATTTGCTGCGTCTTATGCTTTTTTTGTAATTTGTATAAATAGGCAATCTTATGATAATGAACATAGAGTATAGTGTTTTTTAACTCAAACAATATTGTATTGAGGTATATTAAAGATATTTTAATATTTAAACCAATTTTTAAAAAAAATAATTTTTATTATAAATATAAACACTTTTGAAAAAGGGTCTATATAAAGTAATTATAAACATATTTTGTGGTTTAATTAAAGGATATTGTAACAAAGTATTTATTAATTTTATTATTTTTATTAACAGAGTGGTCATTTTTATGTTTATATTTTGCTACTCTGTAAATTTACCTCGTGGCTTATCTTTTGTTTACCATTCATAGTTTGTTCTTGCCTGAAATATATTGTAACATAGTATTTATTAATTTTATTTATATAACATAGTATTTCTTAATTTTATTTATGTAACATAGTATTTCCTAATTTTATTATTTTTTATTTAACAGAGTGATCATTTTTATATCTTGCGACTCTGTAAATTTCCCTCGTGGCTTATCTTTTGTTTACCTTTCTTAGTTTGTCCATCCCTGAAATAAATTTTTGTTTCCTCCTGAAGTTTTTGTCTTCCCTAATTTTCCACGTGGCAATATTGTTGTCTCATCCCAAAGTTGGTCTTCCCTAATTTTCCACGTGGCAATATATATCAAAGCAATTTAATGTAAGAATGGGAAACAATTTGACAAGACCCCTTTCTACTGGTAGTCCAACTTGCTAAGATTCTGAAGAACTTGGTTTTTCTTCAAGCTGTTTCTTAGGATCTTGAGAGATTGATCCTTGTAGAACGACATTTGAAAATTATCCCACATGTGTTTCTTTTGAACGAAAATTTGATATTTATTTTAAGGAGAAATAACGATTATTTCTAACCTTAGAGATAAGGTATGAAAGGATGAATTGTGAAGTGTAATGATGAACAGAAAAATAAAAGTGTCCAGAGATGGGAATCGAACCCACAGTGTTCTTCTTACCGGGCAGATGCTATGTCCACTAGGCTACCCTGGACGCATTATATTGTATTATAGATTGATCCTTGTTGAGTCTCTAACTGAGGTTTCTCTTCCGGACCTGTATCAGGACAAATTTGGGAGGCAATTTTTTCATACCATACTCTTCATCAGGGCCTGCGTTTCCTCCGTTACTTCTTGATGACTGCTTTGGGTTTCTTCCAAGTCTTCTGCTGCTGCAAGACTCAATAAGAATGAGAAGACCTGGGCAATGGCTGTTTTTCTACAAACACATTTCTACTTGAGTATACGGATCATGAAACACAACTAGTCTTAAGCATTATTGAAAATTATTAAATTATAACGATTTATAACATATAACGAATGAAGATATTAAGACGCGAGTGTTTATTTTCACAAATAAATCGAACTTCTAATGTCCTTACTGAGATGAAAAAATATTTGGAGGGCTTGACTCATCAGTGGTGAACCCTCACAGCAGTTTCGCCAATTCAATCTACCAGACCTCTTCTTTAGAGCATTAGAGCTCTATGAGCCAGATGTTGTACTTCTAGATCCCGTGTTGAAGGGCATTGTAGAGGCCTGTTATGTAACTTTCTCTTCTTTTTTGCATATTTATTCAGAATATTTACATATTTGTAAATATAATTCTGTATATAAGGATGTGTAAGTTTAATAAAGGTGTGTCAGTTATAAATCGGGTGTTGGTGAATTATTAGTGTCATCAAGGGTGTTGTGGGCACTTTTAAGGAAGCATATAGGCTTCGGTTGGAGACCAGAAGAAGTCTGGCAAGAAGATACAGTCAAGCTCTGTCACAACTATTTAGATAAGGCCAGACATATCCAGGATGCGGCAAGCTTTCCGAGCTTAGTAAGTGAGGCACTGATCGTATCCGAAACAAACATGTTAGCCCTAAAGCTCAAGAAATAAAAGAAATAAGAAACCCTTGAATCATTATTGATTGTATCAAAATGTAAAATCTGGAAAGAATCTTTATTTACAATGTATCTATTTCTCAAAACTAATTTCCTATTCTTCCTCCATTAATTTAATTCTTTGTTTTAAATAAAACTTTTGTGTTTAATTCATGCTCTGTGATTGTAATTTTCTTTAATTACATTTTACTTGGCATTCCTGCCTCGAGGTTACCAGATGTGTTGCCAACTTTAAGAGAATCTGGCAACACTGCCTTTTTTTCTTTTATTCTGTGATTATAAAATTCTTTTAATTACTTTGTGTTTTTATTATTAACATTGAATGTATCTCTTTATTTTGGAGAATTTCAACAGGGTATAAAAATAATTGCGAATTTTTAACTTGTAAAATTTGAGAGATATATATTTAGTTCAATTTTCTCTTTCTCTTTAAATGCTAAATATACACACACACACACAAAAACCTTTATTAAGACACACAGGTCTTACAGAGGATTCTCCTTGGGGTTACAAGTCAGAGAAACCTATGAAAGTGGGAAATATACAAAGGGGTAAAAATGGAGAAAGATTATATACACATGGTAAATATACACAACACACACAAAAGCCTTTATTAAGACACACTGGTCTTATAGAGGATTCTCCCCGAGATTACAAGAGAGCACATGGTAAATATATACAGATTATTATTTGAATAATCCTATAGAAAATAAGAAAACAATTTTTTTGAAATATGGATGGGAAAAGTGAAGAAATGCTAACTATACATAACGCAGGGTTGGTTCTTCGGGCGAGGTCTGGACAACAACGACATCCTTGCTATGAAGAGATAAAGAACTCAAGATAGAGAAACATGGCGTCACTGAAAACCAGAAACTGATCAAGTACAGAGAAACTGAAGAAGAATAAATGATTTTCAATGATTGTGATTGGCCAAGTAAAGTACAATTGAAACTGTAAAGATAGAGGCTGCCTGGCCGGCATTCATAGACACTTCGGCCAGTAAATCTTTTTATTACCTCGACGTTTCAACAAAAATCTTTTGTCCTCGTCAGGAGCAAACAAAAATTATGTTTAAATTGACCATTGCAGATATTTATACAATATTTGATATGCAGATATTTACATAAGAGTTTTAGTATTATCTATGCTAATAGACATATATGTCTATACAGCGCGGCCTTGTTGGATTGTTGGTAGGCTAGCGATTAAGTGAATAGGACAGACCGGCGTAAGCTGCTTATGTACATATAATTTGTCCTTCTTTTATTGTTTTATATCTTTAAGTAATAAAGGATCTTTCTCTTCTTCTACGACTCCATACATTTTTTCAATAAATTAAAACATTTAGAAAGGCGTTAAAAATTATTCTAAGGTTCCAATTGACGCCTTGCTAAATGCTTTAATTTTTGTTTGCTCCTGACGAGGACAAAAGATTTTTGTCGAAACGTCGAGGTAATAAAAAGATTTACTGGCCAAAGTATCTTTATTTTCAAGAAGCGCCATAAATAGTTTATAATTTCGATTATAGATGGCGCTCTTAAATCAATGTATAATCGAAGTATCTCTATTTTCAAGAAATTGAAACTGTTTATAATTATTATCAACTCATTAAACTTTTTTTTAATATGAAAAAGAGCATTTCTTCGAAAGCTCAAATTGAAAATTATGCAAATTTTTTAACAAATGACAGAAATTTTTGGCGCCAAATTTTAAAAATGGATAGAAATGTCGTCTGACAATATGACTTTCCCACATGTGTCACCGAGTGGAGGACAGGTGACACAGAGTAAACATCCACCTATCACACGATGAGTCACGTGTATCTGGTGGACACATTGTTTGTGTATAGAGTGTTGTCTTCCTGACGTGTCACAATATACTGCTGTGACCTTTTGACAGTGTTTGCTTTTTATAAATCCTAAGTGAAATTATCCTCTAATACTGGTCTGTTTCCATATATATGTATACACTCATTGACAAAACTTAAGGAAGTTGAAAGTTTTTGATGTCGCCGGTCATCTGTTTTTTTTTTTTTTTTTTTTTTGTTGAAGGAGACAGAAACAATTTTATTCACCCTTGGTTATCTCGTGTCTCTTCAATAAAAGTCACTGTAATATCTTTCAGAGTTGTTATCTGAATCCCGATATACATGCCAAAAGGTACAACTTCCTTAAGTTTTGTCCATGAGTGTATCTTTCAGAGTTATTGTTTGAATCCTGATATATATGCTAAAAGGTACAACTTCCTTAAGTTTTTGTCCATGAATGTATCTTTCAGAGTTATTGTTTGAATCCTGATATATATGCTAAAAGGTACAACTTCCTTAAGTTTTTGTCCATGAATGTATCTTTCAGAGTTATTGTCTGAATCCCGATATACATGCTAAAAGAAACAACTTCCTTAAGTTTTGTCCATGAGTGTATCTTGGTTATCTCGTGTATCTTCAAAAAAGGTCACTGTAATATCTTTCAGAGTTATTGTCTGAATCCCGATATACATGCTAAAAGGTACAACTTCCTTAAGTTCTGTCCATGAGTATATGCAATTGTGTGACATATGAGATATCAATATATTATTTTCAATTCTCTATCTCCTGTTTACACTGCGCTGAATTCTATATTGGTGAAACGGGTCAAACAATAGTTATAAGGAAAAAAGAACACATAGCCGTATAAATTTGATCATGATGCTAAATCCTTTATTTATTAGTATGTAAATAGCCTGAGGAAGATCTAATACTCGAAAGCTTGCTGCATTTAAATAAAGAATCTAATTTAAATATGTTGTTTTACTTTTACTGATGTATCTCTTTCTCAACCAGGCTTCTCCAAGAAGGTCTTCGGTGAAGGAGTGTTATAAACCGTTGATTTTCGACAGTCATGGCCTGAAATCGAATCCCGAATTGGACACTTTTTTTCTAAATAAAGAAATAGATTCTTGCCATTATACCTGTATTATAGTTCCACGTATGTTACTGTAATCACGCCTGTTGAAGGGTTTTTCGCCCGAAAGCTTGCTTCGATATATGTCTATTAAAGAAACTCTTCTTCTTTTATTCCGTCTTGTCGTCTAAAGCTTACCAAGAAGAATATTATAGTCTTTATCTCTAAAGAAATAGATACAAGAAAATAAGATAAAATACAAATAAATAAATAGTGTGTAGTAGTATTTATTTGGATTTGGTATTATTTTATTGTAACTATAATCTATAATCCAAATTGTGTGCCTTATCATTAAATAAATAAATGTCCTCAATTGCCCCCCCGATTCTTTCAAAAGTCCAACTCCACCATTAGGTGCAAATAACCAAAAGGAGCACACTTGGCAAAAAGTGTAGACATGTGATGCACTTACAGTAAAAGCAGTCGTTAACTACCCACCATGATTATCGTGGCTTATATCACGTGTAATAGGGGGAAGAAGAGAAAAAGTAAGGAGCTGCCCTGTAGTACGGTGTCGTGAGCCGCTACGGTAACCGTGAACAGGGAACTCTGAAATGTGGCTGACTAACGGGGTAAAGGCATCCTCCCCTTTCCATGGAGCAACAATTTTTTATGGACAAGACACCACCACCACCAATAAGGATAATGATCGATCCATTGTTTCAACTCGTGATAAGATGTTATGGTCTCAATTAATCAACAAACGTAGGAAGAAACAGTTTCTTTGATCTAATGTTTTCAAAACGTAGTTCAAATCATTCATTATTTTGTATATAAAAAATAATACGGTGGCTTATCCATGTCTTCCACATCGATACATCGTTGACCTAACACAGTAGGTTTTTTTAAATAACTCTTAAATCAACCTTTTTGTTGATATTGTTGCACCAAGTCGCAGCTTTGAAGGGTCGTCGACCTTGGTTTCTTCCTTCTTGGTGTTATACACGTTTCCCGAGCGGGTTTCCATATTCAAAGCAAATATATAAAAGTAAATAAAATAAATTACCTTTTAAAGTTATTGCGTTTATTTATTCGTTGTCTTCCTCGTAGGTCGCGGTGCGCAGTCTTTGTATCGGTCCTCTCTTGCTCCAATAACCAATCAAGATATATGTACAATAAATATTACAAAAGGAATGATGATAATATAAATAATCTGTTTTAAATAAATATTAAATATCATAGAATATTTTGAATAAATGTAGGGCGCATTAAAATTGATGTAACAATATGTATTCCGATAGATGACGTTAGCCATCATCAAATCTCAAATCCCTGTAATCTCAAGGCCGTCTGTCGAAGCGTGTCTCTGTAAGTACCATCTCAACATAGGACTGAGAGATCCTGTATAGAGGAAAACAAAATGGAGGAGCCTCCCTTCCTGAGAACAACTGTATATATTTTATCATCTAATTGTAAATAATATCATTTATCTTTGTTTAATTTCTCATTAATTTTTGTAAAAATGATTAAGAGGTAATACAACGCAATAACACGCCATTTATATATAACGAATGAAAAGCTTCTGTCCATAGTTTGCTTAACCCTTTAAGCACCAGGCAAGCCGATGTATCGGTTTGATGTGACTTGATACTTCTTTTCTCCTTAAAAAATCTAATGAAAATTAATTAACTGTATTTTAAAGCGCATATTTTGTTGCATTGTGTTTCATAGGTTTATATGAATCATAAAAGCGCTAATTAAAAATATATATAATACACTGCGCGGCCTGTGATTGTAAAACGACACCTGAAGTTACACCGCATGAGTTTCTTTTCAACGAAAAATTAAAATTTTATTTCAAGGTGAAATATTGACTATTTCTATCCCTTTTTGGATGAATTATGAAAGGGTGAATTATGAAGAGTAATGACGAACGGAAAAATAAAAGTGTCCAGAGATGGGAATCGAACCCACAATGTTCCGCTTCATCAATTGACTCAAAACTTCAGCCAGTATGTGGAAACATTGGATAGAATCACTATACAGAGATGGGTTCAGCGCTTCCAGAAATGTGATTTTGATCTTCATAACAAAGACGCATATATCCAATATACGAATTCGTTAGAACGTGAAAATCTGTTTTAATTTGAGAGTTTCTCTTATAGCGTTGACATTCATTGACAAAGCTTTAACATTCGACAGTAAATTATTCAATTTTGTTTTAGAGAAAAAAAGGTGATTTCTAAGGATTTTATATTTGTACACAAAGATATTTGTAAATGTGATTTTTTTTTTCAAATAACTGGAAATATTTTCGATTGTAAAAATTCCTAGAAATGTGGCGACTTCCATGAAAGATTTATCACAAATATTACACTATTTCTACTTTGATAAATAAAATGATATTGATGGTTGAAGTTATTAAATACAGAGATATTATTTCGTCATTTTAGGTGATATATATTGTCTCAGTTTGTTCACTTCTTGTATATACTTAGCGATCAAAGATGTGAAAGATCATGTGGTGTAATCCTACATGAGAATTTATTATCTTTGAAAGTAATAGAGTGAAAAAGAATAAAGTAATATTTAAGAAATTTAAACTATTCTGACACGTATGTTTATTTTTGAAATAAAATAATCTTCTATACTCCCCTTACTGCAATGATAAAATAATGGGAGTGCCTGGCTCATCAGTGGTGAACCCTCACAGCGGTTTCGCTAGTTTAATCTACCATACGAAAAGTCCAACCCCACCAGCGAGTGAAAGTAACCAAACGGGGCTCTGGCACATTTGTAAGTGCAAAGTCGAACTGCCTTCACATGTGTAGGCATGTGGTGCGCTTTACAGTAAAAAGCAGTCGCCTTCTTCTACCCACCATGATTATCATGGCCTGTACCACGTGTACTAGGGATAAGCAAAAAAAATCTACCATACCGCTGGTATATGAACGTTGTAATAAAGAAGTTTGAATCTCTCTCTCGAAATCCATGGTGTCGCTGAAGACCCGTTGGCGATCTTCCATCAAACTCTGCAGCGGTGGCAGAGACCCCATGTTCATTGTATATAGCACATACACTAATGGACAGAATTTAAGTAATTGGAAAGTTTTTGGTATTGCCATCGCCTGACAGAGGCAATTTTGTTCACACTTATCTCGTGTGTCTTCAATAAATCTCACAAATATCTTTCAGAGTTATTGTCTGAATCCCAACATAAATGTTAAAAAGTACAATTTCCTTAAGTTTTGTCCATGAGTTTATCTTTCAGAGTTATTGTCTGAATCCCAACATAAATGCTAAAAAGTACAATTTCCTTAAGTTTTGTCCATGAGTTTATCTTTCAGAGTTATTGTCTGAATCCCGATATACATGCTAAAAGGTACAACTTCCTTAAGTTTTGTTCATGAGTTTATCTTTCAGAGTTATTGTCTTAATCCCGATGTACATTCTGAGAGGTATAAACTTAAATTTTTTTCATGACTGTCCTATATTATAATCAAAAGTTACTTTCAAATCACGAATTTGTCAAGTGCAACGTCACAACTCGATTCTTTTCGTTGACTTTTCTTAATTCCCTACTAATTCTATAGAGGAGTTTCCGATGGTGTTTTCGATCAAAGATCTTGCTGTTGAAAATGAAAAGAGTAAAAATAGCTCCAGGAACAATTCCCGTTCAAAGTCGATGACAAACTTTGAAGTTCCATTTATTCTAACGAACAATGTGCGTGCTAGGTCTTTGAGGGTAAAAATTCTGGTTGAAGTTTGAAATTTGTGAATTTGGATAAACTTAAATGTATTTTTCATAAATTATTTGAATATTTTTGGATTTTCTTCTATTTCTTCTTGAGCCTTAGTTTACTGTTAAAACTAAGCTTTCATCTTGATTCTTACATTCTTTTTCTCATTTTCTAAAATTTCCTTTCATCAATAAAAAGTAATTTTCCCGATCTCAAAACTGATATTTGTTGATGACTAGCGCCATCTGTCGTTATGAATATCAACTAATCGCTGATTATAAAACGACACTTGAAGTTACATTACACGCATGAATTTCTTTTAAACGAAAAATCAAAATTTTTATTTCAAGGTAAAATATAAGTTTTAGTAAGTAATAGTCGATATTTTACCTTGAAATAAAAATTTTGATTTTTCGTTTAAAAGAAACTCATGCGGTGTAACTTCAAGTGTCGTTTTACAATCACAGGCCGTAGTATATTGTATTGTATTAATCGTTGATTAGTTCAGAATATATTTGCCAATATTGTGTTGATATTTACTCTAACAAATTGCTCATGGCATTAGCAACTACAAAGTTGTCCCATAAGTTCGTAAAAAAAAAACTTGCAAATAATTGAAATACCAATATTATTCGTCATTATGTTTAATGTCTTTGTATTATGTATAAAGTAATTGTATTATGTATTCGCCGTAATAATATTATTCTCCAAGTAAAAGGAAAAACAAGAACTTTTAGGACAATCTTATATATTAGTTACACAATCAGAAGATACCTTTTTCTTAATTAACTAACCTAATCTAAGTAAAATTTCACTTTTACACTATTTTATTCATTCATTTCCTCGTTATGGGATTGCTTATTTTATAAGCTATCGAATTTGACAATTTAATCTATAGGTTGTCTTAATATTAATACTCTATTGGAATGTTATGATTTTAAACAATTTATAGATATGGGAAATGTAATTCAGGAACACAATAAGTTAAGCTTTGATAGAGAGAACAGCATAAATATATTTATACAATATTTACAGATGAAGCGTTAATATATTAAATTGATAAGAAATGGAAGCATGTTTCTTTTGATTATAAAACAAACTTCTATTGTCCTTACTATGATAAAAGAATAGTAGGAGGGCTTAGTTCATCAGTGGTGAACTCTCCCAGTGGTTTCACCAATTTAATCTACCAGACCGCTTCTTAGAACTCTAATACTGTATTGGATGATTCTGCTTATATATGCTACACTGAAGGGTGGAATCTTAGAAATTGTATTCAAGAAAACTATGGACATAAAGGTTTTAGGACAGTAGAATTACATCACAGTAAGGACAGTAGAAGTATGTTTTATGTATAAAAGAAACATTCGTGTATTAATGGTTTCATTTCTTGTGTAAAGATGATGTGTTATCGCCTTATAATATATTAGTTTAAAATTTAAAAAAAGTTAAAATGAGTTTCTAATAATAAAATAATTAGCGATGTCAACATACCTGTTGAGTAGGAATATAAATTTCGAAAGAATGTCAGCCATCTTGATTCTTTTTGTGATAATATATAAAAATAATCTTGAGTATTTTCTCTTCAATCCGGGCAGTTGGCGTTTCTTGCGCTCCAGGGGCCCGGGTTATCCTTATTTCTCTCTTCTATCTTCAAGGAGCTGTAAATATATGAAGAGGATCAAAGAAATAAATGAAATATTAAATTTCGTAATATAAATTATTGAAACTTTTTTCATATAAAATATTAATACGCATGTTTTTGTTGTTGTCGTATCCTCTTCATTGGAAAATAGGTGCCGTTCCCATGTTAGTCACCTTGAACCAGAATTTGGTCAAATATTCCAAGGGTCCAGGGGGGACTGGTGTTGTCGGACTTCTCCCCACATATTAATGTGCATAAAACACACATTAAAACAGAATAATCATTTGAAACTTTAATTAAACAGTTATCTTCAAATAGTTTTTCTTTTTCAAATTACTGCCAAATAGCATAATTATCTTCAAAATTAAAAAGGTAATATTGAATTAATATTCGTTGAAAATTTCCAGCATCAATTTGTATCCTTAAATTTCATGAATTGAGAATAGAATAAAACTTCTTAAGACATTTTACTAAGGATATCATCATATTAGTTTACAAATTAGAGAAGTAGCTTCACGGAAGGCATATTCCTTTAAAAGCACATGTGCTCGTGGTCAGGAGATGCCTTCTTTATTTTTAATATTCCTTTATGTTCAAAATATTGAACATTCGATTCTCCGATTGGGACTAAACTATTTTGATCGTGATATATATTTTATAAAAGAAATAAAAAAACAACAATGAACACATATCACTATAGGATTTTTTAGAGAGACGCGAAAGATCACTAGACATGAGAACACGACCGTGCATCTCCAAAAAGAAGATGTTTTTGAATCGACAAGGCCGTGATTTCACACAAATAAAAAGAAAGTAAAAAAGATCAGGAGGCATTGTGGAATCCACAATGAGTATAATAGCCCTCATGAAAGAAAATACAATATAGCATTTGACAAAGTTGTGATTCTTGATAATATACCACTCTATGGGACACATGACTGTGCATTCATGAAAGAAAATATAGGATAGACAAAGCTATAAATATATAAAAGAGAAGACGTTATAGAATAAACAAGGCTGTGCATTCATGAAAGAAAAGGTGATATAGGATAGACATAGTTATATATCCACAAAAGAGAGACATTGTAGAATAGTCCACAAAAGAGAGACATTGTAGAATAGTCCACAAAAGAGAGACATTGTAGAATAGTCCACAAAAGAGAGACATTGTAGAATAGTCCACAAAAGAGAGACATTGTAGAATAGTCCACAAAAGAGAGACATTGTAGAATAGTCCACAAAAGAAAGAACATTGTAGAATAGTCCACAAAAGAGAGACATTGTAGAATAGTCCACAAAAGAGAGACATTGTAGAATAGTCCACAAAAGAGAGACATTGTAGAATAGTCCACAAAAGAGAGACATTGTAGAATAGTCCACAAAAGAAAGGACATTGTAGAATAGTCCACAAAAGAAAGGACATTGTAGAATAGTCCAGAAAAGAAAGAACATTGTAGAATAGTCCACAAAGGATAGACAGAACAGAGACATTGTAAATAGTCCACAAAAGAGATGACATTGTAGAATAGTCCACTATAGAAAGGACATTGTAGAATAGTCCACAAAAGAGAGACATTGTAGAATAGTCCACAAAAGAAAGAACATTGTAGAATAGTCCACAAAAGAGAGACATTGTAGAATAGTCCACAAAAGAGAGACATTGTAGAATAGTCCACAAAAGAAAGGACATTGTAGAATAGTCCAGAAAAGAAAGAACATTGTAGAATAGTCCACAAAAGAGAGACATTGTAGAATAGTCCACAAAAGAGAGACATTGTAGAATAGTCCACAAAGGATAGACAGAACAGAGACATTGTAAATAGTCCACAAAAGAGATGACATTGTAGAATAGTCCACTAGAGAAAGACCATTGTAGAATAGTACACAAAAGAAAGGACATTGTAGAATAGTCCACAAAGGAGAGACATTGTAGAATAGTCCACAAAGGATAGACAGAACAGAGACATTGTAAATAGCCCACAAAAGAGATGACATTGTAGAATAGTCCACTAGAGAAAGACCATTGTAGAATAGTACACAAAAGAAAGGACATTGTAGAATAGTCCACAAAGGAGAGACATTGTAGAATAGTCCACAAAGGATAGACAGAACAGAGACATTGTAAATAGTCCACAAAAGAGATGACATTGTAGAATAGTCCACTAGAGAAAGACCATTGTAGAATAGTACACAAAAGAAAGGACATTGTAGAATAGTCCACAAAAGAAAGGACATTGTAGAATAGTCCACAAAAGAGAGACATTGTAGAATAGTCCACAAAAGAAAGGACATTGTAGAATAGTCCACAAAGAGATGACATTGTAGAATAGTCCACTAGAGAAAGACCATTGTAGAATAGTCCACAAAAGAGAGACATTGTAGAATAGTCCACAAAGGATAGACAGAACAGAGACATTGTAAATAGTCCACAAATGAGATGACATTGTAGAATAGTCCACAAAAGAAAGGACATTGTAGAATAGCCCACAAAGAGATGACATTGTAGAATAGTCCACTAGAGAAAGACCATTGTAGAATAGTCCACAAAAGAGAGACATTGTAGAATAGTCCACAAAGGATAGACAGAACAGAGACATTGTAAATAGTCCACAAATAAGATGACATTGTAGAATAGTCCACTAGAGAAAGACCCTTGTAGAATAGTACACAAAAGAAAGGACATTGTAGAATAGTCCACAAAAGAAAGGACATTGTAGAATAGTCCACAAAAGAGAGACATTGTAGAATAGTCCACAAAGGATAGACAGAACAGAGACATTGTAGAATAGTCCACAAAGAGATGACATTGTAGAATAGTCCACAAAAGAAAGGACATTGTAGAATAGCCCACAAAGAGATGACATTGTAGAATAGTCCACTAGAGAAAGACCATTGTAGAATAGTCCACAAAAGAGAGACATTGTAGAATAGTCCACAAAGGATAGACAGAACAGAGACATTGTAGAATAGTCCACAAAGAGATGACATTGTAGAATAGTCCACAAAAGAAAGGACATTGTAGAATAGCCCACAAAGAGATGACATTGTAGAATAGTCCACTAGAGAAAGACCATTGTAGAATAGTCCACAAAAGAGAGACATTGTAGAATAGTCCACAAAGGATAGACAGAACAGAGACATTGTAAATAGTCCACAAAAGAGATGACATTGTAGAATAGTCCACTATAGAAAGACCATTGTAGAATAGTACACAAAAGAAAGGACATTGTAGAATAGTCCACAAAAGAGAAACATTGTAGAATAGTCCACAAAGGATAGACAGAACAGAGACATTGTAGAATAGTCCACAAAGAGATGACATTGTAGAATAGTCCACAAAAGAAAGGATATTGTAGAATAGCCCACAAAGAGATGACATTGTAGAATAGTCCACTAGAGAAAGACCATTGTAGAATAGTCCACAAAAGAGAGACATTGTAGAATAGTCCACAAAGGATAGACAGAACAGAGACATTGTAAATAGTCCACAAAAGAGATGACATTGTAGAATAGTCCACTATAGAAAGACCATTGTAGAATAGTCCACAAAAGAAAGGATATTGTAGAATAGTCCACAAAAGAAAGGACATTGTAGAATAATCCACAAAAGAGAGACATTGTAGAATAGTTCACAAAGGATAGACAGAACAGAGACATCGTTAATAGTCCACAAAAGAGATGACATTGTAGAATAGTCCACTAGAGAAAGACCATTGTAAAATAGTCCACAAAAGAAAGGACATTGTAGAATAGTCCACAAAGAGATGACATTGTAGAATAGTCCACAAAAGAAAGGATATTGTAGAATAGTCCACAAAAGAAAGGACATTGTAGAATAGTCCACAAAGAGATGACATTGTAGAATAGTCCACAAAGGATAGACAGAACAGAGACATTGTAAATAGTCCACAAAAGAGATGACATTGTAGAATAGTCCACAAAAGAAAGGACATTGTAGAATAGTCCACAAAAGAAAGGACATTGTAGAATAGTCCACAAAAGAAAGGACATTGTAGAATAGTCCACAAAAGAAAGGACATTGTAGAATAGTCCACAAAAGAAAGGACATTGTAGAATAGTCCACAAAAGAAAGGACATTGTAGAATAGTCCACAAAAGAAAGGACATTGTAGAATAGTCCACAAAAGAAAGGACATTGTAGAATAGTCCACAAAAGAGAGACATTGTAGAATAGTCCACAAAGGATAGACAGAACAGAGACATTGTAAATAGTCCACAAAAGAGATGACATTGTAGAATAGTCCACAAAAGAAAGGACACTGTAGAATAGTCCACAAAGAGATGACATTGTAGAATAGTCCACAAAAGAAAGGACATTGTAGAATAGTCCACAAAGGATAGACAAAACAGAGACATTGTAAATAGTCCACAAAAGAGATGACATTGTAGAATAGTCCACAAAAGAAAGGACATTGTAGAATAGTCCACAAAGATATGACATTGTAGAATAGTCCACAAAGAGACGACATTGTAGACAAAGGATAGACAGAAGATAGACACAAATATTATGACGAAGACACCATAACAAATTGAGGCCAAGGCAATCATGGATTGTCTCGCCATCGACTTAGTGGACGATGTGGGACGATAAAGTTGCATAACACTTATTTACACATGTGAATGATATAACCTTCGGTCTTCTCTAATCGAACAAAAGGTGTGAATCTTCATTGTGCAATATGGCTTTATATACTAATACACATGTTCATATTTCACACTACAGGTAAAGAAAGATAGAATTTATAGTTTTTGTTTTTTGTTGAAATGCTTCTTGCTTCTTTTTTTTTTTTTTTTAAGAAATCGTGGGTATAAGATACTAGCCGAATGACCCGGGCAACGCCCATGTTTTACCCGATTGAATGTTTTGATTCAAATACTATTTGTTACAATTATAAATTGGCGCCTTAAATAAATGCATATGTTAGTTAATAACTATAGCCTATGTGCTTTATCTGTCTATGTACTGTTGGCTTCCGTAGGCGTCTCTTACTGGGAAAGAGAAAGAGAGGATTCCATTTGGTTATTATGTAATATATGCATTTATTTAGGGAGCGACCCGCTCCAACACAATAGTTACATAAATAGCGAGTGGGGGGGCATGATGGGGGGGGGGGGGGGCAAAGGTGGCGTGACCGTAGCCAACCAATAGGAGGGCGCCATTAAAAAAAAAAGCAAACGGTGACAGAGAGATGACTGATTAGGAAAGACGCTCGTAACTGTATATAGAATAGTTAGCAAAAAGATTGTTTAAAACGAACTATGTACATTGACACTGTAAGTGTTATCAGGGATTCAGAATCAGAAATTCAATCACCGTTGGTTAGAAAAAAAATGTTTATTTATTAATTTATATATATGTAAATTATCTTATTCTTTTTTAGCCATGTAAAACTATAGCAAGCTAGACACATATAGTATTACAGTAAACTATCCTATAACGCGATTAATATGTTCCGTGTTGTATGAAATCGCGTTATAGGAATTCGCGTTGTACGAAATAAAACTTGTATAACGCGAATGTTGTTAGGGTAAATTGTTAGTGATAAATATCGCGTTGTACGAAAATTCGCGTTGTATAAATAAATTTGTCGCAATTTTTTTTTATCGTGTTGTACGAAATCGCGTTGTAAAAACTCGCGTTATAGGGGAGTCTACTGTATTCCTATTCAAAACATTTACTCATTTTTTATTTATTTACATTTCATAGAGTAATTCAGTTTTTTTTCTTTAATTTAATTAAAGAATATTAAAGAAAATTAAAATATATGCTATTAATATAATATCTACAACATTTTTTCAGCTGCTACAACACTATGGACAACCATGAACCCAACCTATGTGGGATCATTCATAAATACAAGAAACTCAATAAAAAGATACATCAATGGATTCAGAAACCTAACCAAAGGTCTCAAATACATCCAAGAAACCTAACCAAAGGTCTCAAATACATCCAAGAAACCTAACCAAAAGTCTCAAATACATCCAAGAAACCTAACCAAAAGTCTCAAATACATCCAAGAAACCTAACCAAAGGTCTCAAATACATCCAAGAAACCTAACCAAAAGTCTCAAATACATCCAAGAAACTCAATGAAAAGATACATCAATGGATTCAGAAACCTAACCAAAGGTCTCAAATACATCCAAGAAACCTAACCAAAGGTCTCAAATACATCCAAGAAACTCAATGAAAAGATACATCAATGGATTCAGAAACCTAACCAAAGGTCTCAAATACATCCAAGAAACCTAACCAAAGGTCTCAAATACATCCAAGAAACCTAACCAAAGGTCTCAAATACATCCAAGAAACCTGACCAAAGGTCTCAAATACATCCAAGAAACCTAACCAAAAGTCTCAAATACATCCAAGAAACCTAACCAAAGGTCTCAAATACATCCAAGAAACCTAACCAAAGGTCTCAAATACATCCAAGAAACCTAACCAAAGGTCTCAAATACATCCAAGAAACCTAACCAAAGGTCTCAAATACATCCAAGAAACCTAACCAAAGGTCTCAAATACATCCAAGAAACCTAACCAAAGGTCTAAAATACATCCAAGAAACCTAACCAAAGGTCTCAAATACATCCAAGAAACCTAACCAAAGGTCTCAAATACATCCAAGAAACCTAACCAAAGGTCTCAAATACATCCAAGAGAACCAACCAAGGGTATCACATATAAACTTCCAAAAAAAACTAACCTAAAATATAATTAAATTTACTTATTAAAAAAGGCCAAGATTTTATTTTCAAAATAAACTCGAGACTTAATTATCTACTAGGGAAAGTTTAAAAAAAGGTAAAAATTTCTCAGATAAATAATCACAAGGGCTTTTTTACCAATGTAAATATTTAATACTCCCCTTGTGACTCATTTGCCCCATTTAAAAATAACATTAATCTAGCTGCCTTGATTTGTTGGGTGGTGGTTAGAATTAACTTCATTTCTCCTTCTTTTTTTCATACCTCTCACCACACAATTATATCATGCATGCATTAACATGCCATCTGTTATGAAAATTCGAAATATCGAAAAATAGTACAAATGTGATATTATACTGGGATAAGGTGCATATTTATGAAAAAAAGGCATTTCCTTATCGTGCAACTGAAAGTTGCTGATGGCTTGCGCCATCTATCGGAATAAATATCAACTATTCTCGTTTTTTTTTTTTTTTAATCAACGAGAATAGTTGATATTTATTCCGATAGATGGCGCAAGCCATCAGCAACTTTCAGTTGCACGATAAGGAGATGCTTTTTTTTTCATATTATAGTATAACGATGTTGCCTTATTTACATATATCCAAAATGTACAAGGAAACCGTTTTATGAAACTTATTCTAAGAAACAGTGTTTATTTACAATTTATATTCCAGAGAATTCTATCATTTGATTTTGTTTTATGTTTAGAAAAGAAACATTCGATGCTCTAATTCTTTCATTTCTTATGTACCATAGGTATACCATATGTCTATACCATGGTATAGACGGCTCGTTATCACTTTGTAAAACGACGTTGACAAGTTTTACCGCAAATGTTTCTTTTGAACGGAAAATCGTAATTTTAAGGAGAAATAACAACTATTTCTATCCTTAGGGATGAGGTATGAAAGGATGAATTGTGAAGAGTAATAGATGAAATGAAAAATAAAAGTGTCCAGGGGTGGGAATCTGCCCGGTAAACAGAACACTGTGGGTTCGGTTCCCATCCCTGGACACTTTTATTTTTCAGTTTATCTTTACTCTTCATAATTCATCCTTTCATACTTCATTCCTAAGGATAGAAATAGTCTTTATTTCTCCTTAAAATAAATTACGATTTTTCGTTCAAAAGAAACATTTGTGGAAAAGTTTGGCAAACGTGGTTCTACAATCATAAACCGCATTATATTGTATTATAAATACATATTATAATATAGACGCGTATGATTCTTCAAAAAATTAAATAAATATTTACTGCCCCCTTACTGCAATAGAAACATTAATGGAAGGGCTTGGCTCATCAGTGGTGAACCCTCCCAGCGGTTTCGCTAGTTTAATCTACCATAGAAACTATTATAGACGCGTAGATTCTTTAAAAAATTAAATAAATATCTAAAATATATTTTGAATTGTTAAATTTCCACAGCTCACTGTTTCAAGTAATGATATTCCCAACCTGATGTTCCATGGTTTCCTGTTTTGGGAAATTATATGGCGAATATGTTGGGTATCCATAGTTCTTTTATTGAAGAAATAACTATAGCAACATATACCAATATCCCCATGTGTTATATAGTTTTAGTGTAATTGCCAATGTGACAGAAATAATATTTCGAGTGAGTGACAGTCGGCGCCTGTAGAGGAAAAAGATCCGAAAAACAAGTCGGGTTCCCAGGTGTGCCCCTTTCTTAATCAAACAGATTAGTCCGCTTGGAGACACGAGGATTGACAGACCTCTTTAGATAGATCTGCCCTGACCGGTGTCGGCTTCACTTGCTCTCTCGCCATCTCTGTGGTGACATCCAACATGTCTCGTCCTTTTGTGTAATCCCAATCACGCCTGAACCCACTCTAAACATTGTGGCCACCACGACTGCAACCAACATGCCACATTCACCCAACAAGATACAACAACTACATTACTACATATATATATATATATGACTACCTGTTCAATGATCTTGTCAGCGTGGTGCAGGCATGACTCTAAAAAGTGTTTTTCATTGTTTCTCAGCTTTAAAAAATTCGTTTTCGGCACCTATGATCAATACCCATAAAAGGCTATCATTATATCTCCATACATAGGAAGCCAATTTGCATAATGACCTTATATAAAGACATAGTATTGATTTCATTGATGCGTTTTTGCTGGCGGCCTCGCTAAGGACTAAGTGGGATGTGCTGATGCGGAAAATTTGATGGGTTGCTCATGGGAAATTTGGTTCTAGGGCTTCATGCTCGGTTGCCTACTGCGCAGAATAGCGAAGCCCTTGAAATTGATTCTACTGTTACATATTGGACTTTTCTTATGCAAATACATATTTTTCCATTTTGTTTTGTTCTCGTGTAAGTAACATTATCTTACATACTTGAATAATAAATATAGTTTATCTCACTGTATATACCGATGGTGTGTTTCATACAACAAGTAAAATAATTTTATAACTTTTTTTAAAATAAAGTTTCCAAATTGTAATGAATTGATATCTCAATTTCGCTATTTTATAATGCGTGATATCAACATTATGATTGTTTAACAAATTTTGTTACTTTTATTATTTACTATGCGTTTAGAACAATTTATATTTCACATGTATAAATGCTTTTAAATGATCCATAAGCTAAAACATAAGAGATAGAAAATAACTGACGAACAATCTTTATATTGTGAAAAAAAATAGTACAAATGTGGTTAGCTTTTCTTGATTAATCAAGAATGGGTATTTGGCCAACGAGAATAGTTGATATTTATTCCGATAGATGGCGCAAGCCATCAGTTTCACGATAAGGAAATGCCTTTTTTCATAATCTTTTAATTGTTATATAAATTTTATTTTTTATTTTTTTTCTATTGTTTTTCCATTGTTATATATATAAACAAAACGGAAAATAGTGATGGTATTTTGTTGTTTTCGTATGGAAATAACAACAACAAAAAGCTTTATTAAGACCTTTTAGTCTTATACAGATTCTAAAAGCAGACATGTAGGGTACTTGCAAGAGAAATAGAAATAGTACCTTAATGGTAATATGAAATATATATACAGGAAAACTTAATTAAGACAATCAAGCTCATAAATAGATTAATCTGGGTAAATTGGGGGAAAATAATTTTCTTATACCTGGATTTATCACGGAGTCTCTGTAATTAAAAAAAATAAAAAATAAAAAAAGTAAAAACTTATCACATGCAAATGAAATCACAACAACAACAATAGCCTTTATTGGGCACACGTGCCATACAGGATTCTCTCTGTAGGACAAAATAAATAAATAACAAATTAGCATCGTAGTTATATACAAATATTGGGTATTGACCTCGACCAATTATCGAGTTGGATCCGGTGTCTGTGCTAAATATTTTGATTGAGCTGATTTCCAGTATTTATAAAAAGCGAATGCAAAGGGTCTGGATTTTACGACTTTTGCCATTAAAACATAAGGTGAATTGCCATTATAGCCGGTCTCTTGACGAAGAATTTCTCTTTCTTCTTCCATTGCCGTACAGTAGAACATGTAGTGTGGAAAATCGAGACTAAATTCACCGTTGCATAAGGTGCATTTTATGGTCTTAGTTTTCAATAGTGAAACATGATTAATTCTCTGTACTACAAAAAGGCTTCTTACTTGTACAATGATTCTCTTTAAGGTTAGGGGGATATTGTCATTCAGATAGCATTCCATTGTAGGTGATGAATGAAAGTATTTATAGTGAGAGTAGAGTACTGATTTTCTTATTTTTACATAATCCAGCTGCATGGACTGATCGGTTGCCGTTCTAATAATTAGGGGGATGTATCTTTGTAGAATATTGAAGTCTGTACATCCAACAAGCCATGAGAAGCCGGTGTTATTAAGTAGCTCTGTTATACTTTTACCAGTCCGATATTCTGTTTTGAAGAAATTGAAATGTCCCACAAATGTGCCAAACATATTGAAGGTAGCCTGCTGCCGTCCATTTTCAGAATTCTAGTCCAGAATTTTAAAGTTAGTTTTTTCACTGTGATATCAAGAGAGTGTCTTCCTGTTTCGGCCCTCAAAATATAGCCCGGAGTATAGCTTGGAAGGCACAGAAAACGTCTGAGAAAGGTATCCTGGATTCTATCTAAGATTAAGGCTTGATCATGTGCCCAGATTGGAGCCGCATAGAGTAGGAGTGTCAAGATCATAGAATCCAACAATCTCATACTTGCATGGAAGGATTTGAGCTTGGACTTCAAAATAATCTCCCCCACAGCACCCATCCCGGCCATGGTCCTGCCTCTATAATTTAAGGCAACTTGAGTGAAAGAAATCGAAGGGGTTAGCGGGTAGGCAAATGAAATCAAAGATTAGTATTATTCTGTGACATAAATTATATTATTAATTAATTTATATTATATTAAAATATTCTTTTATTTAAAAAATTATATTTCATTGATTCAAATACTCTGTTAGATCGACCGCCAGAGGTCACGCTTCCCCTATAAAAACTCATTGTTATTGTTTCCCGATGGCCGGCTCAAACCTTTTGTACATTATGTAAATGAGTTTTTCATTTTTTTATTCTTACCCCTTAAGCCAGGCAGTACTTTTATCAAATTATGTTTATGTATTTTTAATAAACTAAATTAAAGCGATACTGATCAAAACTATCTTCCCACGACTGCAAGAACAATAACGTAATATACTAATGGATACCAAAATCAAGCAACAGCTAATAATTTTATTAAAAAATGATTAAAAAATCAACAGAAATTTCTTTTTTTATAACATTTATATATACACACACACATATATATATATATCACAACAATGAACCATGGACACAAATCTATTAATGTGATATGTTCAGAACAATATTGCACATGTGGAAAATTAGGAAAGATAAACTTCAGGATGACACAGCAATTTATTTAAGTCTTGTTCCAAAATCACTTTATTAGGTACCGCTCAAAAAGAGCAACCTAGTTTATGATATTTGCAACAATGGATAATATGTTATGGTTATTCACATATTAAACAAAATGTTAACGCGGGATTCAATCCCAGTTCATGACTGTCGGGAATCGAGGGTGTTACCCACTCACCATTTATTTAAGTCAAATACAAATTATAATTGATAAAATACAATACAGTCGAACTTGGATAATTCGAACCCCAAGGGACCATAAAAAAAATTCGAATTATCCAAAAATTCGAATTAAAGATGTTAAATTATTTATATAGGAAATTCTAGGGACCAGGATAAATATTCGAATTAAAGAGGTTTTCGAATTAAAGAAGTTCGAATTATCCAAGTTCTACTGTATAAACAATGATTGAAGTTTACAGAGTAACAGAATATAAATATCAAAAATGATATTCTGTTAATACAATAATAAATACTTTGCTACAATAATACTCCGCACAAATCTATTCATCAATTGATCTCCTGGATATTTGTCAAACAAATGCTACAGGTTTCTGGGGAGATGTGTTACTTTATCTTTATTAAATCTCGAACTTTCTAACATCAAACAATATGCAAAATATATCCTTCTTTTTTCTTATCTCCACTCAATCATATTAGGGTATCGAGTTGTGACTCTTGATGGTGTCTGTTTGACAACCATCATGATTGGGTGAAGTAGAATGCGTCTGCCTTTGTCATTAAGACTGGGAGCACTACTCAGTGGCAGGCCGACTTAGCTCCATAGGAAATGGCCACCTCTGACATGAGGAACAGACGCCATGTGCAGCCGTTCCTAACATGGAGTACAAATGCTGCTCATCCTGTATCCCTGGAGCCCTTACAGGGTACTATTAGCCGGGCCAGCTGAGCCCAGGTTTTTTAGTGAGCTTGTTACTGCTCCCCCTCCTCCTTTTTCATCCGGGCTTGGGACCGGCAAAGGCGGAGTTAAAATCTATCCTAATATTTAAATGTATATATAAATCAGTTAGCATCTTAACGACGTTTATATGTTTCTATGTGCTCCTGTAGAAGGACAGAGATGTCCGAAAGCTCGAGATTACATTTAATAAAGATAAAAGAAACTCATTTCCAGAAACTTGTAGCATTTGTTTGACAAATCTATTAATGTCATAAGTTCATAACGGTATAATATATACAGTTACGAGCGTCATTCCTCATCTCCTAATCAACAATCAGTCATCAGTTTTCATCTCTGTCACCGTTTGATTTTTTTGAATGGCGCCCTCCTATTGGTTGGCTACGGTCACGCCACCTTTGCCCCCCCCCCCCCCCCCCCATCATAATTATTTTAAGTAATAATAAGTGATTAGTAATAGTAATAGTAATAAGTAATAGTTAGATTTTTGCATTTCTTTGGTTTAGTTTAATATGCTAATTTTACAGCAAAATTCTTGTAAATATGTTAAAAACTAGCACATATAAATATTCGCTCCTACCTACCATTTGTATCTTTGCGTGTATAATTGCCTGTTGAAGGGCGTACGTCCCGAAAGCTTGCGTTTTCGTTTATTAAAAGAAACTCATCTTACTTTACGTGTTGTCCAGCTTTAGTAATTATTGTGTTGGAGCGGGTCGCTCCTTAAATAAATGCATATATTAGTTAATAACCAAATGGAATCCTCTCTTTCTTTTTCCCAGTAAGAGACGCCTACGGAAGCCAACAGTACATAGACAGATAAAGCACATAGGCTATAGTTATTAACTAACATATGCATTTATTTAAGGCGCCAATTTATAATTGTAACAAATAGTATTTGAATAAAAACATTCAATCGGGTAAAACACGGGCGTTGCCCGGGTCATTTGGCTAGTAACGGTATAACAAGAACAAATCTTTTCCTGATTTCAAGACATTCAAACAACAAAATATGCAAATGTGAAAATTAGTATACTAGTATATTTATATACTACCCTTACTGCAATGAAAAATAAATGGGAGAGCCTAGCTCATCAGTGTTGAACCCTCCCAGCGGTTTCGCCAGTTTAATCGACTGATGAGTCAGGCCCTCCCATTAATTTTTCATTTCAGTAAGGACAGTTGAAAGTTGAACAAGAAACTTAGCCAAGAAAGTTTCATTTATTTCATAACAGTATAAATTGTTTAATTTTTTAAAAGAATCCTACGCGTCTATATATATATATATATGTTATTAAAAAAATGATATTTTCTGCTGATTTTTGATTATCTTGTGGATTATGCTTTGTCAATGCAGTCTCGGTTAAAATCTTGAAAGAATAATAATAAAAATAATGAAGATTATAAATAGCTTTAATTGAGCTTAAGGAATATATAAAAAAACATAATTTGGTAAAAGTACTGCCTGGCTTAAGGCGTAAGAATAAAAAAAAAATGAAAAAGTTATTTACATAATGTACAAAAGGTTTGAGCCGGACATCGGGAAACAAAAACAATGTGTTTTTATAGGGGAAGCGTGACCTCTGACTGTCGATTTAACAGAGTATTTGAATCTATGAAATATAATTTTTTTTAAATAAAATAATATTTTAATATAACATATATATATAATAGTTTCGAATTTTAACAACAGATGGCGCGCTAATGTATCATAATATGCAAATGTGTAGTGTACATGGGAACAAAATCTATCCAGAAAGTTTCCCCATCAGTTTATCCAGCGTAAACTCCATCAACGTAGCGTTATACGATCTAGGTTTCCCTTTCCTCAAGCAATTAGGAACTTTTCAAAAAGCAGGCCGTCAACTTTTTGCTAATCTTTCTCCATTTTTAAAACACTTTTAATTAAAATGATTTATTTTAAAACTTACCCTCCTCCTAATTAAAACTTTTAAAAACTAATTTAGCATTGTCTAAACAGTTTCATCGTACGTGAGCAAGATAAGTAGATATGTTTTTGACATTCGTCTTGGGATTAAATTAGACTCTGTGAAAAATCTCAGAATGTTAATGAAGCTCTTCTGTGATTTATTTTTATTCAATTTTGACTAAAGGTGTTTATCTCTTTATTAACTGGTCTTATCTATTTCATCTCAACAAGCCATAGGTTGGTGGCTGGCAGTATTCCTGTCCTCTCAGAGCTTCCTTTCTATGACTAGTCTGTTGATGGTATCGTAGTGTCTATCTATATCTCCTCAACCAGCCATAGGTTGGTGGTTGGCAGTATTCCTGTCCTCTCAGAGCCTCCTTTCTATGGCTAGTCTTTTAATGGTATCGTAGGATCTATCTATATCTCCTAAACCAGCCATAGGTTGGTGGCTGGTAGTATTCCTGTCCTTTCAGAGCTTCCTTTCTATGGCTAGTCTTTTAATGGTATCGTAGGGTTTATCTATATCTCCTCAACCAGCCATAGTTTGGTGGCTGGCAGTATTCCTGTCCTCTCAGAGCTTCCTTTCTATGGCTAGTCTTTTGATGGTATTGTAGGGTCTATCTATATCTCCTCAACCAGCCATAGGTTGGTGGCTGGCAGTATTCCTGTCCTCTCAGAGCTTCCTTTCTATGGCTAGTCTGTTGATGGTGTATCGTAGTGTCTATCTATATCTCCTCAACCAGCCATAGGTTGGTGGCTGGCAGTATTCCTGTCCTCTCAGAGCTTCCTTTCTATGGCTAGTCTGTTGATGGTGTATCGTAGTGTCTATCTATATCTCCTCAACCAGCCATAGGTTGGTGGCTGGCAGTATTCCTGTCCTCTCAGAGCTTCCTTTCTATGGCTAGTGTTTTGATGGTATCGTAGGGTCTATCTATATCTCCTCAACCAGCCATAGGTTGGTGGCTGGCAGTATTCCTGTCCTCTCAGAGCTTCCTTTCTATGGCTAGTCTTTTGATGGTATCGTAGGGTCTATCTATATCTCCTCAACCAGCCATAGGTTGGTAGCTAGCAGTATTCCTGTCCTCACAGAGCTTCCTTTCTATGGCTAGTCTTTTGATGGTATCGTAGGGTTTATCTATATTTCCTCAACCAGCCATAGGTTGGTGGCTGGCAGTATTCCTGTCCTCTCAGAGCTTCCTTTCTATGGCTAGTGTTTTGATGGTATTGTAGGGTCTATCTATATCTCCTCAACCAGCCATAGGTTGGTGGCTGGCAGTATTCCTGTCCTCTTAGAGCTTCCTTTCTATGGCTAGTCTTTTGATGGTATCGTAGGGTCTATCTATATCTCCTCAACCAGCCATAGGTTGGTGGCTGGCAGTATTCCTATCCTCATGACCAAACAAAACTTCGATATCGCCAGTTGTCTGTTTTTTTGAAGGAGACAGAGGCAATTTTGTTCACACTTTGTTATCTATGGTCTTCAATAAAGGTGAAAGTGTATCAAATATATTTCAGAGTTATTATCTGAATACCAATATACATGCTGAAAGGTACAACTTCCTTAAGTTTTGTACATGAGTGTATATTAAAAGAAACATATTGTTAAAAATGACTGTATTACAAATTTGTACATATCAACACACATGTTCTCCACTAGCTTCCATCACAGTTGCATATAGTCTTCGCGATAATAAAATATGTATCGTATGTATATAGGATAAGATAACCAAAATCAAAATTTTAAAAATTCATTTTAAAAAGAAACAAGTTTTTATTTTTTATAAATTAATATCAAAACGAAACATAATTATCACAAATATTCTATATACAGTTACGAGCGCCATGCGTTCTTAATTCTTCATCTCTGTCACCGTTTGCTTTTTTTTTTGGAATTGCGCTCTCCTATTGGTTGGCTACGATCACGCCACCTTTGCCCCCCCCCCCCATCATGCCTCCCCCACTCGCTTTTCCGTCTTTGTAACTATTGTGTCGGAGCGGGTCGCTCCTTAAATAAATGCATATATTAGTTAATAACTTAATGGAATCCTCTCTTTCTTTTTCCCAGTAAGAGACGCCTACGGAAGCCAACAGTACATAGACAGATAAAGCACATAGGCTATAGTTATTAACTAAAATATGCATTTATTTAAGGCGCCAATTTATAATTGTAACAAATAGTATTTGAATCAAAACATTCAATCGGGTAAAACACGGGCGTTGCCCGGGTCATTCGGCTAGTAATAAATTAAGAAAAAGGCAGCAACTTTCAGTTGCAAGATAAAGAGATACCTTTTTCTTAATTTTTCCACCTAATCCCAGTTTGTATAAATTTTTTTCATAAATATAATAATTCCTTTTTTTTACAAAACTTCAGAAAATATTCATTTCTATCTTTTCAAAAATTAAAAATTTATAGCGCATTATATAAAAAAAAATCTTAATTCTAAAATTCAAAGTATCAATTCTATACATTAAAATTAAGTAAAAATTGAAACATGTCACAATCTCTATACCTTTTTCAATTTTACTTTCTATTCAAAGATTTAAAAAAGAAATTCAAAATAACGTATTCCATTTTCATAAAAAAAAGTACAAAAAAGGATGTAAAGCTATTAAACTAAGACCACATTACATTTGCCTTAAAGAAGGATAAGTTCTCGTCTTAAGAAGTTCTCTGAGTGGTTTGAAGAATAAGTGTTTCCTCTAAGCATATGATTGGTTGCTTGTAGATATTTTTTTTTCCTGTAGGTCACGTGACACGCAGCTACCATTAGTGGGACAAATTGAGTGTTGTCAATAGACTCTATATAGGCGGCGCTGCAGTCTTTTTTATATCTGTCGTCTGCAGACAAAAAAAAAAGTCTATTTTTTAACTTTCTGTTTTTTTTTTTCCTTTCTTTAGTATAAAAATGTTACGATTATCTATTATATATGTATATAATGCATATTATCTTTTTTTAAATAGTACAGACTGTGTGCACTTTGTATGTATTGACAAGATGTCAATAAAATTATTTTAATTGTCAATTATCTATTATATACGTGATAAATTTTAGTAAAATTTATTCAATATTTATTACCAAAAGTGGTATACACCAAAACCTCGCTTTGCGTCGTTTCGGTTTGCGTTTTTTTTTTCGGAGTTGCGTCGCTGCTTAATTTTTACTGATTTTCACTGTGCGTCGTTAGATTTTCGAAGTTGCGTTATTTTGGATTAAGTCTTTAAATTTTTTTTTTTTCCTAAAATATGGCAACACCTTTGTTTTTTATTGCACCTTCACATATTTTCACTTTGCGTCGTTTCAATTTGCGTCGTGTTTTTTTGGAAGGTAACCCCGACGTAAAACGAGATATGGGTGAATTTCCTTTTAAAAATGTATTTATAGCAATGTATTTTTTTAGGGAAGCACTCCAGTATAGAATGCTATAGGGGTTAATGAAGAATGAGCGACAACACCAGTTATGGCAAATTCAGACAAAAAAGCCAACAATCTGTATACCACACACACACACACATTGGCTGAAAGCCAGGAGAATGGGCTGCAAGCCCATATGAACTCCACAGAAAACCCTCAAGGCTCCACACACACACACACAAAAGCCTTTATTAAGACACACAGGTCTTACAGAGGATTCTCCTTAGGGTTACAAGACGTAGAAACCTATGAAAATGGGAAATATACAAAGGGGTAAAAATGGAGACAGATTATATACACATGATAAATATATACAGATTATTATTTGAATGATTCTATGGAAAATAAGAAAAAAAATGGAAATATGGATGGGAGAAGTGGAGAGCGAAAAGAGGAAAGAAAACAACTATTTGTATACCATGCTTTCGGGTTATGATCCTCATCAGTACAGGGACGGCTTCGATTTCATACCATCCCACGAGAGAAGTTATACAATAGGTCATTTGTCAAAAAAAGTTTTTTTTTATATTAATAATGTATATCATTATAATTAATAATTCCCTTGTAGAGGATGTGTTGGAGGAGTAACTCGCACGTCGGCTGTTGCTTAGCAACGGCCACTTCCCCCAGACATCACGTGACCTGGCGCCGGCCGTACCTGTATATGTTTCAGTTTGCCTTTGTTGTCTGCCCCTACGCTTGCCTTTGTTAACTCTCTTTGTTCCTTGTCATCTTAATATAATATTATTGATAATTAAACAATACTTTTCTGAGATCCAGCCTCTGATTCTCTTAAGGATGTTATGAAATCGAAGCCGCCCCTGTACTGATGAGGGCTATAGCCCGAAATCATAGTACACCTATCCCCCGATTTACACGGTAGATACGTTCCTGAGAAAAACGTGTAAATCGGGGGGATAGGTGTACACAGAAATAAAAATAAAATGCATTGACATTATTATTATTTATTTAAGTAACCCAGGTTCCTGGAGCGCACAGAAGTCGCCAACTACCCGGAATGTCCTTCTGACCTAAGTCTTCTTGGATTTATATACAATGCCAGTGGAAGTCCAATTAATGAGGTGTCGCCAGGCAGATTTATTTCTTGGGAGATTTTCTAGGGATGCTGGACATATGTTGGTGATACCTAGGAGAGTGGCTGTCTGGAATCTTTGGTATTGGAAGGTTGGGCAAGTGAAGAGGAGGTGGTCTACGGTTTGGTCTTCATCTTGGCAGTGGGGGCAAGTTGGGTCTTTTTTCGATACCGTTGCAAGGTCTGCCTGAATGTAGCCATGGCCGGTCAGGATTGTTGTGGAGGTAGATCCATGCTTGATGTTTCGAAGCATTTGGAGGAGTAGTTTCGGGGTAGCAGCAAATCTTCGTAGATTTCTGGTGGAGTAATCTTGGATGTAGAGGTCTGTCCACATTTTGAGGGCTATCTGTTCTTTTTTACCGCGCGCGACGCTCTTTGGGAGGGTGGTAAAGGATAGTGGCAGATTAGAATGTGCTGCAGCCTTTGCCGCCTGATCCGCCAGTTCATTTCCTGGAATACCGCTGTGGCCTTTGATCCAGCAGAGTTGCACATTTGGTGAAAAATGCAGGTTGTAGATTATTTCCGCAATTAGTTGTGTTCTTGGGGGCCAAATGCATTGACAGGTTAAAATATGTAGTTATCACATAAGCTCGGGATTCCTCGTGAGATGTGTACACAGCGCATGTGTTCAATCACAGTAGCATTTAGTATAGCGCGATAAAAACAAAAAAAAAAAAAAAAACAATGGTTGCCTGTAAAGTCGGTTTTACGGGCGAAGATTTTACGTGACAACGGTAGAATATTTATTGATATGAATATAATTAAATTGCACAATAGGAACAAGGAATTGAATGAAAATAAGAATTGCACAAATTTTAACTATAGAAATATATTTTGTTTACTAAAACATTGTACATGTAAACTTAAACTTAACTAATTCCTATTTGAGTGATTTTGTTGAGGATAGGACGATGATAGGACTTGCATAAATGGAAGGCGCGGTGAGACCAAACGTTCACTGATAGGATCCAGAGGCGGTAGACCTGGAGGTATGTCAGGATATGAGAAGCCGTTGACCTTTGCGAGAGTAGGAAGCTTACGCTTATTCAGTGATTGTCTACAGGTGTTGCAAGACTTTGTATAATCCTCCTTGCGTAGCTGCCGATTTTCCTTAACGTACCAATCCGAGATTACCTTCAGTTGTAGTGCAGTGATGGTTTTAAGGTCATTCTTGAACCACAATCTGTCACAAACCGAGCAAGCATGGCCAAAATCGTTGTCCAGGAAAGTAGGTTGAAATCTCCGTATTGACGATGACCATTTGGTATACCAGGTGAATTGTTCCAGTTGTATTGCTGTTTGGCTTGAAGAAGTAGTCGGTTGTACATCAGTCCGAGAAGATGCTGCTCTACGTTGTCGGAATGCACGTTGCCGTTGAGCGTTAGTTAGGGGAACGCTCGTTCTCTCCGCCACGACAGGAACGCTTGTTCTCTCCACCACAGAACAAGACGTTGAAGCAGGTGACTCTGACGTACCGCTGGTGAGGGCTATGTTAGCAGATTTACGTAGCTTGAACCTGCGTTGCCTCTCCGCAGCCGCTTTTGCAAAGGCTCTTACTTGTTCAGGAGTTCTGGTCAATGCTTTTCGTAGTCTGTACTCACGATGTCGCTGAGCATTCGTTCTGGCGGTAGAGGTGGTGTGTGGAACAACGAAAGGTACTGCAGACGTTGACGGCACGATATCCTCCGTCTCCATTGAAGTACTGGAAGTTGAAGGCACCGTTTCCATTGTTTTGAGAGTGGTGATTCCTGTTGAACATTTGAAATTGAATGGATGAATTTTTAATTTTAAAGAATCAATTTGAAAATCAAAACACTTATTCAGATCGAAGGTTCAAATTTTTGCTAAATAAATTTGAAACTATTTAAAATTTGTAAAATAATAATTAATTAATTAATTAATTTTAAACTAATAATTTACTTAACACTATCAACATTTATCAATAGTATGACATAACCTATAAACTCAGTTTATCAACTTTTCTGTCAATCTAACAATTAATCAATCAATCATAGTTTACGATAATGAAATATCAGTGTACAATTATTTACCTTTATTGTTGTAGTTGTTGTAAATGACGAATCTAAGCACTCCACATTTTCACTACAGACACAGCTGACGATACTTTAACCACACGTGTGAACTTGTATTATGACGCTTTCTTGTTTTTCCAACGCCAAGAACGTTCGAGAAAGACAAAGACAGAGACAAGCATGCGCCGATTCAATGCGCCTAATTCTCTAGCGCTGCGCGCGCAGCTGCGCGCGCAGCACTCTCGTTCGGTGACTCATCGTAACGTTACCGGGCGTTACACTTTTTCATAAGTGACTCCCAGCCGCAACCTAATTTAAGACGTTGTCACGTCAAAAACTTATTTGGAAAACCGTGTAAAAGCGAAAACGTGTAAAACAAGTACCGTGTAAATCGGGGGATAGGTGTATACAGGTTTTCTTTTTGTCTGAATTTACTAAAATTGGTGTTGTGAATCATGTCTTATCCACCACCATTATGTTCAGTTCTAGAGTGATAAACAAAAATGTATTGTTTTAATACGTTTTTAAAGGGAGAGGTGCCACTATTGGTACATAATTAATATATATAACGATTAAAATTTTGCCGTTAGGTTATTGGTTAATAAAAAGAAAGGCTACCTCTTCCGTCAAAATAGATGCAGAAAACGTCATCTCTTGACCATTATGAAAACTATCGGGTCGGTGACAATGTCATAACATAAGTTTTTCCAAATTCAGAACGCCAATATACGTCTATTTTGACAGAGGAGGTAATCTTTCTTTTTTATAGATCAACTAGCCGAATGACCCGGGCAACGCCCGTGTTTTACCCGATTGAATGTTTTGATTCAAATACTATTTGTTACAATTATAATATGGCGCCTTAAATAAATGCATATGTTAGTTAATAACTATAGCCTATGTGCTTTATCTGTCTATGTACTGTTGGCTTCCGTAGGCGTCTCTTACTGGGAAAAAGAAAGAGAGAATTCCATTTGGTTATTAACTAATATATGCATTTATTTAAGGAGCGACCCGCTCCAACACAATAGTTACAAATATGGGGGGGGCATGATGGGGGGGGGGGGGGGGGGGGCAAAGGTGGCGTGATCGTAGCCGACCAATAGGAGGGCGCCATTCCAAAAAAAAAAAGCAAACCGTGACAGAGGCGACGAAGAATGACGCTCGTAACTGTATATAGAATATTGGGGTTTGCCAATGATGAGCCAAGCCCTCCCATTAATTTATCAGTGCTGAAAGAACAGTAGAAAAACAATTTAAATTTCTTATAGATCAATATTCTCCCTTTAACACTTTCGACCCGAGGGACGCGCGTCCTTGCCGATTTTGTATCAAGCCCGAAGGGCGTGAATTCGCGTCCTTGCCGATTTTGCATCAAGTCCGAAGGACGTGAATTCGCGTCCTTGCCGATTTTGCATCAAAGCCCGAAGGACGTGAATTCGCGTCCTTGCCGATTTTGCATCAAGCCCGAAGGGCGTGAATTCGCGTCCTTGCCGATTTTGCATCAAGCCCGAAGGGCGTGAATTCGCGTCCTTGCCGATTTTGCATCAAGCCCGAAGGACGTGAATTCGCGTCCTTGCCGATTTTGCATCAAGCCCGAAGGACGTGAATTCGCGTCCTTGCCGATTTTGCATCAAGCCCGAAGGACGTGAATTCGCGTCCTTGCCGATTTTGCATCAAGTCCGAAGGGCGTGAATCCGCGTCCTTGCCGATTTTGCATCAAGCCCGAAGGACATGAATTCGCGTCCTCGATTTTCAAAATTAAATATAAAATCACCGGCGGTTGACATGAATTCGCGTCCACCAGGATCTTGTTCCTTCTTGTCTATCAGTGGGAGATGTCATCTGACCTAAAGTAAAACATCACGTGAGACAGCCGTTTCAGCAGCTCCTATTGCCTCCTATGCAACTGTGGAATCGTACGTCCTCAAAGTGTTAAATTGTTGATCAAAATTTCGATGAAATAATTAAAAATTTATAGCGCATTATATATTTAAAAATCTTAATTGTAAAACTTAAAGTATCAATTCAATACATTAAAATTAAAGAAGAATTAATAAAGAAACTTTTTGCAATTAATTTGATCGGTGTATACCTTTTTTAATCGTCATTGCAATTATTCCGCAACCTAAACATTAAAATTAAGGAAAAATTGAAACATGTTACAATCTCTATATCTTATTCAATTTTACTTTCTATTCAAAGATTTTTTTAAAAAAGAAATTCAAGATAACGTATTCCATTTTCATAAAAAAAGTACAAAAAGGATGTAAAGATATTAAACTAAGACCACATTACGTTTCCTTTAAGGAAGGATGAGTTCTCGTCTTAAGAAGTTCCCTGAGTCTCTCAGTAAAAAAAAACACTTCTTTGGCGGAATTCTGAAGAATTCATGAATCTTATGTGAATCTTTTGAAAAATTAAAGCCCGGGATCGAATCCCGGATTGGGAACTTTTTGGGGGAAAAAATTTGCTTCAATGACCCCTGATTTTTTCTAAAGTGTTGTGTCGTAATTAGACGTACAACAACTCAAACTTGACCATGACTCTTTATTTAGCTCTTAATCTTCCGTTTGACCAACAACAAATGTCCAATTTATATACACATATATATTTACATAATGAGGCTTTAAAGAATGCAAATAATCTTCATCTATTTACATACACAACATAAAGTTAATATCCCATCGATGATTGCAAATAACCAAACAGGGCTCTGGTACACTTGTAAGTGTAAAAAGTCGAAAGCAAGTCGTTAACTACTCACCATGATTATCATAGCCATGTGCTACGTATACTAAGGATAAGTATAAAATTTCTTATATATATTATGGTATTAGGTAAGAATTCCTATGTGCATCTTCGATATAGAGTAGAACCTCCATGAGAGGACACTCACGCTAGAAAACACCTCTCTATAAAGGACAGTTTTCTTCACCAATACAGTAGAACCTCCATGAGAGGACACTCACGCTAGAAGACACCTCTCTATAAAGGACAGTTTTCTTCACCAATACAGTAGAACCTCCATGAGAGGACACTTACGCTAGAAGACACCTCTCTATAAAGGACAGTTTTCTTCACCAATACAGTAGAACCTCCATGAGAGGACACTCACGCTAGAAGACACCTCTCTATAAAGGACAGTTTTCTTCACCAATACAGTAGAACCTCCATGAGAGGACACTCACGCTAGAAAACACTTCTCTATAAAGGACAGTTTTCATTTGTAAAATTACCATTTTTACAATTTAGTATCTCTCCGGTAAGAGGACACCTTTCCCTAAAGGTCAATTTGGCTCTGCAATTAGATGTCTTTTACAAGGAGGTTCTACGGTATCGCCTAAATATGGTTCAGTAATTACAACACTAGATTTTGACAAATCCAGGAAACGCCTACCCACGGTTTCAAAGATATTGAGTGGTCTATAATTGGGAAAGAGAGAGAAAGAGAAGAGATAAAAAGAGAAGTTATTTGATGTTGATTGCTTCTGCATCGGATTTCAGGAGAACCACTGAGGGGCTTTTATTTAACTCGGACGTCTTCAATGATATCATAGCCATTTGTTCTTATTGACGTTTAGATTTGGTCATGTTTGACCGACATCACATATATAATATACATTTATATATATATATTTTTTTTCATAGTTTTGATGAACTTTTAAAAGGAGAGATATCCCTTTTGATACATATTTTAATGTATATCTTATTAGATAATAAAAAGGCATATATTGAATTGAATAACAGATTTATTTGCTAATATTTCGGTTGGCTGAATGCCAACCGTATTTTATATATAAGAGCATATTTTATAATTTAGGGTTTTAAAAAATAAGCTACTCGATTATAAACAAATAATTATTTTTAAACTTTTAATTAAAATGTGACTGCACTTAGGAAAAAAAAACTTTCTAAAAATCAAATATATATTTTTTATAAATATCACTACATATATATATTGTAGTAAACAGAGCGAATGACTAAATTTTCAGTCGATTAAAAAAATACCTGAAAAATTAATTAACTATTTCTTATATTAGAATCACAAATTTTATTCAAAACAATTAATAAAATCCCAAAAAATAATAAATAATTTAATATTAAAATATTTCGTGTATGTAACACAATATATAAAAATATATAAAAATTAAAATAAATACTATGTATATAAATGCTGAGAAAAGATAGTTCAATTATAAAACAAAAAATATATATATACTTTGATAAATAAAATATATTTTGAAAATAAAGCAATCCATTTAAATCAAATTCCAATCCAAATACAAAAAGCAATCCAATTAAATAAAATATATGTACAGAAAATAAAATATATAAAATAAAATATAATGTAAATAACAGTGTATAAATATATTATTATATACTCTAATAGTAGATAATTCTATACAAATTTAATGTGACATGATTCATTTATAACGTATTTTGTTATGAGAAAAAAAAATACCAAACGAATATTTAAAAAAAAAAAAAATGGCGGGCGTTCTGTATTTTCAAAAAAATAAAAAAGAAATTAAATAGATCAGGCGCGATAACGTATGGCTTTCTACGAGTAGAAATACCAGCAATTTTCTATAAAATATATCTTATGGTGTAAGAGTTTGGTAGAAATAAAAGTATTATTACAAATTAAATTACTGCCCAGCTATAATAGCTATTATTACCATCTCCATCGGAGCTGTCAAAACGTCCCCACTATATATCACTGAGTGGATACTCTGTGGTTATTTCTGTCCACTGATTCTAAAAGGGTGACCCTCTATAGAGATATTTTTATACAATATTATTTTGTTAAGTTAAAGCTCAAATGTATTTAGTTCTTATTGTTAAATGTTCTCTATATATACGTTAATCTAATAAAAAACGCGACATCTTGGATAAAAAAATAATCAACGTTTTTATTCCAAGATATTTCGACAATCAGAGACGATTTATATATACATTAAAATATTTATATGTAAATGTATTACCAGATTTTAACAAAGTAATGGATTTAATACCACTTCAATTAAGACTCCAGAAATTAGAATGGAACTTCAAAGTACTTCAAGGGATATACCAGAAGAAGAAACAACCTTAAAGATATTGTACCAGAAGATCAGATTAATATATCTGATATGGACTGCTAATATTGTTGGAATATTACAGAGTAACAATGGCTATAGATGAGACTGAGTTTGAAAAGGAACTTGTATGTAAATAATCTTTATTTATTTTTTGTTGTTTTCATGTAAAACATATACCAAGATTTGTTTTGTATAATTGCTATTAATAATAAATAATATGCTAAGTTAAATTGGTTACGTCCTTCTTACTTATTTTAATTATATAACAAATACCAAAATGAATCATCCAGTAAGGTCTTTCTTAGAATTAAAACAAGATTGTCATCTCTAGAAGTGGAAAACAAGTAAAGATTCCTTCTAATTTTAAGGACATGATTAGGTACTGACTTGAACAAGAGATTATTTCGAATAGCGTCTATATATATATATGAAAAAACAATAGAAAAAAATAAAAGATAAGTGGGTCAGCTGTTGATATTAAAATATCTCTGTAAAGCACATGTGCTCCTGGTCAGGATATGCCATTTTTAATATATATGTGTATATATATAAGTGTTCTGAGAAGATAAGATGAATCGACATAATAACTAAATTTCGTATTTATTTTGATAATTAATATTTGTACCAAATTCAATTTGATTATAAATAAATATAATTAAATATAGAAAGGTATGAAATTAATTAAATATATAATCAATACAACATATAGAGATTAAAAGTGAACTTTTTAAAAATAAATATTTATTAATTAAAACTCAAATAATAATAAACAATTTCTCAATCTCGATATTAATTATATAAAGTTATATTTTAAATATATTTTACATTATCACACCTTACTTTTTCAAAACATTTATATCGTCTGATTAAAATGCAATTCAACAGATAATATTTCTTTTCAATTTATTTAAATATAATTTAAATAAATAATTAAAATAATTTATATATTTCAGTTTATATACATATATATAAGAAATTATCCCCTTTATATATATATTATATTTATAAAATATTATCCCTCTAAAACACACTAAATATAATATATAACTCATTTAATAAAATACTTATCAAAATTTATAGTCTAATATAAACATTATATAAAATTTATAACCCACTATGATTTTAAAATGTTACCAATTTATTTTCTCAAAAGGTAACAAAATTTCTTGGAGTTTTAAGGAATATACATTTTGTTATAAAGAATTCAAAATACATATTGCATTTATATTTCAAAGTATTATTTTTATCTAAATGTAAAGGAAAATATTTTATTTTATATTTTGTGAAATATAAAACTTCTTCAACTTTCAGAAATATTAAATTTGAGTTTTAAAATAGTTTGAAAAATTGTAATGCGTTAAATATATATATTTGAATAATTTCAATGTTATAGAATTTAATGAAAGATTTTTATTTCGCGAAAATTGTTCCTAATATATTTTAGATCATTAAAAGCATGTTTGTCAATTAATTTGTATGTAAAAAACTCAAATAAACAATTTTAAAAGTTTTAACACAAATAAAATGTATTTAATTTATAAAATTGAAAAGAGAGAGAGATAATTTTTTAGTCACGTTTCAAAAATTTCAGAGACATTTTTAAAATTCACCTTTTGTTTTTTTTGGGGGGGTCAGTGGAAGGCTGGTTAAACCGTTTGGTTTTCGACCACTACGACCCGGGTTCGATTTCCGCATTGGACACTTTTTTCTGTTTAAAAAAAAAATGCTCCAATGGCCCCCGATTCTTGCAAAAGTCCAACCCCACCAGCGAGTGCAAGTAACCAAACGGGGCTCTGGCACATTTGTAAGTGCAAAGTCGAACTGCTTTTCACATGTGTAAACATGTGGTGCGCTTACAGTAAAAGCAGTCGCTAACTACCCACCATGATTATCATGGCTTTGAGATAAGAAAGAAGAAGAAGACCTTTTGTTTTTAGTTATTTATTTTAGATAGTTTTTATATTTTTCTATATTTTTATATGGTTTTCATTTTAAAAACAAATCTTATGGCGTTTTAAGGCGCCCAACATTTTTATACAATCAATCATTTTAAAAATGCGATATATGCGATAAATTTTTATCTTTTTGATAATTTCACAGACTACTATTACACATATCAATATAAAGAATAATATTATATTAAATATTATTTTTAAAAAGCAATCCATAACGCTAAATATAATTTATTTTTAATTAAAAAGGCCTATATTGGACCAAAAAATCATTTATTTTATCAATATCTCAGTTGGCTGAACGCCAACCTTCATCAAGGTATTAATGTTATAATACCTTGATAAAGGTTGGCGTTTAGCCCACTGAAATATTGGTAAAATAAATGATTTTTGATCCAATATATGCCTTCTTAATTAAAGATTTATTTATAGACCAATACATCAAGTTTAATAGATTCTGCAGGATGTATATTTCAAGGCGAAAGTGTTGACTGTACATATTTCAAGCTACTACTTATAATTACTATATGTAAAATTTGACATCGAACGTTTAATTTTCATGATTCCCAATGTTCAATTGTATTAATTGTATATAATTTTAAATATACACGCAATTATCCAAATTGTGGATATGGCGTGTCTCTCCCAACTGTTAAATAATAATAAAAAAAAATTATGGATTGCTCTATTTTCAAAATAATTTATTTTGTTTTTTTAAATTTGCATGGATTTTGAAGCTATTTCAAAAGTAATATTCTTTTGTGGTTTAAGATACGAGACACGGGTAAAATTTCAAGAATAATTAAGCCTAAATATATGTTGATATATACTATAATCGAATTATTCTCACATCGTTAAAATTTGCCATTTACAGGATAAAAAATCAAACTTCAGATTTCTATAAACATACATAATCATCCCTCCCATACTGCTGTAATATTCCAATAAGGCTGTTTCGTTTTTATACTGGTACTGAAGCTGATTTCAAGGAAAATATATTTCAAAATAACTATGGACATAGAATTTGAGTACAGTAGTGTTGACTTTGCTTAGAATGTTTAATGAAACTGATTCCAATAATTATTAATTAAACATTATATTTATTGATTTACAAGAGAGAGAACAAAATATAAAAGATAAACTTATATCATATTAAACAAAGGAACTTTTTTTTCTAATAGTTAGAGCCTATTTACTTGTGATCTTACACCCACTCTGTGGTAACAGTTAATTAATATATATACAACAAGTAGATATACATATAATTATAAATGTGAAAAAAATAACAATAATAAATATTTTAAAAGTTCAGCTGTTGATATTAAAAATAAAAAAAGAGCAATTTCTGACAGATTACAGGAGCTTTTTATCTAACACTCATGATAAATAAAGAAATTGGGTTGACCAAATATCACGGAAATATTTTAAAAGGCATTTAGTTTATTTTTGTTCCGCTAGATGGCGCTCGGCCATCTAAAATGCTTGTGTGAGCGGTCAGGAAATGCTCTTTTTATGTTTATATTTATAAATATATAATATGTTGCGAACATATAACAAATGGCACGCTAATGTATAATACTTATAATGAAGGATTATTCCAACCAAATTTCTTACATAACAGGATAAACGATATTGTAGGGAAACAAAGAAGACTTAGAGCCTGTTGCATATAAACCATCAGAACATCTGCTAAATTCATGACAGAGTAACTTATACCAAAGACAGAGATCACTGGAGGAAACTTGATGACAAAGGAACAACCCTACCTTTAATAGAGGAGAATAAATGAAATGAAGAATGATTCTCATAATTCCAGGACAATGTCTAGTCAAGAGTAGATTACAAAACAGAATGGATATCATAGATAGAGATTACTGTAGGATCTTTGCTGATAAAGGAACAATCCTACCATTGATAGATGAGAATAAATTAAATGAAGAATGATTGTCTCAGAATTCTAAGAGAGACTATACCTCTAGTCAAGAGTAAATCACAAGGCAGAAAGGATACCAAAAAAAAAACAGAGATCCCTGGAAGATTCTTGCTTGCAAAAGAACAACCTACCTTTATATATAACAGATGATAATAAATAAAATGAAGAATGATTCTCATAATTCTAGGACAATACCTATCCAAGAGTATAACACAAGACAGAATGGATACCAAAGACAGATATTACTGGAGGATCCTTTCTTTCAAAGGAATAATCCAACTATTGACAGATGCGAATAAATGAAATGAAGAACGATTTTCATAATTCTAGGAAAATACCTAGACAAGAGTAAATCACAAGGCAGAAAGGATAACAGAAAACAGAGACTACTGGAAAATTCTTGCTGGCAAAGAAAAAACCTACCTTTAACAGATAAATGAAATGAAGAATGATTTCGATATTGTGATAATTATAGGCGAATATCTATCCAAGAGCTAGACACAAGGCAGAATGGATACCAAAGTTACATATTACTGGAGAAACCTTGCTGGTAAAGAAGAACAATTCTAACCTTAACAGATGACAATAAATGAAATGAAGAATGATTTTTTCGCTATTGTAAGAATTTTATAACAATATCTATCCAAGAGCTATGCACACACACAAGGCAGAAAGGATACCAAAGACAGGTTCTCTGGAGAAACCTTGCTACCAAAGGAACAACCCTACCTTTAACAGATGAGAATAAATGAAATGAAGAATGATTGTCAGAATTCTAGGATAATGACTAGCCAAGAGCTAGGTACAAGACCGAATGGATACCAGAGACAGAGTTTACTGTAAGATTCTTTCTGGAAAAAGAACAAACCTACATTTAACAGATGAGAATAAATGATATGAAGAATGATTGTCAGAATTCTAAGAGAGACAATACCTCTAGTCAAGAGTAAATCACAAGACAGAAAGGATACCAAAGACAGGTTCACTGGAGAAACCTTGCTACCAAAGGAACAAACCTACCTTTAACAGAAGAGAATAAATGAAATAAAGAATGATATTCATAATTCTAGGACAAAAGTCTAGTCAAGAGTAAACTACAAGACAGAATAGATACCAAAGACAGATATTACTGGAGGATCCTTTCTTTCAAAGGAATAATCCAAATAATGACAGATGAGAATAAATGAAATGAAGAAAGATTGTCATAATTCTAGGACAATACCTAGACAAGAGTAAATCACAAGGCAGAATAAATACCAAAAAAAACAGAGATTACTGGAAAATGCTTGCTGGCAAAGAACAAACCTCCCATTAACAGATAAATGAAATGAAGAATGATTTCGATATTGTGAGAATTCTAGGCCAATATCTATCCAAGAGCTAGACACAAGGCAGAATGGATACCAAAGTTACATATTACTGGAGAAACCTTGCTGGTAAAGAAGAACAATTCTAACCTTAACAGATGAGAATAAATAAAATGAATAATTTTTTCGCTATTGTAAGAATTCTAGGACAATGACTAGCCAAGAGCTAGGCACAAGACAGAATATATACCAAAGACAGAGATTACTGGAGAAACCTTTCTGCAAAAGGAACAATCCTACCTTTAATAGATGAAAATAAATAATTTAAAGAATGATTATCAGAATTCTAGGACAATATCTATCCAAGAGCTAGGCACAAGGCAGAATGAACACCAAAGACAGAGTTTACTGTAAGATTCTTGCTGGAAAAAGAACAAACCTACATTTAACAGATGAGAATAAATAATATGAAGAATGATTATCAGAATTATAGGACAATATCTAGTTAAGAGCTATGCACAAGACAAAAAGGATATCAAAGACAGGTTCACTGGAGAAACCTTGCTACCAAAGGAACAACCCTACCTTTAAAAGATGAGAATATATTAAATGAAGAATGGTTGTCAGAGTTCTAAGAGAGACAATATCTCTAGTCAAGAGTAGGTCACTAGACAGAAAGGATACCAAAAAACAGAGATCACTAGAAGATTCTCTCTCTCTCTTGCTGGCAAAAGAACAAACCTATAACAGATGAGAATAAATTAAATGGAGAATGATTTTCAGAATTTGAAGACAATACCTACCCAAGAGTATAACACAAGACAGAATGGATACCAAAGAGAGATATTACTGGAGAAACCTTGTTGTTAAAAGAACAAACCTATCATTGACAGATAAGAATAAATGAAATGAAGAATGGTTTATTCGCTATTGTAAGAATTCTATACCAATGCCTAGCCAAGAGTAAACCACAAGACAGAATGGATACCAATAACATTTTCACTGGAGAAACCTTGCTGCCAAAGGAACAAACCTACCTTTAACAGAAGAGAATAAATGAAATAAAGAATGATATTCATAATTCCAGGACAATACTAAGTCAAGAGGAAACCACAAGACAGAAGCCCTGCCTAAGAAGCAACCAAGGCTCCACCAAGTCTTTGTTATAATTAGGTGGAAGATAAAAAGAGGTAATTAGTTTTGAAAATTTTGTTTTTCACCTCCCCAGGATTAATTATCAAATAAAGGCCAATTTCCAAGAGTTTTTTTTTTCATCTTTCGCGCTTGTCAATGAATTTAAGAGGCGATTCGACGTCTAGCGGCTTAACAAGACTTTTTGTACCGTTCCGTCATGGATAATCAATATAGCCAGACATCATGATGATAATTTGATGGGTGTTGTGGATAGTTTATTTAACGTTAATTATAGTTTTCTGATTGATTGATTGATTAATTGATTATTAGTGGGTACTATAGTAAAACGGAAGGATTTAACATATTTATCTGACAAGGTACAGACACCACATTCAGAATTTTCAAAAAAGATCCGAGCTGTATGCAAGATATTTGAAATTTTCTTTAAAGAAAAAGGCACATCTCTTTATAGTATAACTAAATGTTATTGATGGCTTGCGCCATCTATCGGAATAAAAATCAACAAATCGTTTATTATTATTATTTCAGAATTTTCTAAGAAGAGATAAAAAGTTGACGGCTTGACGAGTGTCTCTTTATTGAAAAGGTAAAAGCTTGGCGAGCTTTCGGATAATAACCTCCTTTAACAGGCTGAATACTTATTAGAAATGATATCTGGCGATTGTTTATCGTATTGTAATTCCATAATATTTGGCAAAATATTGTTCTTATTAAATCAAGACAAAAAGGCAATCATGAACGTAGTTAGGGGTGTGTATTCCTTTATAAATGTTGTACAGACTGTACATCTCAGTACAGCTCAATACAATATTACAGAGGTATGGTAGATTAAACTGGCGAAACCGCTGGGAGAGTTCACTATCCTTCCTGAGAAAGGATAAGGATATACAGAAGAAGGATACAAAATCAAAGACTATCATCCTTCTGTGATCAACATGGGTTGATGCCTTGACCTAACCAATTTGATGACAACCCTTGTAGAATAAACAAGACACATAAACGCTATCAGCTTGCTTCGTACAGACTTGAAGAAAAAAAGAGGACTGCAGAGAAAAGTTAGCAACTTAAAATAATTTTATTGCCCCACTTAACATGGGACATCAAAAATTATGAGCAGCACGGCGATAAATTGCCCCTCGTTTATGGCGGCTATTTTTAAAAACCAAACATCCTTTGGGAGGCTTCCGTAGTTTTACCCATGTTGTGGAGGTTATTGTAGCCACTCCTCCTTCAATGCCTTCCTCTACTGAGGGTGGGCCACATGGTCTCTCCATATCTTCCTCCTTCAGTGCCTTCCTCTACTGAGGGTGGGCCACATGGTCTCTCCATATCTTCCTCCTTCAATGCCTTCCTCTACTGAGGGTGGGCCACATGGTCTCTCCATATCTTCCTCCTTCAGTGCCTTCCTCTACTGAGGGTGGGCCACATGGTCTCTCCATATCTCCCTCCTTCAATGCCTTCCTCTACTGAGGGTGGGCCACATGGTCTCTCCATATCTCCCTCCTTCAATACCTTCCTCTACTGAGGGTGGGCCACATGGTCTCTCCATATCTTCCTCCTTCAGTGCCTTCCTCTACTGAGGGTGGGCCACATGGTCTCTCCATATCTCCCTCCTCCAATACCTTCCTCTACTGAGGGTGGGCCACATGGTCTCCTAATATCTTCTTCCTTCAGTTCCTTCCTCTAATGAGGGTGGGCCACATGGTCTCTCCATATCTCCCTTCTTCAATACCTTCCTCTACTGAGGGTGGGCCACATGGTCTCTCCATATCTCCCTTCTTCAATACCTTCCTCTACTGAGGGTGGGCCACATGGTCTCTCCATATCTCCCTCCTTCAATGCTTTCCTCTACTGAGGGTGGGCCACATGGTCTCTCCATATCTCCTTCCTTCAATGCCTTCCTCTACTGAGAGTGGGCCACATGGTCTCTCCATATCTCCCTCCTTCAATGCCTTCCTCTACTGAGGGTGGGCCACATGGTCTCTCCATATCTCCCTCCTTCAATGCCTTCCTCTACTGAGGGTGGGCCACATGGTCTCTCCATATCTCCCTCCTTCAATACCTTCCTCTACTGAGGGTGGACCACATGGTTTCTCCATACTTTCTCCTTCAATGCCTTCCTCTACTGAGGGTGGGCCACATTGTCTCTCCATATCTCCCTTCTTCAATGCCTTCCTCTACTGAGGGTGGGCCACATGGTCTCTCCATATCTCCCTCCTTCATTGCCTTCCTCTACTGAGGGTGGGCCACATGGTCTCTCCATATCTCCCTCCTTCAATGCCTTCCTCTACTGAGGGTGGGCCACATGGTCTCTCCATATCTCTCTCTTTCAATGCCTTCCTCTACTGAGGGTGGGCCACATGGTCTCTCCATACTTCCTCCGCCATCTCCTCCTGTCGTCCAGTCCATTGTTTTAGATCGTCTGTGTATCCCTGTCGTCTCCTTCCACTCGATCTCTTCCCCTGGAAATTTCCCTCCAACACTGTTGTGAAAATATTGTAGACACTTTGTGTTGCGATCAATAATAATCAGCTACGACAATATAGGTTTATCCAACATCCATTGGTAGATTAAACTGGCGAAACCTCTGAAAGGGTTCACCACTGATGAGCCAAGCCTTACCATTAATTTGTTCATTGAAGTAAGGACAGTAGATGAAATTGTTTAATTTTATAAAAGAATCATACGCGTCTATAATAGTTTAAAATTTTCATAACTGTGATATGCAAAGCATTCTACGTCTTTAAAAAAACAATTGTCACAATTAAAAATTTTATTAATAAATAATGATACACGCTACCTAATTAAAATAATTCACCAGTTTCTCACAACAAGGCTATAAATCTGTATGAGTGTAAGTGTGATAAAGAAATAAGCAATATCCAATCAAATTTATTTCCAGTAGCCGATAACAAAACTGATTTCCCACACACACACAACTAAAAAAGCCAATTTTTTGGTGCCATTCCCCCGGATTTATTATGCTATGTAAAAATAACAATCTGTCCCCGTAAAAAAACATCAATAAATCGATAATTTTCGATCAGATTGATTTCTAGGGATGTGTCAGCCTTCACCACGACAGTGGCAAATTGATTGTCATCTTTCTGGAAAAATTCCTTTTTTAACGTTTAACTTCTTTTTATTTATTTACAATCGTCATCACAGTACACTACCTAATTTACATATGTTAGCTACTACACATATATATATGTATTTAATTATACAATTATCTTATAATTATAATATGATAGCCTGCCATTTATATATATGAAAAATGAAAGAATTAAAGCATCGAATGTTTCTTTTAAACATAAAACAAAATTACTATAAAAATATAAACAGTAGAAATACGTTTCACGAATAAAGAAACGCATTGCTATCGTTTATATTTTTATATTTTATAAAACAAAATCAAATGATAGAATTCTCTGTAATATAAATTGTAACTAAACACTGTTTCTTGTTTCTTAGAACGGTTTCCTTATACATTTTGGAGATATGTAAATAATATATTAAATTAGATTATAAGATTATTATTTTATTTCCAAAGCGCTATATCCCGCAACGGATACTTGCGCCAAACAAGGAGAAAAGTTTATTTACATAAGTTATTTACATTATTCAACGCATGAAAACATCAGAGATCCAGATTTTGTAGAAAGTTCAGAATGTATTTACAAAATGAATTGGACTTTAAATATGATTTTTTATCGGAAATCAAATCAATTCATTTCGTTTTACACTCCTGTAGAAGGGTTTGTGATACTCGAAAGCTTGAGAGATCGTTTAAATAAAACAAGAAACTTAAAATTTGCATAATGCCTACAAACACACTTAATTGACAAGTACTCCCTATGTGACCTCCCATAACCCTAATTCTGTAAAAAAAGAAGGAAAAAAAAAATGTCTCCCAAGGATGTCCAATTAAGTTATGGTCTCTTTTGTGCCATAGGAATTTCCTTTACCAAAGGATTCTTCCATGGCTTTTGGTCTCTGCAACAAGGGGCTTTTTTTTTCTCTATTATGGAGGAGAAGCGGAGCGTTTGAAAGGGGAAAATATCGGTAGGGGAAACGCTACCATGCGTTGCATCCCTTTTTTTTACTTCTTCTATCCAATGTTAGTATATATATTTTCTCTTAAAATAACTATTTTTTTATTGTGTTGTATTCCCTGTGTTATGTATATATAGCCCTTAGAAGAGAAAACCCTCGTAAAGATTTTTATTGATAAACTACTCTCTCTTAGAGCGAATAAATTAATATTAATGGCCAATATGCAAATATGTTCAGTGATGTTGAACTCCCGGTTTGAAAAGGAATTCTCCTTGTTGATTTATTTCTCCACTAACTATTGTGTGTTAAATCTTTTCTTATTTTTTTCTGTTAAAAATCGATATGATATAAGGTCGAGGTTATGTATTTGTGCGTTGTTTTTAGATAAAAGTATGTATATATAATATAAAAAAAGATATTTTCTGTTTGAATTTAGATCATGTTGAGGATTATTGTAATGATGATGCAGTCGTGGTTATATCTTGAAATAAAAATAATAATGGTTTTGATCAGAGATTTCTTTATTTGAGCTCAGGAATATATATGAATACCATAATTTGATAAAAGTAATGCCTGGCTTAAGGCGAGTAGAATAAGGAAAACAAAAGATTATTTACATAATGTACAAAAGTTTTGAGCTGGCCATTGGGATAGAGAAAATATGGTTTTACGGGCTACTAACCAAAAGTTATGATTTTTGAGCCCAGAAAGCCATTGGGATAAAACAACAACGAGTTTTTATAGGGGAAGAGTGACCTCTGGCGGTCGATTTAGCAGAGTATTTGAATCTATGAAATTATAATTTTTTTTAAATAAAATAATATCCCTATATAACATATATATAGTTAAAGCCTTTATTATTTTTCGTTTAAAATATACATTCATAGACAAAACTAAAGGAAATTGTACCTTAAAGCATGTATATCGGAATTAAGACAATAAAATGGATGATATTTGATACACAGTCAAATTTATTGAAGACACATGAGATAAACAAGTGTGAACAAAATTGCCTCTGTCTCCTTCAAAAAAAAAAATAATAATAAATAGACGGCCGGTGACATCAAAGACTTCCTTAAGTTTTGCTAATAAGTGTAGTTTGTGTGGTTGAGAAAGGTAAAAGATATCGATTTAGCATTTCATATTTATATAATGGATTTACAATTTCCTTTTTCATGATTATAAAGAAGAAATTGTTCATGTGATATGTGTACAATCCCCCCTCAAATGTTAATTGTTACATATATATAGGATTTTACATAAAGTATGTGTGAAATTTCATTAACAGAATCTCTATAACATTGGAACTCTAAGTTTGAGAAAGCTAGCAGTTTTTCTGCAAATACCTCTTGCTTACTTTACTTTTAATTTGGCCTTGTAACTTTTTAGAGAGAAAAAATAACAATATCATTGATTTATTGTTGTCTATGACTGGGTGAAGTAGAATGCGTCTGCCTTTGTCATTAAGACTGGGAGCGCTACTCAGTGGCAGGCCACTGACTTAGCTTCAATATGAAATGGCCGCCTCTGACATGAGGAATAGACGCCATGTGCAGCAGCTCCTAACCTGGAGTACAGACATCCTGTATTCCTGGATTAGGAGCCCTTACAGGGTACTATCAGCCGGGCCAGCTGAGACCAGGTTTTTTAGTGAGCTTGTTACTGCTCCCCCTCCTCCCCATCTTGAGTCTTCCTCCAGACAAGAACAGTATAAACCGCTCTAAGTTCAATGTTGAGATAATAATCGCTTTAAATATACATTAGAACAATCTCACCCCAATGCTAAACGTAAAAGTAATGATAAAAAAATGAACCACAACACAAGTTTTATAAAATCCAGACAAAAAGTAAACAACCTGTATACTTGTCCCCATCTCCTTTGACTATAACCCTCATCAGTATACAGGGGCGGCTTCGATTTCATAAACATCCTACGATAGGAGTTATAAAATCGGACGAATTTGACCAAAAAAAGGTGTTTAAACTGATGTAGTGACAAGACAGATTTTTAAACAAATAAAAGGAAGTTCCAAAAATGCAATATAACAGCGGTATGGTAGATTAAACTGGCGAAACCGCTGGGAGGGTTCACCACTGATGAGCCAGGCCCTCCCTTTAATTTTTCCATCGCAGTAAGGACAGTAGAAATTGTTTTATTTTAAAAAGAATATTACGCCTCTAAAATAGTTTTATAATTTGATAACAGATGGCGCTCTAGTACATCGTAAATTAAAACTTGCAGAAGGATGGTATTCATGTATCAAAAGGAAAACCTCTCCCTTTAAAAATACTTTAAAGCAATGCATTAACTTTATTAACAACCTATAACACGATATCCCAAACTCAGGGATATTTACGTCAATACATTTATTTACAATACTATAAAATAATACCTTGCATCAATATTGAGTAAAATCAATCATTCCTCCAGGGAGAAGTGTCTTTTCAAAACATTTTTATTGTTCTCTAGCTTTCAAGTACGGACGCCCTTCTACAGGAAAAAACATGTTACCGTGTCACAACATACCAGGTTTTCTCCTGTAGAAGGGCGTACGTGCCCGAAAGCTAGAGAACAATAAAAATGTTTGTGAAAAGACACTTCTTCCCTGGAGGAATGATTGATTTTACTCAATATTTCTTTACATAATAACAAATTGGCTATATACAAGGAGAAAGATCAAGGAGACAAACATACAAAAGCAATTCCCTCAGAATTTCCGTCCCTATCTTTCCCAGTTCAAAAGATAGTTGTATATATATCTACAAAATTAATTAAAATTTTATATGTTCTTTCTCATCTACGAATTCATGTAGCTGTCTGATGCCACCAAATTTTCTTTCCCTATAAAGCAATGCATTCTTTAACAATATCTGAGCAAAGTGCGCTCAGACTTAGAACAATGTGTATGCCACATAAATGTGTATTTTTCAAAAGGAGAGGTGCCTTTTTTGATATATATGTTATGTTAAAATATTATTTTATTTAAAATTATATTTCATAGGTTCAAATACTCTGCTAAATCGACGGCCAGAGGTCACGCTTCCCCTATAAAAACTCATTGTTGTTGTTGTTTCCCGATGGCCGGCTCAAACTTTTGTACATTATGTAAATAAGTTTTTAATTTTTTTATTCTTACGCCTTAAGTCAGGCAGTGCTTTTATCAAACTATGTTTTTATATATTCCTTTAGTTCAATTAAAGCTATTTCTAATCTTCATTATTTTTATTATTATACTTTCAAGATTTTAACCACGACTGCATTACCCTAGCATAATCCTCAAGATAATCAAAATCAACAGAAATCTCTTTTTATAATATATCCATAGTTCATCTAAAATACCCATTCGAAGAGTCAAGCATCAGTATCACTATAAAAGGAAGTTCCAAAAATGCAATATAACAGCGGTGTGGTTAGATTAAACTGGCGAAACCGCTGGGAGGGTTCACCACTGATGAACCAGACCCTCCCATCAAATTTTCCATTACAATAGTAGACAGTATAAATTGTTTATTTTTAAAAAGAATCATACGCGTCTATAATAGTTTTGAATTTTGATAACAGATGGCGCGCTAATGTATCATAATATAATTGTGTGTTTTTACACAATAAATTTAACTACAAGGTATTGAATAAGATAACCTGAATGAATAACATCTATAAAAGGAAAAATGACTTATCTATCTTGAGAAATCACCAACAACAAAAAAATTAATAGAAAACTTTGCCCTGAGACATATAAATAATTTTTAGAGAAAACATCCGTTCAAAAATCCCCCCCAAACTTAATTTAATTTCCTAACACACAAAATCGTTTATGTTCTGAAAAGAAACTAATTTAAAAGCGCCCTTCTCTGAATATAAATCAAAAATCAATAAATTTCTTTTCATCGTTTCTCCATTAGTATAACTATTTGAAAGCTAATCTGCGTCTGCGTATTTTTGATGTCTATCGGTACAATATGTATATATGTATGCCATGTATATATGTAGATGCAAATTTTGCTGGAAGGATATTGATCTACAAAAATATAGATCTCCTGTCAAAATAGCTGCTTTTGTCACCGACCCGAGTCCGGTAGTTTTCCGAGATGATCGTTAGATGGGGTTTAGTTTGAGCAACTATTTTAATGGGAGACGTGACTTTTATACACCTATATTTATACCGATAGATGGCGCAAGCCATCAGCAACTTTCAGTTTCACGATAAAGAGATGCCTTTTTCTTTTTCATACCTATATATATCAATAATTTGTTATTATCAATAATTTAAAATTAATAGGAGGGCCTGGCTCATCATTGGTGAACCCTCCCAGCGGTTTCTTCAGTTTAATCTACCATACCGCTGTTATATTGCATTTTTAGAACTTCCTTTTATAGTGATACTGTTGCTAGGCTCTTGGAATGGGTATTTTAGAATAACTATGGACATAAACTTTGAGGACAGTAGAATTACATACACAATTATAAATATATAAATATTAATTTTCCATTAAAGTAAGGGCAGTAGAAATTGTTTAATTTCAAAAAGAATCTTACGCGTTTAAAATAGTTTCGAATTTTGATAACAGATGGCGCGCTAGTGCATCATACCTATATATATATATCTCAAAATGGTACCTCTCCCTTTAAATAAGTATTAAAAAAATGCATTTAGTTTATCATAGGTTGTATCTATATAGGTAGGCAGCTATTTTATTCCTTAAAAAAAAACTGAAAAAGAAGGGATTGTTACTGTTCAAGACATTAGTGCAATACCAGGCCAACCTGTGACAAAGGTGGAGCACTCTCAGGCAATCCACTAGCTTCCAAATAGCGAAGTAATAACTTAAACTCCAACGGGACATTTCTATTGGCTATTTATTTGCAAAGAACACTTTGATTTTAAGAAATTTGAATTATTTTAGATGCGTATGATTCTTTTTAAAATAAATCAATTTCTACTGCCCTTGCTGCAATAATAAAATAATTGGAGGGCCTGGCTCATCAGTGGTGAACTCTCCCAGCGGTTTCGCCAGTTTAATCTATCATACCGCATATTACATTTTTCGGTTTTCTTTTTATATTTATTTATATGAACTATGGACATAAGCTTTAAGGACAGTAGAAATACATATAATGATGAATATATAAATAAACGCTGGGAAGGTTCACCTCTGATGAGCCAGGCCCTCCTATTTTTTTATCATTGCAGTAAGGACAGTAGAAAATTGTTTTAATTCAAAAAAGACTCATAGGCGTCAAAAATAGTTTATATTTCTGATAACAGATGGCGCGCGGTAAGGCATCATATTAATAGTGCCCTTGATTGGAAACACACGAGATAACCAAGTGTGAACAACATTGTCTCGTCTCCTTAAAAAAAAACAACGACTAGTGATATCAAAATATGAAACCCCCTTAAGTTTTGTCCATGAGTGTATATATATGTGAAAAATAATAAAAAATTGAATAATAAAATTAAATTAAAATATTTTGATTATAATAAAAAAAAAGAAAACTTATTTACATAATGTACAAAGGTTTTGAGCCGGCCAACGGGATAGAACAACAATGAGTTTTTATAGGGGAAGAGTGACCTCTGGCGGTCGATTTAATAAAATTTTATTAAAATCAAAGAGGGTATATCCTGAACACGAGTACATGAGCTTTTTAGATGGCAGAGCGCCATCTAGTGGATCAGAATTCAACTAAATATTGATTTAACATGTTCCCTGATATTTGGTCAACCCATTCTCTTGATAAATCAAGAAAAGTCATCTACGGATGCTTTTCGTAGACACTCCTCGAACATTTTTGGTCGCAGTGGTACAGCCTACACCACGCTGACAAGGGCCAACAGTCCGAAACGCGTTCGTAGATAGTTGTTCTTGATTTATCAAGAGAATGGGTAGACCAAATATCAGGGAACAGATTAAATCAACGTTTAGTTGATTTCTGTTCTACTAGATGGCGCTCTGCCATCTAAAAATAGCTCATGTGCTCGTGGTCAGGATATGCCTTTTTTGATTTTAAGACATATATATGTTATATAAAAATATTATTTTATTTTAAATTATAATTTCATAGATTCAAATACTCTGCTAAATCGACCGCCAGAGGTCACTCTTCCCCTATAAAAACTCGTTGTTGTTCTATCCCGTTGGCCGGCTCAAAACCTTTGTACATTATGTAAATAAGTTTTCTTTTTTTTTTTATTCTTACGCCTTAAGCCAGGCAGTACTTTTACCAAATTATGTATTTTATATATTCCTTAGCTCAATTAAAGCAACCTCTGATCAAAACCATTCTTATTATTATTCTTTCAAGATTTTAAACACGACTGCATTAACATAGTATAAATCCTCAAGATAATTAAATACAAGCAGAAAATCTCTTTTCTTTATATAAGATATATATGCCAACACCTATATAGCGAAAAATTCTTTATAAAGAAACGATCTGAAAAAAAAAACTCTTTGTAACATAAAAACTCAAAGGAAAAAATACTTCCAATCAATTTAAAGGTAATATTTCACTATATCGAAATTTTCTCATTCTAAGAACAAAGTATTTATAATGGGACCACAGTAATCTTTAATGTTTGAAATGTGGAACAAAATGTTTAAAAAAAATAAATAAATAAATTGATAACACACTAAGAAATGCTTTCGATAATTTTTTTTTATTTTCTTTTAGGAAAAATGAAACAAAATACATTGAAATATTTACAGGCAAGATTTCTTCTTTTTTTTTTTCAATATATATTTATATCTTATATAGATTTTTTTCTTTTTTTTTTTCTTTAAGGACGTCTACGTAAGAAGAAGTGGGGGGATGGGAGGGAGGGGGGGGGCGGGACGTGTCGTCGTTTAGGGGACAAACAAGGGCTTGTTTGACATCTGAGGACATTTTTAAAAAAGGGGGAGGGATGTAAAAAAAAAAAAAAAGATCAGAAAAGGAGGGATTTGAACTCGCGTAATGCCCGTGTTTTTTTGACTTCGGTGCTATGAGAAAAAAAAAAGGTATATATATATAGAAAAAAATCAGATATAATATCAATTTAGAAAAAAAAATTTTTTTTCATTGTTTTTAAAAAGATATGAAACATGACAATTTGTAAAAAAAAAAAAAAAAAAACTATTACCCCGAGATAAAAATAAGATCCTAATTACCATTTGTATATTTTATAGAAAGTAAAAAAAAAAAAAGTTTTTTTTCATTTTTTTAAAACTTTACTAATAGAATGACTAAAGATATTCCCAATATTTTTTTAATGCTTATTAAACCTATTTCAGATAATATATACTTGAGATTTTTAGTTTTGTAAAAAATGCAAAAAAAAATCTGTGATGAACATATTATGAAACGCAAAAAAAAAAGGATTTTTAAAGGAAAATATAATGGAACTATAATGAATATTTTTTTATACCCAAAAAAACAAAATAATTTTATATGTATAAGAGATATATAATTCATTTTCCCGATAAATTTATAGGAGAAAAATTTTATAATGTCGCATATATTTGTTTCCATATATGTATATAAAATCCTTTTTTTTTCAATAACAAAATTTGATGTAACTTTTTACTTATAGAAGAGCTTATCTGTTTATATATTTATAATAGTAGTTTTTCTTAATTGTATTAATGACAATAAAAATAATATAATTTTCATATATATATCTTTTTATTTATTTAGTAAAAATACATTTTTTTCCTTAAAAATCTAGTATTTATATGAAGGCTGTAATAGTTAGTAAATCTTGAGAAAAAAATGAAATACTTAATTATTCTTAATTAATAATTTTAATATATATATAACAATTTATTTTTAATAATCTGAATATTTTTTTGGATATATATATATTTTTTTTTTACTTAACAAAAAAAATTCATATTAGTAATATTAAAAAAAAATCATTGATTAAAAAAAAATAATAATAATATTGCCAGTTTTTTAAAAATAATTTTGGCAGTGCTAATATGAAAAAATAAAATATTTAAAGAATTTTTTTTGTGAAATTATATATTAACTTCTTATATGACTAATTTAAAAAAAAAATTTTTTTTTGAGGTTTGCGTGAAAAAAAAAAGAAAAAAAAAATCATTATAATTAATATATATATATATAATGAGCATGATAAAACTATAAGTAATACATATATATATAGCATAATATATATATATATACACTTCTAATTAAAAACGTATGGGAAGAGAAAAAAAAAATGAAAAAAAAAAAAAAAAGGCCTAGAAGATTAAGCCTTAATTGAGATCGTTTGCGTATATATAATTATATATATTACATAATATATCTATATTAAATCATTTTTTAGAGTTTTTTATTATTAATATTTATCCTTGATTGTATGTGTATTTGGCAGTTGCTATATATTTGTACTGTCAATATAATTATGTATGCATTATGCATTTATAATAGGGGAGGGGATGGAAAATGAGCCGAAAATGTTTTAAAAGAAAGAAAAAAATACGTAACAAAAATATATAATTTGTAATAGAAGTGGGGGGGGGGGAAAAAAAGGTGATTTTTTTTTTTGTAAAAGAAAAAAAATTAAGGTAAACAATCTAGGAAAAAAAAAATTCTTTAATATGTGAATAAAAATAATTTTGCCAATAAATAATTTTAAGTGAAAAAAATATATATATTAATTTTTTAAGCTCTACATTTTTTGGGGGGGGAAAAAATTGTGATTTTTTTTTTTAAGGAAAAAAAATGTGGGAGGGGGGGGGGGGGGGAACAACAAAAATATACATTTATACAAAAATATTTTGACAAATAAAATTTGAGAGAGATTTGCTTGTATATATATCAAATAAAATATATATTTTAAAAAATAATTTTGTTCTTTTTTTTTATCATTAAAAAATAATTTTGTATAGTATAATTCTTATATTTTTTTAACAAAAAAAAAAAAAAATATTGGAGGGAAAAAATTGCAAGGAAAAAGTTTGTGTTACTAGAAAAAAAAAAGTAGGAAAAAAAATAACCCAAAAAAACAAAACATAAAATTTGGAAATATTAAAAATATATATTTATATATATATATATATATAAAACTAAGAAATAATAATTAAAATAAAAGAAAAAATATATTAAAAGGAATATATTTCCCAAATTTGATTTTTACAGTCCTTTATAAATAAATAAGTTCTTAGTCAAAAAAAAAAACATTTTAATCCTAATTTCAAAGAAAGAAAAAAGTTGTAAGAGAGAAAAGGATAACTTCCATTTTATTATTCAATCAATATGATTTAGAAGAAATTTTCCTAAACTCAAATAAGTAAAAAAAAAAAAAATTAGAATATCGAGCGAGCTGGGGATATATAGAGAAAGATAGGTGGAAAAACAAAAACAAGTTGGTCAATCGGTCAAAAATAATTCTTTTATAATCATAGAGTAAGTAAAAAGAGAAGGAAAAATAATCATGAAAAGTATTAGGAAATTTACAAAAAAAAAAAAAAGATGAAATTAGGAGATTTAAAAAAAAAAAATTGTTGAGGTGGGGGAAAAAAAAGAGAGGGAGGGATAATTATTTACAAAATAAAATTGTATATATATAAATCTTTATATAATTTTTATTGATTTTTTTTTCCACAGAAAAAAGGTTAGGGAGGGGAGGATGGAGAATGAAAAAAGGGGGTTTAAAGGACAAAGCTGCTGTTTGAGGACATTCTACTGGTCGTGTAGCGTTAAACGTTTCGTAGATACTGACATTCCTCCGTCACTTCCAACGCTTTCTATGCTGCTATGATCGTCTGTATCACTCGTATAGCCAAGGACATCAACCTCGTCTGCAACACACACCAATGTCACCACATGTTGTCCAAACAGGACATGTCAACAAGGGAGAAAATGACGCAAAGCTTAATCATGATAGAGTAAGGTACGACAATGCACCCTATCTGAACTATGAAGACGATGGTGAACTTTATATTAAATTAGCAGAAACTGCAGTCCAAAAAAACAAGGGAGAAACCTTTATTTGTATATATCAATATAGCCTAATTCTAACACCTACTCACATATTCTCATGCCCAGCAATGGCCGCAGCCTTGCAGAAAATTGACTTAGACCCAGAGCAGCAGCTTTACACACCCAAAATAGTGGATATTGCTGCTGCTGTGATGGAGATGCATGGAGACATCTGAGACTCTTCTTTGGACACGACAACAACAACAACAATATAGCCTGACTGCCTGCCTAACATTTCCATAACAATAATTATAGCCGTAGACAATTAACCTAGTCAATTTAACTAGCTAAACACCTCTTTTGCAAATTCTGAAGATATCAAGAATACCTTTTGGGGGATTCTAGGTAGATGGAAAAAGCGCGATGGGTTATAAAATATGTTTTAATTATTACCATCCGTATATCATAATGTTACGTGTAAGGCCTCTAAACGGTTAAAACCTCCGCCAATAGATGGCGCTTTCGCCGGATTCCCTTGCTGGCTGATGAGGGAGTCGCCGACTGCTGTGGTCCCGTTTCCTGGGGAGGTTGGATGTAAATACGCTTTTGTGTTGGCCCCAGGATGTAGGGTCATGTAAATACCCATTGTCTGTTGTTTTATTTAGATTTAATGTTAGTAATAGATGACAATAAAAGAAGTGTGCTTCTAGTCTCCGTGTCGCCTCCTGTCGTTATTATCGCCACTGCCATCGTCACCGGGCTACTGCAGCTGCTACTACTCTTCTGGTAAGTCTCTCGTGTCCCCCCACCAGTGGTAAGGCCGAGAGATACTGCCAGAGGAAGGGAGTTTCCACAGGAGAGGTGGAACTCAGGAAGTCTTTGGGTGGCGTGCGGGAAAGGCCGCAAGGAAGAGCAACCGGAGCCCGAGTAGGTGAACCACGAACGGAAGAAGCGCGTTGTCGCAAAGAACCAGAGGGTAAACACGCGACAATATTATTTGTGGGGAAGAATCATCCAGATTTATGTTTTCTTAAATTAATATTATTATATTTATTATCGGATCTCAAGATTTCTGACACCTTTCTATAAAAGGATTGATGGCCAACTAGATTTACACTCATGGACAAAACTAGAGAAAGTTTCATATTTTGATTTCGTCGGTTATCTGTTTATTTGAAGGAGACAGAGCCTGTTCACGCTTGGTTATCTCGTGTATCTTCAATAAAGGTCACTGTGTATCAAATATCTTTCAGAGGTTTTGTTTGAATCTCGATATACATGCTAAAAGGTACAACTCCCTTAAGTTTTGTCCATGAATGTATCTTTCAGAGATATTGTCTGAATCCCGATATACATGCTAAAAGGTATAACTTCCTTAAATTTTGTCCATGAGTGTAATTATCGTGCGAGATATTTTGTCTTATTGCTAAACTTTTTTTTTAAATTAAAAGATTGAAAATATATAATAAATATATCATATAGTTAAGTTCCAACTATAAATATTTGTTAATAAGAGGTTTGTTTCCAATATATAAATAATAAATAAAATCAGATAAGCTCCAGCAAGGCTTTGACAGTTACACGTCATATGCTGGTTAGCCAAAAAGGAATAAGCGAAGAGAGAAGTTTATAGAAAATAGAAAAGACAGAACCAGGATAATATAATTTTCCAATAAATATAAGCTAAGGTGAAGAAGGAATCTTATGAGATTATCTTATATGAGATACACACAAAAAAGAAAACACAAATAAGAATTCGAAACAATGAATTAGGCAAGCTATTCACAATAAATTCAATCTTTCTATGTTGAAACGAAACTTTGTGGAAAACACCAAATACGCCAAATTGTTCCTATGGAGAAACTGAACAAACTGATCTTCACCTTATCTATGACTGTCCGAACTTTACAGAAGTGAGACATCGATTGTTTCCTGATTTTTATGATTTAACTCTTTTACATCAGCCACTTTGTCTATATAAATTTTTTGAACTCTGTCGAATAATACATGTAAGTTTGTAAATATTTAATTCTAAGTTCTAATTTGTTTGTTTCCTCTGTATTAAGCACAAATATTTCAATATCGCACCTTGGTTGATTAATAAATAGATAAATAATAATAAAAACTTTGTGGAAAAGATTATAAAAATGTAGCGTAGCTTTCCTATCAAGGAAATCGATGACTGTATCTCGTTATAACCATTAAAAAGAAGTTGTGTAGAAGGGTTGAAAGAAAGAGACGTGGGAGTGTAAAAAAAGGGAAAATAGGAAGTGAATGAATATTTATCCCAACAAGGCTTATCAGCCCAAAAGTAATCTGATAGAAACCCAGCAGATAATGTCATCTGCAACTTTTTTTTTCCAATTTTGTTTCGCAATTTGAAAAAAAAAACTATATATTTTTAACGGATTGTTATTCAGTGCCTTTAGTTCCGTTCCTTCTAATCAGAAATGGGAATTGGCTTGATACAATATATATAGAATGCTGAAATCTTTTTAAAATTATTTTTTACATTAAAAACATCTCATAAAGAAGCGATGACTTCTTGAAACGATCACTTTTGTGACATTAAAATGGTATCTTGTTCTGATCTACACTCATGGACAAAACTTGAGAAAGTGTAAAGTCTATGTTGACGTCTTTCGTATATTTTATTGAAAGAAACAGAGGTAATTTTGTTCACACTTGGTTATCTCGTCTGTCTTCAATAAAGGTCACTGTAATATCTTTCAGAGTTATTGTCTGAATCCCGATATACATGCTAAAAGGTACAACTTCTTTAAGTTTTGTCCATGAGTGTATTATGTTTACACTTGGTTATCTCGTGTGTCTTCACAATAAAGGTCACTGTAATATCTTTCAGAGTTGTTGTTTCAATCCCGATATACATGGTAAAAGGTACAATTTCCTTAAGTTTTGTCCATGAGTGTATTATGTTCACACTTGGTTATCTCGTCTGTCTTCAATAAAGGTCACTGTAATATCTTTCAGAGTTATTGTCTGAATCCCGATATACATGCTAAAAGGTACAACTTCCTTAAGTTTTGTCCATGAGTGTATTATGTTCACACTTGGTTATCTCGTGTGTCCTCAATAAAGGTCACTGTAATATCTTTTGTTTAATAGGTGAATAACCTTCACATATATTATTCACTGTTTCAATTATCATGAACTAGGTTGCTCTTGCTGAGCGGTACCTATTAATGTGATTTGAACCAGAATATCTTTCAGAGTTATAGTCTGAATCCCGATATACATGCTAAAAGGTACAACTTCCTTAAGTTTTGTCGATGAGTGTATTATGTTCACACTTGGTTATCTCGTGGAGTCTTCAATAAAGGTCACTGTAATATCTTTCAGAGTTATTGTCTGAATCCCGATATACATGATAAAACTTCCTTAAGTTCTGTCCATGAGTGTATTATATTCACACTAGGTTATCTTGTGTGTCTTTCAAATAAAGGTAACTGTAATATCTTTCAGAGTTATTGTCTGAATCCCGATATACATGATAAAACTTCCTTAAGTTTTGTCCATGAGCGTATTATTTTCACACTAGGTTATCTTGTGTGTCTTTCAAATAAAGGTCACTGTAATATCTTTCAGAGTTATTGTCTGAATCCCGATATACATGGTAAAACTTCCTTAAGTTTTGTCCATGAGTGTAATGCCCGTAATGTCCAACCTCAAATGAGAAACCAAAAGTTTCTTGGTTTTTTTAAATATATATAGGGAGTTGAGGAGATTGGGGAACAGAGTGAACGATCCATCACAAAAGGTTTCATATTTTTCAATCATTATTCTACATCTTTCCCAAATAAGAGACAATTCGGCCAGAATCTAGAAGATGGTGAAATTGCTCTAAAAGGGTTTATTACAGAGATCCGCAAACTTTCCCCAAAAAAATGGGGCTACTTGAGCAAATGCGAAAAATTCGAGTACACTCATGAACAAAACTTAAGGAAGTTTTACCATGTATATCGGGATTCAGACAATAACTCTGAAAGATATTACAGTGACCTTTATTGAAGACACACCAGATAACCTAGTGTGAACAAAAGTGTGTCTTAAAAAAAAAAAAAAAAACAGACAACCGAAGATATCAAAGACTTTCCACTTCCTTATGGTTTGTTCATGAGTGTATAGATTTAAATAAAAATAGAAAACTTATTTGCATACTCAACTTGAAAACAGATGACAGTAAATTGTACATATTAGTAATGTCATTTGTGGCTTTATATACATATTGGAATATAAATGTTTAAATTTAAAACACGACGTCCTTACACTTGGCCCGCGAGTTCGCGCATGTGTACCGGAATCCAATCAGCAAGTTTACCTGGCCGTCATCCGGGGCATTTGTGGAACTTCGCAGTCCGCAGAAAGGAAATGAATTGCGCATGCGTTACTTAGATTGCTCTTGGAATTAGAGGCATGTCACGGACGCTGAATATATATGTCTGCAACGCGCTGATAGGGGCAAACAGCCCGAAACGCGTACGTGGTTGGCTTATATTGATTTATCAAGAAAATAACTCGGCCAAATATTACGGAATAACCTAATAATCAATGTTTAGTTGATTTTTAATCCACTAGATGGCGCTCTTCCATTCTCGTGCGAGCGGTCAGGATAGAAGAGGTCTATTTTATTTTAATATAAAATATATGTGAAAAATTCAATTTGAAAAAAGGTTTTACACATATAAATTTACTGGCAATGCGCTTCTTTTTTAAATATCATCAAATATTATCTCTACAGACCTTACTGCAATGATATGAGTTATTGAATGAGAGGGCTTGGCTCATCAGTAGTGAACCCTCTCAGCGGTTTCGCCAAATTAATCTCTAGACCGCTCTACTATTGTATTGGATTGGTTTGGAATATACTTGGCGAAACCGCTGAGAGGGTTTACTACTGATGAGCCAAGCCCTCTCATTCAATAAATCATATCATTGCAGTTAGGTCTGTAGAGATAATATTTGATGATATTTAAAAAAGAAGCGCATTGCCCAGTAAATTTAGATGTGTAAAATTTTAACGATTGGATGGCAATTAAATTTAATTTACTAATATATATTTGAAAAAAAGATGTTGATATTAAAAACACAAAATAGACATATCCTATCCGCCCACATGATATTTTTAAATGGCAGAGCGCCATCTAGTGAAACAGAATTTTAGTAGAAGTTTAGTTCATTTCTGTTCCACTAGATGGCGCTATGCCATCTAGAAAGCTCATGCGAGAGGTCAGCATATGCCTATTTAATTTTAATATAAATATATTCTATATACAGTTACGAGCGTCATTCCTTATCTCCTAATCAACAATCAGTCATCAGTTTTCATCCTCTGTCACCGTTTGCTTTTTTTTTTTGGAATGGCGCCCTCCTATTGGTTGGCTACGGTCACGCCACCTTTGCCCCCCCCCCACTCGCCTTTTCGTTTATGTAATTATTGTGTTGGAGCGGGTCGCTCCTTAAATAAATGCATATATTAGTTAATAACCAAATGGAATCCTCTCTTTCTTTTTCCCTGTAAGAGACGCCTACGGAAGCCAACAGTACATAGACAGATAAAGCACATAGGCTATAGTTATTAACTAACATATGCATTTATTTAAGGCGCCAATTTATAATTGTAACAAATAGTATTTGAATAAAAACATTCAATCGGGTAAAACACGGGCGTTGCCCGGGTCATTCGGCTAGTATACATATAAGCTGACAAAGATGTATATGTAGTGATTATCATTATAAAAAATTTCAACTATATTTGATTTTACTTAGTGCCCCACTAGAGCTTTCCTACCACATAATGCATTCTTGTTCTTTGTATCAAGTTATAGTACGTGTAGTAAAAACCGTAATAATTATATTACGTATCGTATGGAAGAATTTGTTTTATTATCCGTCAGATTATCCGGTGGGAGTTTACGAGCAGAATATTGTTCGAAGTAAGAGATTGTTAAATGTTTCTTTTGCGCAAGAAAGCCGTTGTAGGGGGGGAAGAGACGGTGACAGATTGCAATACACAAAGCCCTCATTAGTGAAAAGCTGGCGTCGGGACGTGAGTTGGATCAAACCGATATGCAAATGATGCGGTCGACTTTCCTATTTTTTGTCTTAGTTGGCGCCCAACGTTGGGGCTCATTTCTACCTTCGTTCTTGTTTAGAGAGGAAAATGTAGATGTAGGTATGTAACATGGCAGTTAACTAGGACGCTGTAGGAAGGAACTACTTTCTACATGGTCTACTTAAAGATATGAAATAAGAAGAAGGAGAGGAGAGAATTAAAATTAATTGCATATCTCCCGAATGGTCTATCGTATCGATAAATAACTAGCCAATCGCTGAACCGAATTGAACCTTCGACTACAGTGTTCTGAGGATTTTATTTTATAACACTAGGGAAGAAGGTATGGCTGGTTAAATGTTTCGAGGTAACAGAGTTTTGGAAGTAGAACTGACAATTCGAGATTGGTGCGTGGGTTATGGAGAAGCAAAGGAAGGCCATGAGGTGATCTGAGAAGTGTTTATAGAAGGAGGGTACTTGTGGATCGAAAGAGTAGCACGTCATTAATGTCAACATTAAGAATAAAAAACCGTCAGCGACACATGAATGGGCCGTCCGCCAAATACAAGAATGGGACGCAAAGGGTGATTCATGAAAGGGACAAGCCAGCTGTGATTCAAGAACGGGATGCCAACATTGAATTAAACAACGCCAGCAGATACAAGAACGAGGCAAGAATGAAACGGCAGATGGATACAAGAATGGGAAGCAAACAGCGATACAAGAATGGGACGGATACACATATGGGACAATAGCCAGAAACAAAAATGGGAGGATACAAGAATCCTCACTTCTTTTTTCTAGATTTGGTTCATTTTGTCTCCTCTCTAATTGTAAAGATGTTGCTGTATCACCTCATAAGCATAATAAATAACAGCCAGATACAAGAATGGGAGGATACTAGCATGGGACAACAGCCAGATACAAGAATGGGAGGATACAAGCATGGGACAACAGCCAGATACAAGAATGGGAGGATACAAGCATGGGACAACAGCCAGATACAAGAATGGGAGGATACAAGCATGGGACAACAGCCAGATACAAGAATGGGACGGATACAAGCATGGGACAACAGCCAGATACAAGAATGGGAGGATATAATCATGGGACAACAGCCAGATACAAGAATGGGAGGTTACAAGCATGGGACAACAGCCAGATACAAGAATGGGAGGATATAATCATGGGACAACAGCCAGATACAAGAATGGGAGGTTACAAGCATGGGACAACAGCCAGATACAAGAATGGGAGGATATAATCATGGGACAACAGCCAGATACAAGAATGGGAGGTTACAAGCATGGGACAACAGCCAGATACAAGAATGGGAGGATACAAGCATGGGACAACAGCCAGATACAAGAATGGGAGGATACAAGCATGGGACAACAGCCAGATACAAAAATGGGAGGATACAAGCATGGGACAACAGACAGATATAAAAATGGGACGAATACAAGCATGGGACAACAGCCAGATACGTAAATAGTACAGATACAAGAGTGGGAGAACAGCCAGATTCAAAATGGGACGAAAACAAGCATGGGACAAGAACCTGATACAAAAATGAGACGAATACAAGCATGGATGCGAACAGCGATTCAAGAATGGGACACCAGCAACGCACCAAGAATGGAACGTTAACCTAGAAACATCAGGTGCCATATCTATACAAGATTGGAACAGCAGTATAGACACAAGAATGGGATACTATGAACAATACAAGTATAAAATGCCATAGCAGGAATTACCGTGAACTGTAAACTAAGAATAAGAAGCCATACATAACACCCATGTAGTACAACGGACGGCGATACAAGACAACCACAACGCTAGAAAGCGACGTCTCCAAAAAAAAAAAAAAACGGACGTAGGAGCGTGATCGACGGAACGGAAAGAGGCCAAGGCTGTCGTGATCCGCGTCACCTGCGGGCAACAGACCTAAGGATGGATTGTATACACCAAGGCTTCTTAGGGTCAGCAACTTCTCTGCCATTTATATACACTCATGGACGAAACTTAAGGAAGTTGTACCTTTATTAGTATGTATACCGGGATTCAGACAATAACTCTCAAAGATATTTGCTACACACAGTAATCTTTTAATTAAAAAGGCATATATTGGATCAAAATATTGTGATGCCTTTTTAATTAAAGATTTATTTATGGATTGCTCAATTTTCAAAACAGTAATCTTTATTGAAGACACACGAGATAACCATGTGTGAACAAAATTGCCTCTGTCTCCTTCCTTAAGTTTTGTCTATGAGTGTTACTTTCAGAAAGATGATCGAGAGCATCACTATATAGGGAACATTGTGTGGTGGTGGTGTCTTGTCCATGGAACAGATCAGATCTGTCCATGAACCCTGATCACAATACCGGCCAACTGAGGTGCCGTATGGATGTCCTCTTCTGGATTGATGTCTGCCATATAGAAGGCTGCAAGGAGGAACATTGTGTAAAGGTAAAGTAACATTTGTCTTCAATGTACAGAGAAGCCTGCCATGATAGACTTAGCACTTCATGGAAAAAGTTAGATCCAATTTCCAGTCCATTCCTTAATTCGTTCACAAGCCCCACAATCCTTTCATGGCTCTTCTCCATTTAACCAAACTGTTGAATCCCACCTTAGAGAGGATTGGACGTAAAGCAGTTCCTCGAAAAAAAAATTCCAAAATTTATTTTATTTATTTTAAAATTTAATATCATAAGAGCTTTCGAGTTATAAATAGCTCTTCCTCAGACTATGGGAGATATAGTAGAGTATGTAAATATGGTAGGGAAAGATATCATCATTTTATTCATTATACATAGCTTCTATATCTCTTTTAATACTGTTTTCTTGTGGCCTTTATGCTCGTGTGTGTGTATATACGTGAAAAATAAAGATTATTAAAAGAATATATGCATTGATTATAAAAAATTGGTATTCTTCTGCTCCCTCATTTTGATTTAAAAACATTAAATAATACATACAAAAAGTGATTTTTCTGAAATAATACTTTATAGTATAGAAAAAATACCCCACCCCCTTTATTCACACCCACAAAAGCCTATATTAAGACATATAGTCTTATACATGCATTTACCACGGAGTCTGCGAATGAAAAGAATAAAGGAAGTACACCCATACCTCGCTTTGCGTCGGGGTTACGTTCCAAAAAAACACGACGCAAATTGAAACGACGCAAAGTGAAAATATGTGAAGGCGCAATCAAAAACAAAGGTGTTGCCATATTTTAGGAAAAAAAAAATTAAAGACTCGAATCCAAAACAACGCAACTTCGAAAATCTAACGACGCACAGTGAAAATAAGTAAAAATTAAGCAGCGACGCAACTTCGAAAAAAACGCAAAGCGAGATATTGGAGTACTTGCATAAGTTAATCACATTTAATGGTAATAATGAAATTTATATACACAGGAAAAACTTAAGGCAATCAAGCAGCTTATAAATAGATTGGGAATAACCGTTTATTCAAAGATAGAGAGAAGCTAAATCCCTATCATAAACAGTAAACAGGGTTTCCAGTTAGCTATAGTAGTTACTCCTTTTTTTTTCTTTCTTGGATGAATAAGTCAAATCAGAAGACAACTTTATAAAGCTAACTTACAAAGGCCTATGTATAACTAATTTTTTTTAATAAAAAAAGCTTCCAGGGTTAAGTTTCTTGTGCAACTTTTTATTTCCAAGCTTTCGGACTTGTCAGTCCTTCAACAGGGGTATAACATTAACAAATTAATGATACTTTTATATAAATTATTATTTACATATATTTAAAAAATACTTATGATATTTATTAATACTAATGATAAAATTACTTTATCATAGGATAAAGAGAGTTAGAGAGGTCTGGAAATATTCAGTTTGAGAAACTCCACCGTGGGAAATATGCAAATTGAATCCGCCAACAGACTAATATGCATATTCCATTTATCATTTGCATATACCATTTATAATATGATGCACTAGCGCGCCATCTGTTATCAAAATTCGAAACTATTTTAAAGGCGTAAGATTATTATTATTATTTTTTAATTAAACAATTTCTACTGCCCTTACTGCAATGGAATTACTACAGGCCCTCCCATTAATTTTTCCATTGCAGTAAGGGCAGTAGAGAAATTGTTTAATTTCAAAAAGAATCTTACGCCTTTAAAATAGTTTCGAATTTTGATATACCATTTATCATTATTATAAATAATTTTAAAAAAGAGTAAATATATTATTTAAAAACTATACAAAGTTTTCCTTCATCTAAATACAACGTTAAACTCCAGACACATCCTTACAAATGGAAAAAAAAGAAGAGTTATAAATAGATAGGATGACAAAAGGGTAACAACGTAAGAATACGTAGAGAGTACACAAGAAAGACCAACAACAAAGAAATTCCAAGACATCCCGGGAAATCAGGTTCAGTGTCACCGTTGACAAAACTTGCCAAAACACGTGGTGGACGGAGCACTAACCTTAAAATAAACGTCCCACATAACTCAGCGGTGGGAGCTTAAAGAATTTATAAATCCTCTCTCCCCATCTATTTTTTAACGCATATTCATATCTCTCTACACGACTCATATAAATAAATAAAAATAAAAAATCGAAAGTTTTCCCTCCAATATATGCAATGTTGTTGTTTTTAACCAATCCCTGTCTCACACAAACACACAGACACCATCTTTCATGAAGGTGTGTGTTAACCATGGAAAACTTTCCCTTAAAAAAAGTGATTATATAAAATATAATGCCTTGACAAAGTATGGCGTTCAGCCAACCGAAATATTGGCAAATAAATCTTTTATTCTTATATATGTCTTTTTATTTTCTGATGATTCAAATATGGATTGCTCTATTTTCAATATGTAACAAGAACCGTTTTAAAAAAATCCAAGTCTATAATAAAAAAAGAACTTACAGGAGGGTTTAAGGAGAACTCTACAAGGTTGGAAGGGCTGTCGAAGATATGAAGAGAATATAATAGAGAATTAGAGGATGTGGAAAGAGGAGTACATAACAGGATGTGTCTTACAGGAGGATTCGAGGCAAACTCTACCATGTTGGAAGTGTTGTCGAAGATATGAAGAGAAGAGAATAGAGAATTAGAGGATGTGGAAAGTGGAGTAAATAACAGGATGTGTCTTACAGGAAGATTCGAGACAAAATCTACCATTTTGGAAGTGTTGTCGAAGAAAGAAGAGAATAAAGAAGTAGAGGATGTAGAGATGGAGTACATAACTTAGGTCACTTACAGGAAGATTCGAGGCAAACCCTACCATGTTGGAAGTACTGCCGAAGATATGAAGAGATGATAATAAAGAAATAGAGGATATGTAGAGATTAAGTACATAACAGGATGTGTCTTACAGGAGGATTCGAGACAAAATCTACCATGTTGGAAGTGCTGCCGAAGAAAGAAGAGAATAAAGAAATAGAGGATGTAGAGATGGAGTACATAACTTAGGTCACTTACAGGAAGATTCGAGGCAAACCCTACCATGTTGGAAGTTCTGACGAAGAAAGAAGAGAATAAAGAAATAGAGAATATGTAGAGATTAAGTACATAACCGATGTGTCTTACAGGAGAATTCGAGGCAAACTCTACCATTTTGGAAGTGTTGTCGGAGATATGAAGAGAGGATATGGGAGGACTTACCCATTTCGGGGATGGGGAAGGTCCGGCGGGTGTGCGTGGCGGTTGTTGTGAGAGGCTGGAGCAAGGCGAGCCTGCGACTTAGGTGCCTCTGCTCCCTTAGCAGCGTCTCCCTCTGTACCCTATGTTTCCTTTCTCTGTCCTCCAGACTCTGGACACACGCACCACAGCCGTCAATGTCAACATTGGGAGAACAAGGATGGGTAATTCAGTGACCAAATTACAAGAGCCTAGGATCTCTATAAACACCGTCAACAACCTTCAAGAAGAAACCAGGTTCACGTACAATATTTACACAGGACAGGAATTACAGGATGAAGATTCATTGAGACCAAAGTACAAGGAAATCTTTCAATCTGGGTAGACTCAGGATGGCCTAGGAACACCACCGCCAAACTTCAGTAGAAACCAAGTTCACGTGCAAGAGATTTATAGGACAATACGTAGAATGAGAATCCAGTGACCAAATTACAAGGAAATATTTGAATATGGATAGGCTCCTGACGGCCCCATCGTCAACCTCAAGGAGAAAACAGGATCACAATTTAGAGAACAAGTCGTAGGGTATAAGGACCAAAGAGATCAGACCATGTCATCCTAGGAAATGTTACAAGAGCTCACCTTTATAAAAGACTTGGCCCTGGTAAGAAGCCCGAGCGTGGTATGGCGACTGGATTCAGGTCCCAACGGAACCAGTTCTTTCAGTTTCTCCAGACAGTTCCTTAGATGGGCCCTCCTGTACAGGCCAACACAGGGTAAGTAACGTGCGATCCAGAGGCATTGTTTGACGTACACTACAGAGAGGAGACATAAGCATTCCAATAAACAAAATCTTGCTAAAGTATTATCATTATCCCTAATTCACAACGTATGGTACATTGGCGTACAAACTACAGTCTAGGTAGCCCAGTAAAATAAAGTACACGTGGTACAGGTAATGATAAAAAAAAATATATAAAAATAAATAAAAACAAGTCGATGGACGAGTGGGTAACACCCTCGATTCCCGACAGTCATGAACCAGGATTGAATCCCGCGTTAAAATTTTGTTTAATATGTGAACTTCATATATTATTCACTGTTTCAATTATCATAAACTAGGTTGCTCTTGTTGTGAGCGGTACCTAATAAAGTGATTTTGAACCGAATAGTGGGTAGTTGTAGTTAAAATCTGATTTTTAATATCAATAGATTTAAATCTCCTAGATATCAATCAAACTAATGCTAAAGGTTTCTGGAGATGTGTTTATTTATCTTTATTAAACGTAATCTCAAGATTTCGGGTATCTCTGATCTTCTATAGGAGTATTTGGAAACATAGGTAGAAGGACAGAGATACCAGAAAGCTCGAGATTATGTTTAATAAAGATAAAGAAGCTCATCTCCAGAAACTTGTAGAATTTGTTTGAAAAGCTGCTTTTACTGCCTGTGTATAAATGTGGAAATCAGTTTAAACTTTTATACTTACAATCGTGTCAAAGCCCCTTAGGTGCATTTTCACTGATGGGAATTGAACTTTAGCAAGAATCGGAGAGAACATTGAAGCAATTTTTATTCAGAAAAAAAAAAAGTGCCCAATTCGATCCCGTGTCGTAGCTGCCGAAAAATAAACGGTTTATACCATTTCTCTACCAACCACTGCTAAAATTCTACTTAAACATAACGTCCTAAACAATGGTATAAAGAATACGTTTACTTTATGGGGTAACAATCAACATTTAAGACGATTAATCCTTTCAATATATTATAATAACGTATATAATCAATAAGGATAAGTTTCTTTAAAGGTAAAGACTCTTCTAGTAAGGTAAATCAATTAAGAAGGATTAGAAGATGAGTTTCTTTTATTGTAAGAATGCTACGAGCTTTCGGACAAAAGTCCTTCAACGGGCATAAATATAACTATACTAAGAAAGATAACGATGGCTGTAGGGAATATATACACGTATTGGTTTTATTTTTATTTCTATGTAAAACCAATACGTGTATATATTCCCTACAGCCATCGTTATCTTTCTTAGTATAGTTATATTTATGCCCGTTGAAGGACTTTTGTCCGAAAGCTCGTAGCATTCTTACAATAAAAGAAACTCATCTTCTAATCCTTCTTAATAAGTTTCTTTATTTGTAAATTCAATTCGAGCTTTCGGGCGCAAGCAGCCCTTCTACAGCAACCTCTCTTTATATTGGGGCTTTTCTTAGATTTAAACTAAATCACGTGGGCATGTGATCCAACTCACGCTATACAAGACCAAAGTAAAATACCATCTATATGTGTATATACATGTCTAATTGAAATTATTTCCAATATTCCTGTAGAAGGGCTGCTTGCGCCCGAAAGCTCGAATTGAATTTACAAATAAAGAAACTTATCCTTATTGATTCTATACGTTATTATAACAATCAACATGTTTGATCTTCGAGCTAAGTTACAGCATGGAATAATAGTAGAAAATTAAAAAAAATGAAATGTGATCATTCAAAAATCAATTCAATCATCCGGATTGTTCTCGAATCTAAGAAGGGGCTGTGATAATTATCATCTTTATCATGAAGAATAGCCGTCTCAGGTCATGTAATATCAACTTGTTCTGAACAAAATTATCTTCCTTTCCTCTTCACAGACCTTTCTATTAGATAACCAAACACACCAAGTTTTATGATCTTTCTCGTTATTCTTCAAGATTTAGTAGTCCTCTAGAATTTTGGAGTTCTACTTGAAATAAAACGGGAAATTAAGAAAACCATATATCTCTTGAGATATTGTAGTTGAAAGTTTCTGATGGCTTGCGCCATTCGTCAGAAAAGATATAAACTAATCGTTGGTTTTTTAGAAATATTTATTCCGGAAAATTGGCCAATTAATCAAGAAAGGATATTTGAGACCAATATTCTTGAAAATACGTTTTAAAATCAACAATTATTTGATATTTATTCCGAGAGATGGCGTAAGTAATCATCAACTTTCAGTTGTACGATTAGAAAAATGCTTTCTTCTTCTTAATTTATCAACCTCTGATCCCATTACAATTTCACTTTGATGCTATGTTTCCATAAGTCAGGAAACGAGTGCCCAAGTTCAATACATATTTGGTGTAGGCAGAGAGAGAGAGATTGAGATTGAATCTACTTTTAATAATCATTCATATAATGCAGAATTATATATAGTGCAGAATTTAAAATTATAATACAGTGTTACATAAAAAAAAATATATATATATATATAAATGTATATAATATATATATATATATATATGTGTATATAAATATATATATATAAATGTGTATATGTAAATGTATATATATTTACATCAGACACGAGCCTTCTCTGAAGGGACATCTGGATTATGTCAAATGTTTAAAAGCGCCCTGAGTTTGTAAAGGCCCGTGCTTATAAAGGGGTTTTTGTCCCTATCGTGCTCAATTGCACCGCCGAGGAATTCGTACAGAATGTTCCTGTTTTAACACTTTCGACCCGAGGGACGCGAATTCATGTCCTTGCCTACGTTTTATATGTACATTAGGTGAGCCAACATCCCCCCAACCCACTGATAGATAGACAAGAAGGTATGGGACAAGATCCTGGTGGACGTGACTTCGGTATTTAATATTATATTTAATTTTGAAAATCGGAAAGAACGCGAATTTGTATCCCTCGGGTTGAAAGTGTTAAGGCGAGAGATCCCCGGGGAATGCTTCCTTCTCAGAGCTGTATAGAACGCACTTCACCAGAGAGAAGTGAGAGCAGAAAAGGATGGTTAACAGCTGATGAAGGATAAGTGGTAGAAAGAAGAGGAGCCAAGCACAACACGTGTTATGGAAGGGACCTCTCATCACGTGGTCGCTGCACACGTGGGGGATAAACACAACCACCAACCATCCATCTGAACGATGTAAATAACTCCAGGCGCCGCTAATTTAGGAAGGGAGAGAGCGGAGCTTGTCCCATTTTTCCTTTTTTTTTTTTTTTTATTCCGAAGGCGAGCTGTCAAAGTTATTGAAAGAGGCCTCGAAAAATATGCCCAGAGATAAATAGAGATTAGCTATGTTTTTTTTTTTTTTGTTTTTTTTTTCACAAACCGAAAAATAGGTGAAAAATAGGTTTGAACGAAGGCTAAATGCATAAATGGATATCATATCCACACTTGCAGGAAGCAATTCATTCTTTTTGTTTTTTGCACAAAATGTCGTTTTGTTTTGGTTAGGTGCATTCACCAGGTGGAATGAATTCGCGATGATTTCCAAACCACAATGTGAAACTTGGTTTGAACGAAATCTAAATGCATAAATGAATATCATGTCCACACTTGCAGGAAGCAATTCATTCTTTTTGTTTTTTTGCACAAAATGTCGTTTTGTTTTGGTTAGGTGCATTCACCAGGTGGAATGAATTCGCGATGATTTCCAAACCACAATGTGAAACTTGGTTTGAACGAAATCTAAATGCATAAATGAATATCATGTCCACACTTGCAGGAAGCAATTCATTCTTTTTGTTTTTTGCACAAAATGTCGTTTTGTTTTGGTTAAGTGCATTCACCAGGTGGAATGAATTCGCGATGATTTCCAAACCACAATGTGAAACTTGGTTTGAACGAAATCTAAATGCATAAATGAATATCATGTCCACACTTTCAGGAGCAATTCTTTGTAAAATTATTTTTGCACAAGGCGTCGTTTTGTTTTGCTTATGTACATTCACCAGGTTGAATGAATTTGCGATGATTTTCAAACCACAATGTAAAAATTCGGTTTGAGCGAAATCTAAAAGCATATATGAACATCATGTTTACATTTGCAGGATGCAAATTTTTTTTTTTTTTTTGCACAAGGTGTCGTATTGTTTCGGTTAGATGCATTCATTACGTTGGATAAATTAGCGGTGATTTTATTTTCAAACTACAATGTGAAAATTCAGTTTGAAATAGAGAACGAAAGATGAATATGTTAATGCCATCATGTACATACTTTGCAGCAATGCCTTCATCACAACATCTACAGAAACAATTCGACCACAATCAGCGAACAACAGATGCAGCAAACAAAACTATACAAACAACAAGAATACTGCTGTCCATACTTTCACTATCATCCAGCGGCCCCCTGACCTGCAGAGATGGATCTTCGGGCATGACCTGGAGGACGACGCCCTGACCATCCTGGCGTCTGCCAAGACACGTATCTACAAGCACTTCCTGACCCTGGAGATGCGGATGGTACAAGAAGACCCTCTCCTGGTCTGAAGGAAGACCTTATCAAGATGGTGGAGCCTCCCTAGCTCATAAATCATTGTAAATTCTCATTGCTTTTCATTTATTTCTATAGCTATTCATTTATTTAAAATGTATTATTGACTAGATGTCAATAAAAGTGTTTCAATTGTCTACAGAAACAATTCTACCACTCTGACTACACGTCGACTAAATGGCCAAACTTCGACCACAATCGATGAACAACAGATGCAGCAAACACAACCGTACAAACACCAACAATAATACTGCTGCCCATGCCTTCACAACATCTACAGAAACAATTATACTACAATGAACAACAGCAAACACAACCATACAAACAAACACCATACCACCGCCATCCCAACATCCACATACGACCACAATCGAGTAACAACAGATGCAGCAAACACAACCGTACAAACACCAACAAGAATATTGCTGCCCATGCCTTCACAACATCTACAGAAACAATTCTACTACAATGAACAAACAAGAACAAACACAACAATACAAACACCATACCACCGCCATCCCAACATCTACAGACGACCACAAGCCAGTAACAACAGATGCAGCAAACACAACCACACAAACACAACCATACAAACACAACCATCCCAACATCTACAGAAACAATTCTACTACAATGGACGAACAACAGCAAACACCAAACCATCCCAACATCTAGAGACGACGAGGAACCAAACGCCACCAGATAGAGTGACCCAGAAGACGTTGCCTAACCGTCCAAAACACGGCAGATGTGGCACACCGGAGCTATGACCTCAATGGACATATAGGCCTGCTGCCACCAGCGCTGCTCGAAGAAATCACGTGTTGTCCTCACACGGTCTCCCTACATATTTGCATAATATGGCATCCTTGTCAACTTGAACCTCACTACGACACTGTCCTCTAGGCAATTGTGTACATTTCCACCATCATAATCTATTTGTCTCCTCAAGACATATTTCTATATTCAATTCTGCTTAGTTCGTTATCGGGATAGGTTAAAAAATTTCATCGAACATTTCTACTCGATGTATGCAAATAGTTAACTCATCTTTTCTAACCAATTTATGCACCTGGGAGAATCCTGTGTCGAGCATAGGTCTCCAATAAAAGGCTTATTGTTGTAGTTTGCCCAGGGGTTACTATTGCAGAGCTTACATTATAAAATAAAAAAAAACATTGAAAAAAACGAAACTAAACAAAACACTATGCAGATAAGTAAATATCTTAGAGACCAAACTCAATATCAGTATCAATATATTGACAGCATCCAAATCTCACTGATATCAACAGATAACGAAAAAAAAACTATAGCAGGAAATTAAAAAAAGAATAAAAAATATTCCAAAATTTCATTTAAGAACAAAAAAACACGAGATAGGGAGATAGAAAGAATAGAGGTCAAAAAGTCAAATTTTACTAAATCATCCCTCAATGACCTAAAACTCATAAATCATAAGAGGAAACATAATTGATGATAGACAAGTGGATTGGGAGTACAGACAGACAGACAATGCTCAGGTGAAGTTGATGATGATAAATCGAGGCCACAGACCATGAACATCATCTAAGTGAATGAAACAAAGGAAAGGAAATCATTGATATTTCTTGGTGTGGTTTCTACTTCAGAAATAGGATGTGAGGAACCAAGGATGTTCCTAGGTTCTTTGTCTCCACTTCCCTTTCTTATTTTTAGGAAGGTTTCCAGTTTGGGGTTTTGTTTTACAGTTTAATTTGTGCTCAAAATAAATCAGAACTTATTTATCTATGTTTTGAAAATAGAGCAATCCATAAATAAATCTTTAATTAAAAAGGCATATATTGGTTCAAAATATCATTTATTTTACCAATATTTCAATTGGTTGAACGCCAACCTTTATCAAGGTTTTATAACATATGTTGTTGTTGTTGTCGTGTCCAAAGAAGAGCCTCAGATGTCTCCATATATCTCTATCACAGCAGCAGCAATTTCCACTATCTTGGGTGTGTAAAGCTGCTGCTCTGGGTCTATGTCAAATAACATATGTTAAATATATGTTTTAATACCTTGATAAAGGTTGGCGTTCAGCCAACTGAAATATTGGTAAAATAAATGATATTTTGATCTAATATATGACTTTTCAATTAAATATTTTTCTGTTTTCATTGAAAATCTATATAGTTTATAAATTCAATTGACATCTATTGATATAATGTGTGACCATTATTTTTTTGCCAATGTGTTTCTTTATAGATGTCGGTGGACAGCGGTTAAAACCGTCGATTCCCGACAGCCATGAACAGGGATCGTTTCCCGTATTGGACACTTTGTTTTTATATGTGAATAACCTTCACATTATATTCATTGTTGTAAATATCACACACACACACACAAAAGCCTTTATTAAGACACACAGGTCTTACAGAGGATTCTCCTTGGGGTTACAAGACGGAGAAACCTATGAAAGTGGGAATTGTTGTAAATATCATAAGCTAGGTAGGGGTCGGTTGGAAGGATAGTCTAAACCGTTGGTTTTCGATCGCTGCGACCCGGGTTCGATTCCCGCATTAGGCACTTTTTTGGGATAAAAAAAAATGCTCCAATGGCCCCCGATTCTTGCAAAAGTCCAACCCCACCAGCGATTGCAAGTAACCAAAACGGGGCTCTGGCACATTTGTAAGTGTAAAGTCGAAAGTCACATGTGTTGACATGTGGTGCACTTACAGTAAAAGCAGTTGCCTACTTCTACCCACCATGATTATCATGGCCTGTACCACGTGTACTAGGGATAAGCAAAAAAAAAAAAAGAAGCTAGGTTGATCTTTGTGAGCGGTACCTAATAAAGTTATTTTGTAACTTGGAATATGTATCTTTTTAAATAAATCATCAAATAATATCTCTGCAAACCTTTTACTGTAATGATAATATAATAATATTGATTTTTTTTTTTAGATGTAAACACGATGTATTGGTGCGCCATCTGTCAGTGGAAATTCAAACTATTTATAGAGAATATTTTCTTTCTCTTTTTAAAAATAAAACAATTTTTTATACTGCCCTTACAGCAATGATACGAATATTGGGAGGGTTTTGCTCATTAGTGGAGAACTCTTCCAAATGTTTCGCCAGTTTAATCTATCATACTGCTCTAATATGTAATTGGGGAGTTTTGCATATATAATCTGGTACAGAAGATAGACTATTGAAAATGTTTAGATGTAGCAATAAAGCCTTAAATGCAAATATTTTTCTTTCTTTCTTTAAAAAAATGCTTTTTTTTTTTGCTTTAGTTGATGCATTGCATTGGTATCTTGTGATGTTTATGTGATGTGTTATATACACTCATGGATAAAACTTAAGGAAGTGGAAAATCTTTGATCTCACCTGTCACTGTGTATCAACTATCTTTCAGAGTTATTGTCTGAATCCCGATATACATGCTAAAAGGTACAACTTCCTTAAGTTTTGTCCATGAGTGTATCTTTCAGAGTTATTGTCTGAATCCCGATATACATGCTAAAAGGTACAACACTTCCTTAAGTTTTGTCCATGAGTGTATCTTTCAGAGTTATTGTCTGAATCCCGATATACATGCTAAAAGGTACAACTTCCTTAAATTTTGTTCATGAGTGTATCTTTCAGAGTTATTGTCTGAATCCCGATATACATGCTAAAAGGTACAACTTCCTTAAGTTTTGTCCATGAGTGTATCTTTCAGAGTTATTGTCTGAATCCCGATATACATGCTAAAAGGTACAACTTCCTTAAGTTTTGTCCATGAGTGTATCTTTCAGAGTTATTGTCTGAATCCCGATATACATGCTAAAAGGTACAACACTTCCTTAAGTTTTGTCCATGAGTGTATCTTTCAGAGTTATTGTCTGAATCCCGATATACATGCTAAAAGGTACAACTTCCTTAAGTTTTGTCCATGAGTGTATCTTTCAGAGTTATTGTCTGAATCCCGATATACATGCTAAAAGGTACAACTTCCTTAAATTTTGTTCATGAGTGTATCTTTCAGAGTTATTGTCTGAATCCCGATATACATGCTAAAAGGTACAACTTCCTTAAGTTTTGTCCATGAGTGTATCTTTCAGAGTTATTGTCTGAATCCCGATATACATGCTAAAAGGTACAACTTCCTTAAGTTTTGTTCATGAGTGTATCTTTCAGAGTTATTGTCTGAATCCCGATATACATGCTAAAAGGTACAACTTCCGTAAGTTTTGTTCATGAGTGTATCTTTCAGAGTTATTGTCTGAATCCCGATATACATGATAAAAGGAAAAACTTCCTTAAGTTTTGTTCATGAGTGTATCTTTCAGAGTTATTGTCTGAATCCCGATATACATGCTAAAAGGTACAACTTCCTTAAGTTTTGTCCATGAGTGTATCTTTCAGAGTTATTGTCTGAATCCCGATATACATGATAAAAGGTACAACTTCCTTAAGTTTTGTCCATGAGTGTAAATGTGAAATTTTGAAGCAAAAATAAATCAGGCTGATGTGAGAATACCACGCTATCTTTACCAACAAAACAATAAAACCAATAGTAAACCAAGAAAACATATTCACAATGGCAGAAAACAAAGTATGATGAACACAAAATACCTATATCATCGTTCTGTGGACAATGACAAAACTTCCATGCAGTCACAGTGCCCAAGGCCGAAGAAAAAAAAATCAACATTTTAATGAGGTATTGATCGTTTTGTTTTATCCCTGCTAAATCCATAAATCAATTTCCGCCTTCTTTCCACACCCGTTTGGAGTACGGATAGGTTGTGTGGGAGTATCTTTTCGTTCTTATCTGCCCCGAAAATAATCCCTAGTAAGATTTTCAGTTGTTGTTGTTGTCGTGTCCAATGAAAAGATGTCTCCGTACATCTCTATCACAGCAGTCGCAATGTTCTCTATCTTGTTGTTGTTGTGTCCAATGAAGTCTCCGTACATCTCTATCACAGCAGTCGCAATGTACTCTATCTTGTTGTTGTTGTTGTGTCCAATGAAGTCTCCGTACATCTCAATCACAGCAGTCGCAATGTACGGAGACTTCATTGGACACGACAACAACAACATACAATAGAGAACATTGCGACTGCTGTGATAGAGATGTACGGAGACTTCATTGGACACAACAACAACAACAAGATAGATAAAATTGCGACTGCTGTGATAGGGATGTACGGAGACTTCATTGGACACGACAACAACAACATACAATAGAGAACATTGCGACTGCTGTGATAGAGATGTACGGAGACTTCATTGGACACAACAACAACAACATGATAGAGAACATTGCGACTGCTGTGATTGAGATGTACGGAGACTTCATTGGACACAACAACAACAACAAGATAGAGTACATTGCGACTGCTGTGATTGAGATGTACGGAGACTTCATTGGACACAACAACAACAACAAGATAGAGAACATTGCGACTGCTGTGATAGAGATGTACGGAGACTTCATTGGACACAACAACAACAACAAGATAGAGAACATTGCGACTGCTGTGATAGAGATGTACGGAGACTTCATTGGACACAACAACAACAACAAGATAGAGAACATTGCGACTGCTGTGATAGAGATGTACGGAGACTTCATTGGACACAACAACAAGATAGAGAACATTGCGACTGCTGTGATAGAGATGTAAGGAGACTTCATTGGACACAACAACAACAACAAGATAGAGTACATTGCGACTGCTGTGATAGAGATGTACGGAGACTTCATTGGACACAACAACAACAACAAGATAGAGTACATTGCGACTGCTGTGATAGAGATGTAAGGAGACTTCATTGGACACAACAACAACAACAAGATAGAGTACATTGCGACTGCTGTGATAGAGATGTACGGAGCCTTCATTGGACACAACAACAACAACATCTCTATCACAGCAGTCGCAATTTTATCTATCTTGTTGTTGTTGTTGTGTCCAATGAAGTCTCCGTACATCTCTATCACAGCAGTCGCAATGTTCTCTATCTTGTTGTTGTTGTTGTGTCCAATGAAGTCTCCGTACATCTCTATCACAGCAGTCGCAATGTACGGAGACTTCATTGGACACGACAACAACAACATCTCTATCACAGCAGTCGCAATTTTATCTATCTTGTTGTTGTTGTTGTGTCCAATGAAGTCTCCGTACATCTCTATCACAGCAGTCGCAATGTTCTCTATATTATTGTATGTTGTGTATTGTTATGTATTAAAAGGATATATAAATAAATGGAAATCTTTTTATTACCTCGATGTTTCGACAAAAATATTTTGTCCTCGTCAGGAGAGCAAACAAAAATTAAACATTTTCATTTTTAACGCCTTGCTAAATGTTTAATTTTTGTTTGTTCCTGACGAGAACAAAAGATTTTTGTCGAAACGTCGAGGTAATAAAAAGATTTACTGGCCGAAGTATCTTTATTCTCAAGAAATATGAATGCCGGCCAGATAGCCTCAATATTTACACATAAATGGAAGTTGTGGAAAGTGGATCATGGTGTGGACATTCGTTGCATAGAGTGAATGGAACAAAGAGAGAGGGAATAGATTTGTGAGGGGGGAGCCCAATTTAATAGACATATAATAGAGACAAGGACAGACAGAGAGAGGGATAGACGGGTGAGAACGGATAGACAGCAAAGCCACGTGGCGAGCTACGCCCCCTAGTGGCGAGCACGTGGGAGTTCGACAACCTCAAGCCACGTGTCGCAGCCAACGTCAGACAAAGCTAGGAGGCCGAAACCAGTACCTGTTTTCATACACTCACTCGTGTATCCTTTCCCTCCCTACAATTTAGACAGCCCCTTCTCCCCCCCCCCAACCTTTCAATCTCTTTTCAACAATCACATTCGATACTTCTTTTTTTTTTTAATATATCATCAGGTTTTTTTAGTTATCTTATTCTTTTTTTCTTTCTCTATCTATGTATGTGGGTTTTTCTTTCAACTTTATGAAAGCCTCGAGAATTGTTGAAGAGGTTTTTTGTTGTGAATAGTAAGCTAGTGGTGGAGATGTGGTGGAGAAAAGAGAGATTATAAAAAAAGAAAGTGGCCGGGTTTGGATGTAGGTCGGAGGAGTATTTTGGAATGGCCTTTTTACCCCCTAGCCTCATCCATCGATTGAGTTAGGAGTTACTGCGCCCTCGCCATTTTTAAACCTCTCTCAAATAGAAAGCGTGGACCTATACGAGTGCGTTATATGTAGATGTTTCTTATACTGTTTTGGGATTTGTTGTGTGCAAATAGGGCGTGTGGTTGTCTGTATGTAAATAGACTGATGCGTTTGTTGACGTAGAGATTGGTTTGCTTTTGTAGACAGCTGGTTTGAAAAGATTGTACTGTAAGTACACCACACGTCTACATGTGTAGACAGCGGGTTACATGTACTGTAAGTACACCACAGGTCTACACGTGTAGTCAGCGGGTTACGACAGCCTGTACTGTAAGTATACCACAGGTCTACACGTGTAGACAGCGGGTTACGACAACCTGTACTGTAAGTATACCACAGGTCTACACGTGTAGACAGCGGGTTACGACAGCCTGTACTGTAAGTACACCACAGGTCTACACGTGTAGTCAGCGGGTTACGACAACCTGTACTGTAAGTACACCACAGGTCTACACGTGTAGACAGCGGGTTACGACAGCCTGTACTGTAAGTACACCACAGGTCTACACGTGTAGTCAGCGGGTTACGACAACCTGTACTGTAAGTATACCACAGGTCTACACGTGTAGACAGCGGGTTACGACAGCCTGTACTGTAAGTACACCACAGGTCTACACGTGTAGTCAGCGGGTTACGACAACCTGTACTGTAAGTACACCACAGGTCTACACGTGTAGACAGCGGGTTACGACAACCTGTACTGTAAGTATACCACAGGTCTACACGTGTAGACAGCGGGTTACGACAGCCTGTACTGTAAGTACACCACAGGTCTACACGTGTAGTCAGCGGGTTACGACAACCTGTACTGTAAGTACACCACAGGTCTACACGTGTAGACAGCGGGTTACGACAGCCTGTACTGTAAGTACACCACAGGTCTACACGTGTAGACAGCGGGTTACGACAGCCTGTACTGTAAGTACACCACAGGTCTACACGTGTAGACAGCGGGTTACGACAGCCTGTACTGTAAGTATACCACAGGTCTACACGTGTAGACAGCGGGTTACGACAGCCTGTACTGTAAGTACACCACAGGTCTACACGTGTAGACAGCGGGTTACGACAGCCTGTACTGTAAGTACACCACAGGTCTACACGTGTAGACAGCGGGTTACGACAGCCTGTACTGTAAGTATACCACAGGTCTACACGTGTAGACAGCGGGTTACGACAACCTGTACTGTAAGTACACCACAGGTCTACACGTGTAGACAGCGGGTTACGACAGCCTGTACTGTAAGTATACCACAGGTCTACACGTGTAGACAGCGGGTTACGACAGACTGTACTGTAAGTACACCACAGGTCTACACGTGTAGACAGCGGGTTACGACAGCCTGTACTGTAAGTACACCACAGGTCTACACGTGTAGACAGCGGGTTACGACAGCCTGTACTGTAAGTATACCACAGGACTACACGTGTAGACAGCGGGTTACATGTACTGTAAGTACACCACAGGTCTACACGTGTAGACAGCGGGTTACGACAGCCTGTACTGTAAGTATACCACAGGTCTACACGTGTAGACAGCGGGTTACATGTACTGTAAGTACACCACAGGTCTACACGTGTAGACAGCGGGTTACGACAGCCTGAACTGTAAGTATACCACAGGTCTACACGTGTAGACAGCGGGTTACGACAGCCTGTACTGTAAGTACACCACAGGTCTACACGTGTAGTCAGCGGGTTACGACAGCCTGTACTGTAAGTGCACCACAGGTCTACACGTGTAGACAGCGGGTTACGACAGCCTGTACTGTAAGTACACCACAGGTCTACACGTGTAGACAGCGGGTTACGACAGCCTGTACTGTAAGTTCACAGGCAGATAAGCTCACCATTGTTTTAAAGGAGAATTGACACTGATGGGAGATCGACACACTGATAAAGATCTTCCTCCTAAAAGCTTAAGATTTCAAGGAAGTCAATGACCTGTTGCTGAATATCGACAGAAAAAGAGTTAACTGAAACATAGATACTCGCGGACAAAACTTAAAGAAGTTTTACCTCTTACCATGTATATCGGGATTCAGCCAATAACTCTGAAAGATATTACTGTGACTTTTATTGAAGACACAGGAGATAACCAAGTGTGAACAAAATTGCCTCTGCCTCAAGAAGAAATGGAATGTGGAGAAGAAAGTTCTGGAGGGTAAGTGGAAAGAGACGGTAGAGAGAATCGGGCTGATGGACTGGATGGGAAGCTATGAAGAAATAAAGAGTAGAATTTAAGATAGAGAGGGGGCTAGTGGAGTCCAGGGCCTGCTCAAGAGCAGAGAAAGAGAAAGGAATAATGTGGGCGCGTACAAGTAGGTTGGGTTTCTCAGACGATTGTGTTAAGGAAGACGAAAAGTCATAAGACATCGTACAGCAAGCAGGGTGACAGACATCTGAGTCAACTTCCCAGTTTCGCGGAAGTTTCCCCGGGAGGTGACCTTGGCTCAAGTCACGGGAGCTCTTGCACAAGTCACGAGACCAGAACAGATGGAGGGGAAGAAAATAAACACAAAGTCACGAGGTGGCGTGGTTCTCGAGCAAAGGTCATTACAGAATCTTCGCTGAACAGGGAGGAAAGTTACAGGATGGGGGAGGCATGGCTTTCTCCCGTAATGCAGGATTCCCATAACTGGAAATGTGACTTCGCGTAACGCGACAAATTCATGAATACGTAGAAATGATAGAGTCAGTGTCACAATTTTATTCCACAACTCGCAGAAGGAGGGAATTCCCAGATTCCCCAATACGTCTCTTTCTCTCTCGTGAAATTTATTCATAGGCAAATGGAAAGTCTTATGTTCCAGGTTGTCTGTTTTTTGAAGGAGACAGAGGAAATTGAAGACACACAAGATAAACAAATGTGAACAAATACTTGCATATAACAATGCAGGGTGAAAACCGAATGGCATAAAAGAGAATCAGAACTATAAAAGATTTTCTCACAATGAGAGTATTTCTTATTCAAGATGTGCAAGCTTTCACAAGCGATAATCGCTCTTCTCAACCTGTTTATCATCAAAGAAACATCGACTTTGATATAAACCTGTAGAAGATCTATTTTGGCTTGAAAGCATGAAAAAACATCCTCATTGTGTAGAAAAAAATATATTGTTTTAATATATCTCTCTCTAGTCACGATTATAAATGACAAAAGAGAATCACTATAAGGTCATTGTTTGGTAAAGATAACAACGGTAAAACGTATTGATATTAATTCTATTGAGAGACAATATGGTTTTACGAGCTACTAGCCAAAGTGTAAGATTTTCGAGCCCAAACAGTCCTCTTGAATCAACTACGGGACTTGAAGCTATGAAGAATAGTCGAAGATATAACTGGAAACCAAGAAAATTGCTTAAAATCAAGAAGAAGGGATCCTTTTGAATCAACTCCGGAAATTGATTTGAAGCTATGGGAAACCATGAAGAAAGAAGAGCCGAAGCTATAAAGAATCTTGGCTGGAATACTAGAAACCAAGAAAATTTCTTAAAATCAAGATGAACGGATCCTCTTGACTTAACTCCGGAAATTGACTTGAAGCTATGAAAAATAGTCGAAGATATAACTGGAAACCAAGAAAATTGCTAAAAACCAAGAGGAACGGATCATCTTGAATCAATTCCGCAAATTGATCTGAAGCTATGGAAAGTCATGAACAGAAGAATAGTCGAATATATAAAGAATCTTGGCTGGAATACTGGAAACCGAGAAAATTGTTTAAAATCAAGAAGAACGGATCCTTTTGAATCAACTCCGGAAATTGATCTGAAGCTAAGGAAAGCCACAAAAAAATAAGAGCCGAAGATATAAAGAATCTTGGCTGGAATACTGGAAACCAAGAAAATGGCTTAAAATCAAGAGGAACGTATCATCTTGAATCAATTCAGGAAATTGATCTGAAGCTATGAGAAGCCACAAAGAAAGAAGAGACGAAGATATAAAGAATCTTGGCTGGAATACTGGAAACCGAGAAAACTTCTCAAAATCAAGAAGAACGGACAAAGACGAATACTAGAAAATAAGGAAGTCCATAGCTACAGAATATGACCAAATCGGTGAAAAAAAAAAAAAACACTGAGCTTGACCCAGTTTTCGCAACAGTTGGTGAAGTGGCTTGGAATGACAAGTGTTTATCTCATCTCCACACGGAATATCATTACGGCGAATTGATTGACATGGTTTCGTATCATTGAAGGAAACTTTTTTTTTTTTTGTGGAAGGGAAGACAATTAACGCGCAGTTATACTTTTTGTTCTGTTTCCACGAAGTACTCAGTATTAGGGCTTCGATTGCAATCACATTACACATGGTTGCCATAACTCTGCAAGTCTGTGTCACTTGTCTTCAGCCAGTTTACCTCCATAGGACTATGGTGCACCATTTACTGAGTTTGTCAAACAGATTCTAAAGAATATTTCTTTAATTTTATCAGTCAATCAATACTTTTATTAAGGCCTTTAGTTGCATATAGAGATTCACCTGAGAGATACAGGAAAGAAGTTTGGGGAAAGAGTTGTAGAGAGAGACAATGTTTGTACCATCTACAAACAAGCAGATAGACTCGTCTACGTCTTGTTACAGCGAAGTATTAATGCAGTTATAGCTGTAAGTATACATGTAGTTACAAACAAGTATATAGGCTTGTCTACGCCTTGTAATTGCGAAGTTTCAATGTAGTTATAGTTGTGGTGTAAAATATAGAGAGACACAATGTTTGTGCCGTCTACAAGCAAACAGATAGGCTCGTCTACGTCTTGTTACAGCGAAGTATTAATGTAGTTATAGCTGTAGTGCTACGATATAGAGAGACACAATGTTTGTACTGTCTACAAACAAGCAGATAGACTCGTCTGTGCTTTGTTATAGCGAAGTATCAATGTAGTTACAGCTGTGGTGATAAGTTATAGATAGTAACTGTTTGTACCGTCTAAAACAAGTATATAGGCTCGTCTACGTCTTGTTACAGCGAAGTATCAATGTAGTTACAGCTGTAGTGTACGATATAGAGAGACACAACGTTTGTACCGTCTAGAAACAAGCAGATAGGCTCGTCTATGCTTTGTTATAGCGAAGTATCAATGTAGTTACAACTGTGGTGATACGTTATAGATAGTAACTGTTTGTACCGTCTACAAACAAGCAGATAGACTCGTCTACGTCTTGTTATAGCGAAGTATCAATGTAGTTACAGCTGTGGTTATAAGTTATAGATAGTAACTGTTTGTACCGCCTACAAACAAGCAGATAGATTCGTCTACGCCTTGTTATAGCGAAGTATCAATGTGGTTATAGCTGCAGTGCTACGTTATAGAGAGAAACTCATTGTTTGTATATAGTCTACAAACAAACAGATAGGCTCATCTATGCCTTGTTATAGCGGAGTATCAATGTAGTTACAAACAAGTATATATGCTTGTCTACATCTTGTAATAGGGAACTATCAATGTAGTTATAGCTGTAGTGGTACGTTATAAAGAGGCACATTGTATCGTCTACGCCTCAGTATAGCGAAGTATCAATGTAGTTATAGCTATAGTGCTACGATATAGAGAAACTCATTGTTTGCATCGTCTACAAACAAGCAGATAGGCTCGTCTACATCTTGTTATAGCGGAGTATCAATGTAGTTACAAACAAGTATATATGCTTGTCTACTACATCTTGTAATAGGGAAATATCAATGTAGTTATAGCTGTAGTGGTACGTTATAAAGAGGCACATTGTATCGTCTACGCCTCATTATAGCGAAGTATCAATGTAGCTGTAATGCTACATAGAAAGAGACACAATGTTTGTATCGTCTACAAACAAGACAAAGAGTTCGTTTATGTTTCGCCTCGAGGAATTCCTGGTTTGGTCGGGCTGACTGGGCGTAACAGTGTGGGTGGACGTACGAGGTCACGCTCTGGCGACTTTCCAAACACGTGGCGTGAGGATGATGATTCAAAGGTCGGATGATGATGAGTCATCACGACGAGAAAAAAAAAAAAAAAACAACTCCGCCCAACGCGCGCGCGCGAAACTACTAACGTTGCCGGACGGTGAAATACCCATCCACGTGACTGGAGAACCATAAACAAACAAAACAAGGTAGCGGCGTCTTGAAGAAAGGTTACCCTTAAATGGGAAATATATTCTTTGGGCCCATTCCACATGTAAGATGACATTTGTTGACACTTCTTGGAGAATACGGGTTCCTTCAATACGTCGAACTTTCACACATATCCTAAACCTTTTTATTTTTTCCACACCTCGCAAGTCTTACATTGGATATACACTATGCAAATCGACTCATCCTATTTACATATACATAAATGTTGCTAACTTGTTGTTCTGAATTTGCCATAACTGGTGTTGTGGTTCATTCTTTATCATCGCGATTACGTTTAGTACTGGGATGATAAACTAAATGGAATGCTTGAATGCATGTTTTAAAGGGAGAGATACTACTATCGGTATACATATTCATCTAGCATGTGCCAGAGCCTCGTTTTGGTTACTTGCACTCGCTGGTGTGGTTGGATTTTTGCAAGAATCGGGTGCCATTGAAGCATTTTTTTATTATTATTATTATTAGAAAAAAGTGCCTAATGCGCGGGATTCAATCCCGGATTGTTGCGGTCGAAAACCAACAGTTTAGAACACCCTTCCACCGACCCCCTACCACCAAGTTGAAAACTAGGAATCGATCGTTTTGGAAAAGATCTTGTATTAAGAAATTCACATATGTTTTATAGGTTTTGATCACCTATAAGATAAGGAAGCTAAGTCTGTCGCGAGAATAAAGCCCTTAGAAAACCTATTGTTATATATTCTAGGGAATAATTCGAACAAGAGGGCCTCCTGCTAAAGGAAGGAATCCTCAAGAGGTCCCAGAGTCCAGGGTAGCCTAGTGGACATGGCATCTGCCCGGTAAGCGGAACACTGTGGGTTCGATTCCCATCCCTTAAGAGGTCCCAGATGGCTATAATTTGTCGATCTCTGGCATCAAAAGTCGAACTTCGACAGACATTGAAACAGTACTCGAGGAATATCTGCGAGAAATACAAACGTCCATTTGGGAGAAGCTACGGATCAAATGTCATTTGAAAACTGATATATGAGATTATGGTTCATTTCTGTCGTATTAAGAATAGCACATCAGTTTTATAGGTTTTATCACCTGTAGAATAAGGAACTAAAGTCTGTCGCGAGAATAAAGCCCTTAGAAAACCCATTGTTATATATTCCAGGGAATAATTCGAACAAGAAGATCTGCTAAAGGAAGGAATCCTCAAGAGATCCCAGATGGCTATATTTTGTCGATCTCTGGCATCAAAAGTCGACAGAAGCTGGAGGTATTATGATAGGACTTATGGTTCATTTCGTATTAAGAAATGCATATCAGTTTTATAGGTTTTATTCACCTGTAAGGTAAGGAAGCTAAGTCTGTCGCGAGAATGAAGCCCTTAGAAAATCCCATTGTTATATATTCCAGGGAATAATTCGAAGAGGAGGGAAAGGAACGAATCCTTAGGGAAGGGAGGTAAGTCCCAGATGGCTATAATTTGTCGATCCAAGCTGATTACAAGAGGGATCCAACCGCTCAGCATCAACCGCCACGGGAATCCTGCCTCCCCCTTCCTTCCTTTAACTTCCCCACCGGATTTGTTGTTGTATTTCAACAATCCAATCTACAGAGCTTTCTCTCTAAATCATACTTTAGATGGAATTCCTCTGAAGAATAACAAAAATTAGGATTTACACTTCCTTAACATCGAGATGTTTACATAAAATTGCATCAATTACATCAACAGCACACGTGCATTCATTATTGAAACATGTCGACCATCCCAAAAACGGTAAATTCAAGTAACCAAACGGAACTCTGGTACCTAAAGTCGAACTTCGATACGTTAGAGAAGTACTCGAAGAATTTCTGCGAGTGAAACAAGCACAAACGTCCGTTTGTGATATGTGAGATTATGGTACATTTCGCATTAAGAAATGAAATTATTTTGAAGCTTTTTTCAATTCTCAACTGTACTCCCTCCATACTGAGGTGAGGAAAATATTGGAAATGATTGAAGTTCATTTGTGGTGAATCTTCACAGAGAAGATAGTAAAACCGCTGGAAGGGTTCACTACTGATGAGTTAGGCCCTTCCAAAACCGCAGTAGGGGGTAGAAACAGTAGGAAATTGTAAAATACATATAAAAGAGAGAGAAAATTGAGCTAAATAGTTTCTATTTATTACTACAGATAGTGCGCTTTTGTCTCAGAATTACTAGATAAAATAATATAATACCATATATGTAATACACTACACTTTGATCTTAGCCAAAAGGTCGAGAAGCGATATATGAGTGTGTGTGTGTATGTGTGTGCCAAAAGTAGCATATCTCCCTTTAAAAATGCCTTAGAACATTGTATTCATTGTACACCTATCCCCCGATTTACACGGTACTTGTTTTACACGTTTTCGCTTTTACACGGTTTTCCAAATAAGTTTTTTTTTATCGCACTATACTAAAATGCGATATTCTACTCTATACTACCTATGTTGAAAAGAATATTGGGAGGCTCTGATTCATGAGGGGGCGAACACCTATTCAGATTTGACAGTTTAATATACACCTATCCCTCGATTTACACGTTTTTCTCAGGAACGTATCTACCGTGTAAATCGGGGGATAGGTGTATTTTGTTTATCACTCCAGTAAAAAAACGCGAAGGAGGGGATGAAGAATGAACCAAAACACCAGTTTTGGAAAATTCAGACAAAAAAACCCAACCTGGTGTTGTGGCTCATTATTCATCAACCACCTTTACAATTTGTACCAAAGTGATGAACAACATACATTCTTATATTGCATATAATACATATGTAAAGTGGAAATATGCTATTTTTTATACAATAATACTATCCTCCCGCAACTTAATGTCATATATATATGTTATATTAAAATATTATTTTATTTAAAATTATATTTCATAGATTCAAAATACTCTGCTAAATCGACCGCCAGAGGTCACGCTTCCCTAATAAAAACTCATTGTTGTTGTTTCCCGATAATCGGGGCTCAAAAATCATTTATTTTGGTTAGCAGCCCCGTAAATAAAGATATTTTCTCTCTTTCCCGATGGCCGGCTCAAAACTTTGGTACAATATGTAAATAAGTTTTCCTTTTTTTTATTATTACGCCTTAAGCCAAGCAGTACTTTTATCAAATTATGTTATATATATTCCTTTAGTTCAATTAAATTACTGATCAAAACTATTTTTATTGTTATACTTTCAAGATTTTAACCACGACTGCATTACTATAGCATAATTCTCAAGATGATCAAAAATCAACAGAAATCTCTTTTTATTTATAATACACATATATGTTATATTAATATAACGAATAAAAGATATAATAAAACGAAAAATAAATAAGAAATAGAAGTTTCATAGATTCAAATACTCTGCTAAATCGACCGCCAGAGGTCACGCTTCCCTTATAAAAACTCATTGTTGTTGTTTCCCGATGGCCGGCTCAAACCTTTTGGTACATTATGTAAATAAGTTTTCCTTTTTTATTATTATTACGCCTTAAGCCAAGCAGTACTTTTATCAAACTATGTTTTTTTTTATATATATATTCCTTTAGTTCACTTAAATTACGGATCAAAACTATTTTTATAATTATACTTTCAAGATTTTAACCACGACTGCATTACTATAGCATAATTCTCAAGATGATCAAAAATCAACAGAAATCTCTTTTTATTTATAATACACATATATGTTATATTAATATAACGAATAAAAGATATAATAAACGAAATATAAATAAGAAATAGGAGTTTCAGTAGAGAAAGGTGGATTGAGTAGATACGCTGGACAAACTACAGCAGTAGAGAGAGAAAGAGATGTTTTCACAATAGTCTAAATGCATCTGGCATCAGTCCAAATTCTATCGATAGGGAGGGAGGGAGGAGGGGGAATCTTCGGAGAGAGGAAGAGAAGGAAAAAGAGAGAGAAAGAAAAAAAGAAAGAAAAGCGTGCGATAGGTTTGACAATCGGGTGACAGAGGCAAATCAAATCCAGACTAATGGAGGTTGGCGGGGAGGGAAATCAAATTCCCAGAGAGATGGTGTAGCTAGCTAGCCAGCCTTCCTAGCGGTCAGGTTTACAAATGGATGCGGGCTTTGTGCATTGTTACACGCGGGGATTATTACCCCAGATTGGCCATTGTCCCTACGGACACACAAAGGACTCGCTGTCGTACCATTGCACTGCACAGAGGAGGACGGGTCCTTAGGAACATGGCTATAGTAACCCACAAACCAGATTGCTAACCCGTTCCTTTGACGACGGTTCATCTTGTACCGTTGGGTAGAAGAGAAATAGTCCTTAGGACCACGGCTAGTAACCTATAAACCAACTTGCTAATCCGTTCCTCGACGAGGGTTCATCTTGTACCATTGGGTAGAAGAGGAAGAGTCCTTAGGAATATGGCTATAGTAACTCACAAACCAACCTGCTAACCCGTTCCTCGACAACGGTCATCTTGTTGTACCATTGCACTGTACAGAGGAGGACGGGTCCTTAGGAACATGGCTAGTAACCCACAAACCAGCTTGCTAACCCGTTCCTTGACAACGTTTCATCTTGTTGTACCATTGCATAGAAGAGAAAGAGTCCTTAGGAACATGGCTAGTAACTCACAAACCAACCTGTTAACCCGTTCCTCAAAGACGGTTCACATCTTCCAGTGGAATTAGTTAGATCTCCAAAAAAAAAAAACCTTTTTTTTTTCACGAAAATTGGCTAATAGCCCTCTCTTGAATTATCATACACAAGGATTTATTAAGACAATAATACAATCCTATACACGGATTCACCACGGATTCTGCAAAGAAAAAAAAAGAGTATAAAAGTAAAATCTATTTACATTTAAAAAGATAAATAATGCAGATGAGATATATACAAGAACGTAATTAAGACAATAAGTCTCCTACACAAACGAATTTTTATGATAAAAATATTAAAATAATAATTGATATACACGCATACGCAAGTCTGTCTCGAGTTATTACACATACATACACACAAGAGAAGAAGGAAAAAAAAGCCAACAAAGTACAGGTTTCGTGGTGTTGGGCAAAGAAAGTGAACAAACCTCTCTCTAAAGTGGGAGAAAAGTTACCACCACAATGTTATTGGGCAGTTAGGGTCCAAGTAAACAGGTTACAGACGACAAGGCTCATCCGTCCAGGACATCTGCAGGGTTACGGTCCTTTAGAAAAGTACCTCAGAAATCTTCATTAGTCACTACAAGCTCTTCTTACGTTACTGGAAGTTGGGGGCCCCTCACTCTCTCCGTCTCTCCGTAGCGAACTATCATTTTAATTATATTCCATATATATTTAATTATATGTATATACACACATATATGGTATATTCTGAATATAGAGCAATTGACAATTAAAATAATTTTATTGACATCTTGTCAATACATGAAAAGTGTACAGTCTGCAGCTAGACATTATATAAAAGCAGGATATATAAATCAAAATTGTTTTTTTTTTTTTAAGAATAAAAAAAGGAGAGGATCTTCAATTTACGGCTACACTTCCAACAAAGAATAAACATGTTTATAACACCTTGTGTATACATATACAATATGTAAATAACAAAAAAGACCAGTCAACTTGGTTACCACAACGTGATTTGCATAGACACTACATAAAAGAAGAATAAAAAAAGAGAGGAATACATAAAACACATTCACACAAGAAGCCTCTAGTCACATAAAGAACAACTTTTATGTAAACAGAACAAGGACAGCAAGAAAGGTGAACATAAAAGGAAACAAAAGAGACCTTTCAAGAATTTTTTTCTTCTTCTTCATCTATTCACAGCCGTTCTTTTCAAGGTGAAAAAGAACCAAGGTAGATAGATGGGTAATATATTTCTGGACGCCCGCATCGTTAGGTTGGAACGACAAAAAAATAGGGGGTAAAAATATATAAAAAAGAAGAAGAAGGGGGTGGTGGGGGGAAAGCTTGATGCTACAGACTTCCTCTATCACACCATCATCAAACCACTTCAAACCACAATAAAGGGAGGATGTACGTTCGTAATTGTGGTTGAGAATGGGGGATGATGGGGGTCACAGAATTGGATTTACAAGGGAACTTGTAATTAACACATGGGAGGGAGGAAATGTCAACAAGTTGGCAGAATGATGGATGGGAAGAGGGGAGAGGGTACCCCTGAATGTCACACAGGTTGATCAGAAAGGGGTCGTGATTTTGGGATTTGTGGTGTATTAGGGTTGTAACTAACACTTGTATTAACAAAAAGCTTCATACATCTCAAACCAGCAATACACATCATGAGTGTCAGATAAGATGTCCAGACATAGGTTGGTAGCTAACAGTATTCTTATCTTTTTGTGAGTTTCTTTTCTCTGGATAAGTCCATGAATCCTATTCCCAGCCTTCCTCTTCGTGGTATTACATACATCTTTCCAACAATGTGTACCTTAATTCTCTAAGATGTCCAGACATAGGTTGGTAGCTAACAGTATTCTTATCTTTTTGTGAGTTTCTTTTCTCTGGATAAGTCCATGAATCCTATTCCCAGCCTTCCTCTTCGTGGTATTACATACATCTTTCCAACAATGTGTACCTTAATTCTCTAAGATGTCCAGACATAGGTTGGTAGCTAACAGTATTCTTATCCTTTTTGTGAGTTTCCTTTCTATGAATTCTATTCACAGCCTTCCTCTTCATGGTATTCCATACATCCCTCCAACAACGTGTCCCTTGATTCTCTCTAAGAGTGTTGGATAAGATGTCCAAACATAGGTTGGTAGCTGATAGTATTCTTTTCCTTTCAGAGCTTCCATTCTATGGCTAATCTATGAATGTCTATGAATCCTATTCACAGCCTTCCTCTTCATGGTATTCCATACATCCCTCCAAGAATGTGTGCCATAATTCTCTAAGAGTGTCGGATAGGATGTTCAAACATAGGTTGGTAGCTAACAGTGTTCTTATTCTCAAAGAGCTTATGTTCTATGGCTAGTTTATTAATGTCTACGAATCCCATTCTCAGTCAGCCTTCATCTTCATGGTATTCCATACATCTCTCCAACAATGCCTCAATCCTCTAAGAATGTCGGACAAGATGTTCGAATCATCTCCAGTGGGCCATATCCCTCCTCGATCATTTTTAAGGACATCTTCATTGCTTCAGTCCATGATTCGACGCCAGCACCATATCTCGGAAAAGCCAGTAGCTTAACAATTTCTATCTAAGAAGCCAGATCTCATAGGATAACACACACGCACACACTCCTATGAAGACAGAAATGGTAAAGCTATAAGTTTTCGATATGTGGTATCGGCGCTGAATGAAGAGAGAAAACCATAGATTGACAAACTCTAGGAGGGATGTAGTCTACTGGAGATGATTGAGAGGAAGAGCCTTTTTGGACATCTTGTCTGACACTCGGAGTGGTTAACTGTAATACGGAGGGATGGTTGGAAGAAAGAGGAAGACCCAGAATGGAGAATTCACAGATACTCATGGACAAAAATATTTCTAAAAGTTTAATATTTTGATATCACTGGTTGAAAAAGACAGGCAATTTTTGTTCACATTTTGATATCTCGCGTGTCTTCAATAAAGATCACTGTGTATCAAATATCTTTCAGAGTTATTATCTGAATTCCGATATACATGCTAAAAGGTATAACTTCCTTAAGTTTTGTCCATGAGTGTAATTTCGTGATAAGACCCTAAAGAAAATACCATAAAAAAAAACTAGCCATAGAAAGGAAGAAACTATAAGAAGACAGGAAGGCAGCCAGCCAGCCACCAACCTACGGCTAATTGAGGAGAAATAGCGAGAAGGTTGTAAGTGGCCAAGAAAACGAGCTCTCGATGCACTCAGAAAGGTCACGGAGGACCATTCCGCACTTAGGTATTTCACAAAGGGAAAAAATTCTCATAAAGAAGACATAAGGAAAAAGCAGTTTCGATAATATGACCACGAAATACAACACCTAATTGTTGTGTACCTCGACATAATAAAGTCAATTACGACAGAACCTGTCTTTGAGCATTGATTTTGACATTTCCAAAATATTTTTGTCACACATATTAAATAAAAATATCTTAACATTTTAAAATAAGAATAATAACCCCCTTGTTAAAATAATATTGGTTAGGCAAAACTTCACTCGGAAAAAACTGAAAGGTCATATAAGATTTATAAACCTTTATTATAGATTTGATGTTTGATATATGGACATCGTAGAATCATAAGGCCACCCAGACTTTTCTGTGCATAAGCCAGCATGCAAGCATGCTAACGCTACCTCTCTCATAAGCTAAGGAGCGGTATCCAAACTGACGTCTGGATTTTGTCCTTGGAAAAACCATCACCCAGACTTCTATAGAACTAAGCTGTAGGTCATCTGGAAGGATTTGTATACCTGTAGCCTTCAGCCACAGTTTGATATGGACATCCTAAAAGCAGATAGCCTCCCAGACCTTTCGGTCCAAGTCCAAGTCGGGTTTGATATGGACAAATTGATTTTTTCTTCTACATACCGAGCTAAGAAAAAACGATTCAAAGAGAACAGGACCCTTTCTAAAATCCCCACAACAAGACTCTCCGTTCTGAGGATGAATGTTCCTTAGTGAACAGAAAACTTTCCAAAATCCCCTCTCATAGATCAGCCGCGCAATGAAAGAACTTTCCTAAGGACCGAACACCTTCTAAAACAAATTTACATACTAGCAATACTAAGATAGAACGTGTCCATGGAACATGACACCCTATAAAACCCTTCACACGACTCGCCGTACTAAGAAAGAAGCTTCCATAATATCACCCGTTATAAGTAAGATCGCTCCATAGTAAACACCTTCTAAAAAGGTTTACAGATCACCCGGGCTAAGAAAGAAGGTTCCATAGTGAGCACAACACCTAAGACCCCAAGCTCACCGTGCTAAGAAAGAAGGTTCCATAGTGAGCACAACACCTAAGACCCCAAGCTCACCGTGCTAAGAAAGAAGGTTCCATAGTGAGCACAACACCTAAGACCCCAAGCTCACCGTGCTAAGAAAGAAGGTCCCATAGTGAGCACAACACCTAAGACCCCAAGCTCACCGTGCTAAGAAAGAAGGTCCCATAGTGAGCACAACACCTAAGACCCCAAGCTCACCGTGCTAAGAAAGAAGGTTCCATAGTGAGCACAACACCTAAGACCCCAAGCTCACCGTGCTAAGAAAGAAGGTCCCATAGTGAGCACAACACCTAAGACCCCAAGCTCACCGTGCTAAGAAAGAAGGTTCCATAGTGAGCACAACACCTAAGACCCCAAGCTCACCGTGCTAAGAAAGAAGGTTCCATAGTGAGCACAACACCTAAGACCCCAAGCTCACCGTGCTAAGAAAGAAGGTTTCATAGTGAACACGAAACCTAAGACCCCAAGCTCACCGTGCTAAGAAAGAAGGTTCCATAGTGAACACAACACCTAAGACCCCAAGCTCACCGTGCTAAGAAAGAAGGTTCCATAGTGAGCACAACACCTAAGACCCCAAGCTCACCGTGCTAAAATAAAGAACCCAACCCTCCCTCCATCACCAAGGAGAACGTGGACACATTCTGAAAACTTCCAAGCGGCGAGTAATAAATTATGATATCCATTAAATTCTTCCCTCTCTCTCTCTCTCCCGCCTCTTTCAATCTTTTTAAAGATGGAGGAGGAATGGTTAATGAGGGACAGCTTCATAATGACGTCCATTGTGCCTCCTGCCGGCCAAAAGGTCAGGGTAATTGATCGGGCAATGACAAAGGGAGGAGGGTAGATACTGTGACTGCTTATGCATGTGGCCGAACGAAGATCATTCTTTCCTTTGCATGCATGTTTGTTAACGTGTTCTTCTATCATCTATTAACTTTTTTATAAGACCAGAGAGAGAGGGGGGAATAAAGAAATGAATGATTAAGAATGAAGATTCCCCATCATCACACAACCACATTATTTCCTTATTAATATTCTTTCAAAGTTTTCCCAATAAGTCGATGAACTCTAAAATGCCTGTTGCTCAAAAGACGATATATTTCTCAAGTCAAATATGGGCAAAATTTCCTCAACTACTAAAACTGTAGGAAATAAAACATTTAAGCAACGAAAGTTTCTTTTACACATAAATCAAATTTTTCTATGGTCCTTACTGCGATGAAAGAATATATGGGAGGGTTTGGTTCATCAGTGGTAAACCCTCCCAGCGGTTTCGACCATTTAGTCTATCAGATTGCTTCTTAGAGCTCTAATACTGTAATGGACGATTCTGTTTATATATAGAGAGCGCGTTATCGTCTTATTAAACTGTAGGTTTAAAAAATGATTGTGGGAAGGCTTAGTTGATATCAGTAATGAATTCTTCTTTCCAGTTGTTGTTGATGTCGTGTCCAATGAAGAACCTCAGATGTCCCCATACATCTCTATCACAGCAATGTCCTCTATCTTGGGTATGTAAAGCTGCTGTTATAGGTCCATGCCAATTTTCTGTTGTTGTTGTTGTCGTATCCAATGAAGAGCCTCGGATGTCTCCATACACCTCTATCACAGCAGTCGCAATGTCCACAATCTTGGGTATGTAAAGCTGCTGCTCTGGGTCCATGTCAAATTTCTGTTGTTGTTGTCGTGTCCAATGAAGAACCTCAGATATCTCCATACATCTCTATAACAGCAGTTACAATGTCATCTAACTTGGGTATGTAAAGCTGCTGTTCTGGGTCCATGCCAATTTTCTGTTGTTGTTGTTGTCGTATCCAATGAAGAGCCTCGGATGTCTCCATACACCTCTATCACAGCAGTCGCAATGTCCACAATCTTGGGTATGTAAAGCTGCTGTTCTGGGTCCATGCCAATTTTCAGTTGTTTTTGTTGTCGTGTCCAATGAAGAGCCTTAGATGTCCCCATACATCTCTATCACAGCAATGTCCTCTATCTTGGGTGTGTAAAGCTGTCTTCTTCCTAGTAATTATGCAAATTTAATCCACCAGAACTTGCTACCACTATTGTATTGTTCATTCTGCCTATATAGTCTAAATTTGAAAGTTTATTCTTGATGCTTAATGGAATTTAAGGAACCCGTTTGTTATAATAAAAATAAAGAAAAAATGCAATAAATATTATATATAAAAGTTGATTCTTTTCGCAACAAGTTTTTTTTAAATAACTTTATGAAGCGACATTTATCCCTGAATTAATGTCCGATTAAACAGGTTTTGGTATTACCTAGAAGTAAAAAATATATATTTATAACGGATAAGAAAAAAAAATTATGTCCATACTGCGAAATACGAATAAGCAGAAACACCCAAAGAAAATTAAATGAACACCATATAAAAACAGACTAAAAGTAATATTAAAATGATCTTCAAAAAAAAAAAAAATTAAGGAAATGGAAGTTTTCAGGATGTCTCAGAAAAATTCAGTGAAAATAAATATAAATAATTTTGACCCTTAACCAACTCATGTCTCAATGTCAGTTTGTTTGATTCAGAATGAGGGGCTTCCACTGGCATTGAGGAAATCATAAAGACTTAGGTGTCAGAAGGACAATCCGGGGTAGTTAGCGACTTCTGTACGTGGCTCCAGGAAAACCTGGGTTAACCAAATCAATAAAAATTATTATTCAGAAAGAGGTAAGCTTTGTATACACGTCTAGAACCCGAGCACTTTCTGTTTAAGCAGAAGCAAAACAGAAGATTCGATGTAAAAATATTGGAAGGCAAGAGAAATAAAGAAAGGAAATTACATGAAATACATAGATTGTAAAAAAAAGGCATCTCCTTATCGTGCAACTGAAAGTTGCTGATGGCTTGCGCCATCTATCGGAATAAATATCAACTATTCTCGTTGATGGCGATAGATGGCGCAAGCAATCAGCAACTTTCAGTTGACCAACATGCCTTTTTTACAATTTATGCACCTTATCCCAGTACAGTATCATATTTGTACCATTTTTTCACATGAAATACATAGTTGCATTCTTTGTTGACTCATCTGTGAGTTAAGGAAGTCTTTGATAAACACTACAAAATTATTTGGATCCTTAATTATATTTATTGAAACCTGTACGAACCACAGAGAAACTAGAGGTAGTTATATATATAACTAACAGAGGACGTTGTACTCCGCGGGTCATCTGGTGATCATCTATTGACCATACTGGAGGGATGATAAATCATGATGAATGGAAGGGAGAGGTAGACCAAGGAATGAATTAGTTGGATGATCTAGTAGAATGGTCTTGAATTCGAAGATAAGAGGTTAGAAAATGGCTAAGAACAGGTTGAAACGGTGTTCCATGATGGCTGAACTCTGAATCAGAGATGACTGTACTACATGGCGATGTTAGTGATAGGTGTTAGGGACAACACTAGCATCTAAGTCCTACTGGAATTTACATCCCTTGCGATACCGTTCGCTTGGAGTGGAAAGAAGTACTAAGGGCAAGGATAAGATTATGGGATTCTTTATACTTGCATCACCTACGTTGATGTGGAAACACAGGTGTCACGACGTACTTGGCAGGAATTTATCGGTATGAGAAGTATTGAGTTAAAAGTATGGGTCGATTGGGGGTTCGTTGTTCTGGAGGGGAGGAAGTGGTATACGATATAGTGGGGCAGCCGTTCTGGTGTGGGGCTCTGTTGGAGGGCGTGGTCGAATCGATATCGCGTGTGGTGGGATCATCTCCGTCCCTCATCTCCACCGCCCTCCTTGAACCTGGGAGTGAGGCAGTGGGGTCATCTCTGCCCTCCTTGAACCTGGGAGTGAGGCAGTGGGGTCATCTCTGTCCTCCTTGAACTTGGGAGTGAGGCAGTGGGGTCATCTCTGCTCTCCTTGAACCTGGGAGTGAGGCAGTGGGGTCATCTCTGTCCTCCTTGAACTTGGGAGTGAGGCAGTGGGGTCATCTCTGTCCTCCTTGAACCTGGGAGTGAGGCAGTGGGGTCATCTCTGTACTCCTTGAACCTGGGAGTGAGGCAGTGGGGTCATCTCTGCCCTCCTTGAACCTGGGAGTGAGGCATTGGGGTCATCTCTGTCCTCCTTGAACCTGGGAGTGAGGCAGTGGGGTCATCTCTGTCCTCCTTGAACCTGGGAGTGAGGCAGTGGGGTCATCTCTGTCCTCCTTGAACCTGGGAGTGAGGCAGTGGGGTCATCTCTGTCCTCCTTGAACCTGGGAGTGAGGCAGTGGGGTCATCTCTGTCCTCCTTGAACCTGGGAGTGAGGCAGTGGGGTCATCTCTACCGCCCTCCTTGAACCTGGGAGTGGGGTCATCTCTGTCCTCCTTGAACCTGGGAGTGAGGCAGTGGGGTCATCTCTACCGCCCTCCTTGAACCTGGGAGTGGGGTCATCTCTGTCCTCCTTGAACCTGGGAGTGAGGCAGTGGGATCATCTCTGTCCTCCTTGAACCTGGGAGTGAGGCAGTGGGGTCATCTCTGTCCTCCTTGAACCTGGGAGTGAGGCAGTGGGGTCATCTCTGTCCTCCTTGAACCTGGGAGTGAGGCAGTGGGGTCATCTCTACCGCCCTCCTTGAACCTGGGAGTGAGGTCATCTCTGTCCTCCTTGAACCTGGGAGTGAGGCAGTGGGGTCATCTCTACCACCCTTCTTGAACCTGGGAGTGAGGCAGTGGGGTCATCTCTGTCCTCCTTGAACCTGGGAGTGTGACACTGGGATCATTAGGTGACACCCGCCAAGTGACACTGTAAGACTTGAGAAACACCCAGTATCTGACGCCGGCCTTGTCACAAGAAGAGCACCGCCCTGAAATGTCCCAATCTGGATTGACCCACAGGATTTATTCCCTTGGCCTCCGTCCGCTGCGACGTGCCCGGGTTCCAAATCGAGCGGCCACCTTTAGACTTAGTCTTCCTCACATGGGGGATAAGAAGGTGACCGTATGGGAAATAAGCCGGTGTTGGCTGATAGCATGCTCTGGAGCCAGGACTGAGCAAATTGGAAGTAAAGACGGTTCAAACTCATATTTAGTAAATATGTCCGCTGTTCCTACGAGCAACGACATACGTGGTCGAACAATAGCATTTTGTGGAAGCTTTTATTTCGCACTGTACCGCCACAGTATCCATATACATGGTCAAACAATAGTGTAACATTCACTTCGCTTTGAACTATACCAGCATCGACATACGTATTCAAAAAACAATAGTACAACATATTGTTGGAACATTCATTTCGCTTTGAACTATACCAGCATCGACATACATAGTTAAACAATAGTGCAACATATTGTTGCAGCATTCACTTCGCTTTGAACTATACCAGCATCGACATACATGGTTAAACAATAGTGCAACATATTGTTGCAGCATTCATTTCGCTTTGAACTATACCAGCATCGACATACATAGTTAAACAATAGTGCAACATATTGTTGGAACATTCATTTCGCTTTGAACTATACTAGCATCGACATACATAGTTAAACAATAGTGCAACATATTGTTGCAGCATTCATTTCGCTTTGAACTATACTAGCATCGACATACATATTTAAACAATAGTGCAACATATTGTTGCAGCATTCATTTCTCTTTGAACTATACCAGCATCGACATACATAGTTAAACAATAGTGCAACATATTGTTGCAGCATTCATTTCGCTTTGAACTATACTAGCATCGACATACATAGTTAAACAATAGTGCAACATATTGTTGCAGCATTCATTTCTCTTTGAACTATACCAGCATCGACATACGTATTCAAAAAAACAATAGTACAACACATTGTTGCAACATTCCAATAAATTGTTGCAACATTCACTTCGCTTTGAACTATACCAGCATCGACATACGTATTCAAAAAAACAATAGTACAACACATTGTTGCAACATTCCAATATATTGTTGCAACATTCCCTTTGCTTTGAACTATACCAGCATCGACATACGTATTCAAAAAAACAATAGTACAACACATTGTTGCAACATTCCAATATATTGTTGCAACATTCCCTTCGCTTTGAACTATACCAGCATCGACATACGTATTCAAAAAACAATAGTACAACACATTGTTGCAACATTCCAATATATTGTTGCAACATTCACTTCGCTTTGAACTATGCCAGCATCGACATACGTATTCAAAAAACAATAGTACAACATATTGTTGCAACATTCCAATATATTGTTGCTACATTCCCTTCGCTTTGAACTATACCAGCATCGACATACGTATTCAAAAAAACAATAGTACAACATATTGTTGCAACATTAATTTCACTCTGCACCATTCCAGTATCAAAAACAATTGTTGGAATTTTAATTTATCTCTGAACTATATAAACATTTATGTTCACACAAACATTGGAAATTTTATTCCGCTCACAGTACCGTCCCAGTAGCTAACTAAATCGTTATATAATACAGTAGAACTACCTCCCTGTAAAGGACAACACCTAATTGCAGAGCTAAAGTGTCCTTTAGAGATGTCCTCTTATCGGAGAGTTGCTAAATAGTAAAAATAGTAATTTTTCAAATGAAAACTGTCCTTTGTAGAGAGGTGTCCTCTAGCGTGTGTGTCATAGAGGGATGGAACCAGTGAGGTTCTACTGTACAATATATCTCGTCGAATCTCCCAGCTACATACGTGGGACAAACTAGGAAGAAACATATTGCTGGAAAAATCCGCTTTTCTCCCTCACCGCATCTCCACGTCATTTCCGGGGCCGGGAGAGAATCCTGCTCACAATTACGGTCCGGCGAGGTCCATTGAATTAGGCCTAGCCCAGGTCGAGTAGGCTAATCCCCCCTGGATCGAAAAAGTCCCCTCCGCTTCTGGTATTAACTCGGCGTCGTATAGAACGTTGGAGTGGGCGGCATCTTTCTTTTTGTGAGTGCTGTAAGAATCTTCTCTTTTTTTACGTAGTGTCTAGCATCTACCTGGATATGATGGAAGCTTCTTTTTAGCAATAGTTACATAGTGTCCTCTTTAAAAAGTTGTCATTATTAAAATATATATATTGAATTAATACATTTTATGGAAAAAAAAAAGAGAATAAAAACGATATTATAATGGTATCAGGTTAATAAATATTAAGAAAAAGGCATATCATGATCAGGAAACTAGATAGAGAACTAGGAAACTAGACCTAGAACTAGGGGGTCGGTTGAAGGATAGTCTAAACCGTTTGGTTTTCGACCGCTACGACCCGGGTTCGATTCCCGCATTGGGCACTTTTTTATATAAAAAAAAAAAAATGCTCCAATGGCCCCCGATTATTGCAAAAGTTCAACCCCACCAGCGAGTGCAAGTAACCAAACGGGGCTATGGCACATTTGCAAGTGCAAAGTCGAACTGCTTTTCACATGTGTAGACATGTGGTGTACTTACAGTAAAAGCAGTCGCTTACTTCTACCCACCATGATTATCATGGCCTGTACCACGTGTACTTGGGATAAGCAAAAAAAAAAAAAACTAGAAGTTTCTGATGGCTTACGCCATCTTTCGGCATAAAACAACTTGACAACAATTATACCAAATAATTACCCTCTTGGATGATACCTGCCCAGTTAGTGGTGAAGCCAGTACCTTCCATTCACACACCACAGAGATCGACGACAAAATAATAATATATCATATAAATCATACATCATCCCAGCGGGAAGGTTCACACAACTTGCGACATCCCGAGAAGATGGACGGCGTTGGAGGTACGCTTCCTGTCACCTCACATGACGTCACTTCCTGGTTGGTAGAAGTGGGGGGGGGGAGGTAAGCAGATTCAGTCAAGGAAGTCGGTGGTCACCAAAAAAAGCCAGCGCGAGGGACAAGTCGGTCAAAATATTGCTGCGCGGATAGAATTGAAAGGGATTGACTTATTTAATTAAAAATCGCCTACTACTCCTTTTTAAATTCTTCCTTTATTGGACATTCCCTGATAATATGATATCCACTCATGGACAAAACTTAAGGAAGTGTAAAGTCTTTGATATTCCTGGTCGTCTTTTTTGAAAGAGACAGAGACAATTTTGTTTACATTTGGTTATCCCGTGTGTCTTTACAATAAAGGTCCCTGTAATATCTTTCAGAGTTATTGTCTGAATCCTGATATACATGCTAAAAGGTACAACTTCCTTAAGTTTTGTCCATGAGTGTATCTTTCAGTTATTGTCTGAATCCCGATATACATGCTAAAAAGTGCAACTTCCTTAAGTTTTGTTCATGAGTGTATCTTTCAGAATTGTTGTCTGAATCCTGATATACATGCTGAAAGGTGCAACTTCCTTAAGTTTTGTCTATGAGTGTATCTTTCAGAGTTATTGTCTGAATCCTGATATACATGCTAAAAGGTACAACTTCCTTAAGTTTTGTCCATGAGTGTATCTTTCAGAGTTATTGTCTGAGTCCCGATATACATGCTAAAAGGTACAACTTCCATAAGTTTTGTCCATGAGTGTATCTTACAGAGTTATTGTCTGAATCCTGATATACATGCTAAAAGGTACAAATTCCATAAGTTTTGTCAATGAGTGTTTTTAAAACGAATAACAAGAAAGATAAGTAACAAGTTTCATTAATAAAACTTAATATAAACTTTTTTTCTCAATTAAAGTAAGGACAGTAGAACATTGATTTATTTTAGGCAGAATTTTTGTGGGTCAAAATTTACCAAGACTGGTGTTGCGGCTCATTTATTATCATCACTAGAAAAGTTTTTTTTTTTACTAAAGATGATGAACAGTGAGTGAATTGTTTTGATGTACAATTAAAGGAAGAGTTGTTCCTCTTTTGTTACCTACAGTCGACTCTCGATAATTTGAAACTCGTTAATTTGAAAATTGTTTCCCGGTCTCTTGAAAAAAATAATCGATAAGTTGAATAAAATCAATATTAATTGGTCCCCTCGGTAATTTATAAAAGTCGGTGGATGAGAGGGTAACACGCTCGATTCCCGACAGTCATGAACCGGGATTGAATTGTTTAATATGTAAATAACCTTCACATATTATTCATTGTTCAATTATCATTAACTAGGTTGCTCTTGCTGAGCGGTACCTATTAATGTGATTTGAACCAGGCAGGCCCTCGGTAATTTGAAGTTGAAGGAATAGTATCTTGACAAAAAATGAACATTTGTGAATAACTGTACAAATGTTTAAAATAATAAATCACGAATTTTGAAATCAAACTCTTGTTTACTTGATTTTTCCCTCTCTCCCTCTTGGTTGTTTAAACTCCTGTTATTTTGAACTCTTGATAAATTGAAAATTTTTCTCTGGTCCCTTGAGTTTCAAATTATCGAGAGTCAACTGTATATGCATAACCTGTATATCTGGCGGGACATAGGCTCTTCCACGGGCCAATGGTCTATCTATATATCGGAATAGGGGGTAGTGTTTTGGTGGGGAAAATGGTGCGTACTGTTAACAACCCAGGTTCGAATCCCACATCGATCAGTATTTTTTTTTTCTTCAATGCCCTAAGGTCGCTAAAAGGTCTTGACAAATGCATATTTATTAGGTGATAGTATCTAAGTGTGGTAGGTATGTCATCAATTGTCAATCTCTTAGCACCGTAAGCTTGATAAATCTCACGTGGGTTATTCCTTCAGTGTTCAGATCATGGACTGTGACCCTGATTTTGAAGAATATTGAGTTTTCACGCACGCGTGAGTTATTTATTCATTATTCTTCTGATCATGGATTGTGAATGTGCTCAAGACCTAACTTTGAAGAATATGGAGCTCTCACACTCGAGTTATTCCTTCACTATTCTTCTGATCATGGATTGTGAATGAGCTCAAGACCTAACTTTGAATAATATGGAGCTCTCACACTCGAGTTATTCCTTCACTATTCAGATCATGGATTGTGAATGTGCTCAAGACCTAACTTTGAAGAATATGGAGCTCTCACGCTCGAGTTATTCCTTCACTATACAGATCATGGATTGTGAATGTGCTCAAGACCTAACTTTGAATAATATGGAGCTCTCACACTCGAGTTATTCCTTCACTATTCAGATCATGGATTGTGAATGTGCTCAAGACCTAACTTTGAAGAATATGGAGCTCTCACACTCGAGTTATTCCTTGACTATTCAGATCATGGATTGTGAATGTGCTCAAGACCTAACTTTGAATAATATGGAGCTCTCACACTCGGGTTATTCCTTCACTATTCAGATCATGGATTGTGAATGTGCTCAAGACCTAACTTTGAAGAATATGGAGCTCTCACGCTCGAGTTATTCCTTCACTATACAGATCATGGATTGTGAATGTGCTCAAGACCTAACTTTGAAGAATATGGAGCTCTCACGCTCGAGTTATTCCTTCACTATTCAGATCATGGATTGTGAATGTGCTCAAGACCTAACTTTGAATAATATAGAGCTCTCACACTCGAGTTATTCCTTCACTATTCAGATCATGGATTGTGAATGTGCTCAAGACCTAACTTTGAAGAATATGGAGCTCTCACACTCGAGTTATTCCTTCACTATACAGATCATGGATTGTGAATGTGCTCAAGACCTAACTTTGAAGAATATGGAGCTCTCACGCTCGAGTTATTCCTTCACTATTCAGATCATGGATTGTGAATGCCTCAAGATCCCATTTTGAAGAATATGGAGCTATACAGATGATGGATTGTGAATGCCTCAAGATCCCATTTTGAAGAATATGGAGCTATACAGATGATGGATTGTGAATGTGCTCAAGACCCTAATGTTGAAGAATATAGTCTTCACGTGCGTGAGTTATTTATTTACTCTTAGATCATGGACTGTAAATGAGCCTTTAAAACCTAATTTTGATGCCTCAAGACCCTAATGTTGAAGAATATAGTCTTCACGTGCGTGAGTTATTTATTTACTCTTAGATCATGGACTGTAAATGAGCCTTTAAACCCTAATTTTGATGCCTCAAGACCCTAATGTTGAAGAATATTGATTTTTCACGCACGTGAGTTATTTCTTCACTGTCAGATCATGAACTGTGAATGTGCCTCAAGACTCTAATTTTGAAGAATATAGTCTTCACTCGCTTGAGTTATTCCTTCAGTTCATAGAGTGTCACAAGAACATAATTTTGACTAAGGCCAAGTTCTTACATGAAGATTTCCCAAAGTTATCACCTGAGCTATTCCCCGAGAATAATTAAATTACCAATTGCTGTTAACTTGACATGTCTTAACACGAATCCAGAGCCCTTACTTAAAATCTTCCTAAAAATGATCAGGAGCCATATGCAATTGCTAAAAGAAGCAAACGTAAATTTAAACATCCAATAACTCTTCACAAAGCTTAAAACACAATCGTTTATAAAATAAAAATCTAAAAGAGTCCTCTAGATATATATATAAAAATGGGAAAGATTGGGCGGCGGTGGTGGAGGCATGTAGAAAGAGATACGAAGGACTTCCGAAAAATTAAAATATCTCCAACTTCATTCCTAGAAACGCCCTTTACGGTGGCGAATCTAATTGATGGAGAGAGAGAGAGGGGAAAAAAATATATTTTCCTTGAAGGAGTCCCCCTCCCTCCCTCCATCCGATGGACCTATCTCCCACGGCACCATAGGGGAACATGGAGATCCATGGTACCATCTGGAAATGTGACGACAAATTTGAAATATATTATGGACACTCGTAGTCAATTGTTACAGAAATTAAGGAGAAATTAAACAAAGATAAATGTAATTAATTACAATTTGGTGATTAAGTAAAAAAAAAAATCATTTCTCAGGAAGAGAGATTCCTCCATCTTGAGAGAGTCCTCCTCCAGACAAGGACAGGATCAACCGCTCTAAGTTCAATGTTGGTTTGATTCTTATAGAGAGGAATGGAAAGGTGAGGAAACCATGGAATCTATACAAATAACAGGATGATTAACTAATTCATGGGGAGAGAAGTCCGACCACACTTCCCTGCGGTCCCCCCTGGACCCTTGGAATATTCGACCAAATTCTCGTTCGTTTCCAAGGTGACTAACGTGGCAACGGCACCCATTTTCCAAAGATAGTGGACATTGCTGCTGCTGTGATAGAGATGCATGGAGACATCTGAGGCTCATCATTGGACACGACAACAACAACATTAACTAATTCAATCGAACAGGTCTATCATGAAAGCCATTCTTAAACGGTTCTAAAGTTTTACCTTAATCAAGCTAAGTAATAATGTACATAGGAAATGAAAGCGTTAAAACACGAATGTTTCTTTCACACATGAAACAAACTTCTACTGTCCTTACTGCGATGAAAAAATATATTGGGAGGGCTTGGCTCATCAGTGGTGAACCAAGCGGTTTCGTCAATTTAATCTACCAGACCGCGCTTTTTTAGAGTTCTAATACTGTATTGGACGATTCTGCTTACATATGCTATACTGAAGGGTGGAATCTTAGAAATGGTATTCAAGAAAACTATTGTACATAGGCTCTTCAAACTATTGCCACAGGGGGTCGATGGAAGGATGGTGTAAACCGTTTGTTTTTTACCCCTATGACCTGGAATCAAATCCCTCATTGGACACTTTTTTTCTAAAAAAAAAAAAATGCTTCAATGGCCCCCGATTCTTGCTAAAGTCTAACTCCACCAGCGAGTGCAAGTAACCAAACGGAGGCTCTGTCACATTTGTAAGTGCAAAAGTCGAACTGGCTTTCCACATATGTAGACATGTGGTGCACTTACAGTAAAAGCAGTTGCCAATTTCTACCCACCATGATTATCATGGTCTGTATCACGTGTACTAGAGATAATAAATAATAATAATACTTATTGCAACTATTTTTTTTTTAAATACTATTAATACTAAAAATTGTGGGTTCGATTCCCGCCCCTGGACACTTTTATTTTTCCCGTTCGCCATTACTCTTCATATTTTCACCCTCTCATACTTCATTCAAAAAGAGTTAGAAATGGTAAATATTTCTCTTTGAAATAAATGTTGATTTTTCATAGAAAAGAAACTTATGCTGTATAATTTTAAGTATTGTTTACAATACCAAATATCAGCCAAAGAGACTGGCTAGAAGCTGAGTTGAAAGAACCAACTAACGTACAAATAGATAGCTGAACAAAACCCAAGTAATCATTTCTATATTAAGCCATGTAGGTCAGTCATATGGGGAACGATAACCTCCCGCAGCAGATCTTAATTTGATAAATAAATTAAAAATATTCAAAATTATAAACAATTTGAAGCACACAAAAAGTTCTTTTTTGTTTTTTAATACAAAATTTCTTACTACCCTTACTATAATGAGAAGAAAAACATACACTCATATGGACAAAAGTTAAGGAAGTTGTACCTTTCAGCATATATATCGGAATTCAGACAATAACTCTGAAATATACACTCATGGACAAAACTTAAGGAAGTTGTACCTTTTAGCATGTATATCGGGATTCAGACAATAACTCTGAAAGATACACTCATGGACAAAACTTAAGGAAGTTGTACCTTTTAGCATGTATATCGGTATTCAGACAATAACTCTGAATGATATTACAGTGATCTTTATTGAAGACACACGAGATAACCAAGTGTGAACAAAATTGCCCGTCCCCTTAAAAAAACAACAACAAAAAAAAAAAAAACATGACGACCGGCAACATAAAAGACTTTCAACTTTTTGAAGTTTTGTTCATGAGTGTAATGGAAGAGGTTCACCACTGATGAGCCAGGCCCTTTATATATTTTTCTCATTACAATAAATGAAGTAGGGAAAGTGTTTATTTTCATGCGCTTCAAATAGTTTAGAATTTCGAATATAGATGGCGCGATTACATCATGTAATTTAGTGATACCAATAGTGGTGGGCAAAAAACCTAGCCATATATTACTATAAATATATTTTGAAAAACACGAGATTTTAAAACCGTTATAATAATACACTTCTTTAATTCCTTAGCATATATGTAAATAGGTCAGCTTTCAAACTGATCTTCATCATATGGCCCAGCAGACGATAAAAGACAACTGTATTGATAAAGAGACTCTGCTCGAAAGCTAGCTCTAATTTATCGTTATAGAGAAAATATGCCATTATAAAAGGAGTTTTAAAATCTCATGATGAACAAGGGATTTATTATTCTTAAAATTAAAGATACTTCGACCAGTAAATCTTTTTATTATCTCGACATTTCGACAAAAATATTTTGTCCTCGTCAGGAGCGAACAAATAAAAATAAAGCATCTGGCAAGGCGTTAAAATTCAAGACGATAAAGGAATCATTATTTTATAGGGAAATAAAAAGATAGAAATACTAATGATGATTAATTTTACGATAATAAGATGATAATAAAAGACTTAAGACTGTCTTTCTAGATTCGCCCATACATCTGGCATTGGTCTACATTCTATCTAAAAATAGTTTTAGTAATAATACTGAAAAAGAGAATTCAGAATTTAAACTACCAGAGAAGATACAACACACATCGGAGAAAAACAAAAATCCTCATCGAACAAACAGACTCTTCTTCTTTCTTATCTCCACTCAATCATATTAAGGCATCAAGCTTGTAAAGCTTGAGATTTTTAATGGTGTTTGACAATCATCATGATTTGATGAAGTAAAATGCGGCTGCCTTTGTCATTAAGACTGGGAGCACTACTCAGTGGCAGGCCGACTTAGTTTCAAAAGAAATGGCCGCCTCTGACATGAGGAACAAACAGACGCTAACAAACGACGGCACAGTGATCATCAACATTCCCGAAGAGAAAACAAGGGTAATGGAACAAACACACCAAGGGCATTTGGTACGGACGGAGGAGTGGAATACCCCCGGGCATTGTATCAGGAGGCAGGCATCCTGTAGAAACCGCCGCAAGCCATCAACACAATGAACCATCTCAGCAATGGGCTGCAACCTCGGAGAGGAAAAGGGAAAAAAAAAACAATTAAACAAAAAGGCGAGGAGGGATCCGTGGGGCCAACGTAACGGAGTTGCGTGTCTCACGCAGGTGATGTTTGTCGGATTTCAATTGTTGGTCCCGCTGGGTCTTTCTTGTACTGAGTGACGGGGTCTTGTTGGACAGAGGTAGCTGTGATAGACTGTCTTGTTGGACGTGGCTTTGATAGCCACAAAGGTGGCTGTGATAGATTTTTGGCCAATGAGGTACAGCCTGCACCACGCTGACGAGGGCATACAGCCCGAAACACGTTCGTGGTTAGATTTTCTTGATTTATTATCAAAGTAAATGGGTTGACCAAATATCACGGAACAGAAGTTTAGTTGATTTTTTTTCTACTAGATGGCGCTCTCTCTCTCTGCCATCTAAATTGCTGATGTAGTCGTTTAAGAAATACCTTTTTTTTTTGTTGTTTTTAAAATCAACACCTGACCATATTTTCACATATATATGTATCTAAAGAGACAAAGGTCACCTCTCCCGTCAAAATAGACGTCAAAACTGGACGCCATATATTGACCGTCACCGCAAACTAGCGGTCTCGGGTCGGTGACAAAGCCACAACACCAGCTTTGGCAAACTGAAAAGCGTCCACCTAGAGACCATGGTTTCGGGCTAATGGCCCTCGTCTATAGATGGCGTCTAGTTTTGACGTCTATTTTGACGGGAGAGGCGACCTTTGTCTCTTTAGATCAATATCCTTCCGGCAAATTTTCCATCTATATATATGTATGTATATATGTCAAAACATATGTTTACATATAGCTAAAACTTTAATATAGCTTAGAATTGGCTATTGTTCTAGACCCATTTATATAAACGGGGCTAACGTTCAAGTATATATATATATGTGGTGATTTTTGACTGTATACAGTCTTACTGAGATTCACCCCTTTAAAAACTTGATTCACAAAAGAAGAGCGAGAGAGAGAGAGATTGAAACTACTTTATTTCAAAGTCCATATAAGATTATATAAGGTTAAATACATAAATATGAATAAATATGATTATATAATGATAAATATAGGAAAAATAGATATAAATAGATGAAAATAATTGATAATTATACATATATATATTTGTTCATAAAGGGCACATCTTGGATTCAATAAATAATCTTTTTATTTCCGATATTTCGATGGGCTAAACGACCATCTTTTAAAAAAATATATATACAAGGTCTTCATTGGTATTGCCCACCGCGGGAAAGAGAAAAAAAAACAAACTAAAAACTTTCATAAATAAACAACATAACAAAGAAGCAATCGTTAGAGAAAACACACAATTTTTCTTCTTCCACCCTTTATCAAAAAAGAAGAAAGTCGTCTTCCCCCACATTTATTACGAGGGCTGTTTTCTTGACGAGCACATTTCAACAGAGGAGGGGAGGGTGGACAATAACTCAAGGTGAGAGAGGAGGAGAAGAATCTAAGAAGAAAGAAGGAAGGAAAAGATGATTTATCATATGAAGATGGTAGGGATTGTCGTGTTGGCAAGTATTGGACCTTGTTCGACTGACATGGAACAAAACAATTGATTTGTCTTCCCGAAGAGTACATTTTACATTTCTTATTTTTATATATAAGAACAATACTTGATTATCGTAAAAATAGAAGCTGCCTGGCCGGCATTCATATTTCTTGAAATTAAAGATACTTCGACCAGTAATTTTTTTTTATTACCTCGACGTTTCGACAAAAATCTTTTGTCCTCGTTAGGAGCAAACAAAAATTAAAACATTTAGCAAGGTGTTTCTCTTTGCTCCTGACGAGGACAAAATATTTTTGTCGAAACTTCGAGGTAATAAAAAGATTTACTGGCTGAAGTACCTTTATTTTCAAGAGAAATACTTGAATACGTCATATAGATATAACGGGAAAGAGAACAATATATAATACATACGAAGATATATATATTTAAATTTTTGAAAATGTAATATTATGGAACTTGAAAAAAAAAATAATAAACTAAGGATTAGTTGATATTTGTTCTGATAGATGGCGCAAGCGATCAGAACTTTTTGTTATACGATCAGTAGATGATTTTATTGTTCATTAAAAAAAAAAAAAAAAACTTTTTTTTTTTCCAATACTCATTCTAAGCACAGCTTATGGATTTCGATATTTTTTGGGGGAAAAAAAATCTTTGTTTCTAATAGGTGATGTTGTAGTTAGTCAACTTATCCTCTTGAAGAAGGACATCAAGGTACGAAAGCTTGAGATCTGATATTAAAAAAAAAAATTATCTAAAAGAAACTAATCTTTAGATGAATTCTCTCCCATTCCCCTCCTCCCACAAATCACTCAAATTATATATATAAAAAATATGTAAACATGTTTCAAATAGAGATATACGTAGCAACTTTACTCGATTTCAATTAAGAAAGAAAGAAAGAAAAAAAGCACGCAGCAAACAATTACATACTTACATAAAAGAGGTCTATCAGACATTTCAAATTGTACTGCGGAAAGACTGAACAAACTGCTCTTCACCTTATCTATGACTGTCTTATTCTTCGTAGATCGCGAAATACGTGGTGTCGCTGGAGACCCACTGGCGATTCTCCACCAAACTCTGCAGCGCTGGCAGAGACGCCATATTCATTGTACATAGTGTATATAATCCATATTATATTTTTTTTAAATAGCGAAGACTGTGCACTATGCATGTATTGACAAGATGTCAATAAAATTATTTTAATTGTCAAAAATTGTCTATGACTGTCTTAACTTTACAGAAGTTAGACATCGTTTGTTCCCTGATCTAAATGATTTAACTCTCTTACATCAGCCACTTTGTTTATATACATGAACTCCGTCGATTAAGACGTGTAAATTTGTAAATATTTAATTCTAACTTCTAATTTGTTTGTTGTTTTGTTCGTTTTCTCTGTAATAAGGGCAAATATTTCAATATCGCGCCTGGTTGATTATTAAAAATAAAAAAATAAAAAGCAGCAAATTATCAAAACGAATAAAAAAAACTTGTCATAATGACAAAGAATATCTAAAGAATGGACGAAGGGAAAGGAATGAGAAGAGATCGAATTGACATCTTAAAAACAAAGAAAGAAAAAAGAAGAAGAAGAAGAAAAAAAGCACGCAGCAAACAAGCAGAAAATTAAGAAAACGAATTTAAAAAAAACTTGTCATAATGACAAACAACATCTAAAGAAAGAGAGAATGGACGAAGGGAAAAAGAAATGAGAAAAGATCGAATTGACCTCTTAATTTAAGTAAGTTGCTTTTATCGAGACGAGAAAAAGACTTAGCAACAACAACAAGAATTAAGCACCTTTTCCATCTACATTCATTAAAGCAATCCAGTTACTAAGCCAATCTGGAGAGTCACCTATCCACATTGCAACCATTCTTTGTCTTTTCCACGCAATTAGAGATAAAATCCCCTTCCAAGAAGAAGAAAAAGATGAACAGCTACAGTACCTACCTTCCCCCCTCTAACGCCAAGAATACCTTTAACCAAATGGACCAAAAACGCTGACGTCATTGAGATAAAAGAAAGAAAAAAGTTGCGGCATTTGGAATCGATCTTAGGGCCGATTCGTTCTTTGGCCATTGATTCCCTCTCTTATAGTGGGAGTCTTCCAATATTTCAGAGCCCCTGGAAGAAAGAAGTCTGTGAAGGATATCTTTCATCCTTCACTCATTTCTCCACACATCTTTCTTTCCTTAAATAAACTTTCTTTTTAAAGAAAATATTTAGTAAAATCACAACAAGAAATCTAGCTTTCTTTAACTATTTTATTTATCTAGATTTTGGTAGCTAACATGCCCTTTCAACAGGAGAACTAGAGAGGTATGACTTACAGTTAACTATACATGTATTAATATATTGAACACGCTTTTCACTATTTTGCTTTTCATTCTTTGCGCAGGGGCCATGCTAATCTTCTCTGTATTGTTCCTATTGTAGTATTTGTATCGCCGAACTGGTATCACAGGGGCCATGCTAATCTTCTCTGTATCCTTCCTATTGTAGTAGTTGTACCGCCCAACAAGTATCATAGGGGCCATGCTAATCTTCTTTGTATTGTTCCTATTGTAGTAGTTGTACCGCCGAACAAGTATCACAGGGGTCATGCTAATCTTCTCTGTATTGTTCCTATTGTAGTAGTTGTATCGCCGAACTGGTATCACAGGGGCCATGCTAATCTTCTCTGTATCGTTCCTATTGCAGTAGTTGTACCGCCGAACTGGTATCACAGGGGCCATGCTAATCTTCTCTGTATCGTTCCTATTGTAGTAGTTGTACCGCCGAACAAGTATCACAGGGGCCATGCTAATCATCTCTGTATTGTTCCTATTGTAGTAGTTGTACCGCCGAACTGGTATCACAGGTGCCATGCTAATCTTCTCTGTATCCTTCCTATTGTAGTAGTTGTACCGCCGAACTGGTATCACAGGGGCCATGCTAATCTTCTCTGTATCCTTCCTATTGCAGTAGTTGTATCGCCGAACTGGTATCACAGGGGCCATGCTAATCTTCTCTGTATCCTTCCTATTGTAGTAGTTGTATCGCCGAACTGGTATCACAGGGGCCATGCTAATCTTCTCTGTATCCTTCCTATTGTAGTAGTTGTACCGCCGAACAAGTATCACAGGGGCCATGCTAATCTTCTCTGTATCCTTCCTATTGCAGTAGTTGTATCGCCGAACTGGTATCACAGGGGCCATGCTAATCTTCTCTGTATCCTTCCTATTGCAGTAGTTGTACTGCCGAACAAGTATCACAGGAGCCATGCTAATCTTCTCTGTATCTTTCCAATTATAGTAGTTGTACTGCCAAACAACTTCCAGCTAAAACTATACATAGAGCTGTATGGTTTCTTTCGCGCTAACTAAACATGTTGGAAGGGGGAAACATTGAATAACGCACATCTTCACAACATAACAAAACGTCTTCCAATCTTAAAAAAAAAAAAAAAATCGGAAGAGAGGGAGAGAAAAAAAAAAAAGAAGCATCATCTTCCTCTATCAGAGGTATTCTTCCTTGTATGCATAAAGGAGAGGATGGTTTCAGCTCAGTGGCATTTCACAGAAAGAACGCTTTCTTGAGCCCGTGACCGACGGTCTTCCTTAGCGTGCAAGTTCTTTCATTCCTTATTTTTTCTTTCTTTTCTTTTTCTCTCTTATAAGATAGATAGAGAAAGGGTAAAAAGGTGGGGATGACCACACATCAACAATACACCGAAATATATCCATCCAAAGTGTACAACTCCATTAATCAACAGAGCTGGGCAGTATACATATATGCTTATTTTATTACGCCCAAAATCTCATTATTTTGTTGCTGTTAGTCTTCTGCTTCCCACCAAAATCTAAGGTCATTAGTTATACCACGTGACTTCCTGAATAGCAAACATGCTTCTCTATTTCAGGTTTAAACGTGACTTAATGGTAAGTTTTAGAGGCTTGGTACTCACAACGGCCTAAATTTCCTCTCTTTAGCTTACCGAAACAATGAAGCTAAGAGCTGTGGCGAAGGCTACCATCTACAAGTACCATCTTGGTCTTGATGTGGCCAACGCCAGCCATCACATCGACCTGCCCACTCTGTAGGAAAGAAATCTTGCAGTCCGTCATTGGCGGTTGAAGACACCAATGAAAACGCTCTATAACATGAAGTTACGGGAGGAGAGTATTCATGTACATCAAAAGTGGCACCTCTCCCTTCAAATATGGATTGTTTTAAAGTACAAGTGATGTACTCACAGTACAAGTGATGTACTCACAGTACAAGTTATGTACTCACAGTACAAGTGATGCACTCACAGTACAAGTTATGTACTCACAGTACAAGTGATGTACTCACAGTACAAGTTATGTACTCACAGTACAAGTGATGTACTCACAGTACAAGTTATGTACTCACAGTACAAGTGATGCACTCACAGTACAAGTGATGTACTCACAGTACAAGTGATGTACTCACAGTACAAGTTATGTACTCACAGTACAAGTGATGCACTCACAGTACAAGTGATGCACTCACAGTACAAGTTATGTACTCACAGTACAAGTGATGCACTCACAGTACAAGTGATGCACTCACAGTACAAGTGATGTACTCACAGTACAAGTGATGCACTCACAGTACAAGTTATGTACTCACAGTACAAGTGATGTACTCACAGTACAAGTTATGTACTCACAGTACAAGTGATGCACTCACAGTACAAGTTATGTACTCACAGTACAAGTGATGCACTCACAGTACAAGTGATGCACTCACAGTACAAGTGATGTACTCACAGTACAAGTTATGTACTCACAGTACAAGTGATGCACTCACAGTACAAGTTATGTACTCACAGTACAAGTGATGCACTCACAGTACAAGTGATGCACTCAAAGTACAAGTGATGTACTCACAGTACAAGTGATGTACTCGCAGTACAAGTGATGCACTCGCAGTACATGTGATGCACTCACAGTACATGTGATGTACTCACAGTACAAGTGATGTACTCACAATAACCATCAGACCGGTATCCCCTAGATGAGGCAGACAGCTACAAAGGATAAAAGAACAAGACAGTGGTTTCCCCTCAAGCCACGTGACTCTGTGTGTAGCAATGCCGGCTGCATTTATTAATTACACATCTGAGCCGCTGCCAAAACTTTTTTTTCATCTTCCTCCTTCTTCTAGGTCCAGACAAGATGGTGACGTCAAAGAGACCTTCCTAAATTAATGGCTGTAGCGACCACAATGCCTGGCGTACAAACAGTTGAACCTTTACTGTTGGAAGAACAATGGGCCAACAATGATCCTCCAAGAAATAAGAAACCAATGTGAACAAAAAAGGCATCTTTGCTCTTTTTTTAACGCCTATAAACGATGCACATTAGGTTAAAATCGTCAATACCGCATCAATTGATGAAACACTTTTTGATCGAGCCGATTGAATTCGTGACTCTTCCTGTAGGATGTTACGAAATCGTCCCCGGATTGATGAGGGTCATTGCCTGGAACTGTAGAATCTTTGTCGCCTCGTTTTCGATTATAGCTAAAGCTGGTATTATAATACGGGTCAAACAAAGGTCTACAGTATGTACCCACAAATCAAATAAAGGTCCGACTTACGGACCCACGGGTCAAACAAAAATCCGACTATGTACCCATGAATTAAAGGTCCGACGTATGTGCTGACAGGTCAAACAAAGATACGATGTATGTACGCATGAATCAAACAAAGGTCTGATGTATGTATCCATGAATCAAACAAAGGTACGACGTATGGACCCACAATTCCAACAAAAGTCCACAGTATGGACCCACAAGTCAAACAAAAGTCCACTGTATGGACCTACAGGTCAAACAAAGGTCCACAGTATGTATCCTTCAATCAAACAAAGATCCAACATACAAAGGTTCGACGTATGGACCCACAATTCCAACAAAGGTATGTGTTGACAGGTCAAAGAGATCCGATGTATGTATCCATGAATCAAACAAAGGCCCGATGTATGAATCCATGAATCAAACAAAGATCTGACGTACATATCCATGAATCAAAAAACAAAGGTTCAACGTATGGACCCACAATTCCAACAAAGGTATGTGCTAACAGGTCAAACACACAAAGATCCGATGTATGTATCCATGAATCAAACAAAGGTCTGACGTACATATTCATTAATCAAAAAACAAAGGTTCGACGTATGGACCCACAATTCCAACAAAGGTATGTGTTGACAGCTCAAACACACACACACAAAAGTCCGATGTATGTATCCATGAATCAAACAAAGATCCGATGTATGTATCCATGAATCAAAAAACAAAGGTTCGACGTATGGACCCACAATTCCAACAAAGGTATGTGTTGACAGGTCAAACACAAAAGTCCGACGTATGTGATGACAGGTCAAACAAACGTACGTACGGACCGAGCAGGTCCAAGGTCAGCAGGCAGAGTCCCAGAAGCCTGCTGGAGTCCCGCCAAGGTCCCTCACACCCGATGTCAGGAATAGCTCCCAGCCGGAGGACCTAGGAATGGCGAAACACGGGAGACTAAATCAGAACTTGTCCCACCTGAAAGGATTTACGTAACCAACCCACTCTACACCACGTACGGGAGTAGGAGGCAGTTTCGCAATTGTCCACATCTATACGTAACCACCCCAAAGTAAATAAAAAAAAAAAGTTTCTTTCTTTTTTTTTTTTTTCCAAATTGCCCCGACATATTCTAATAGCCTCCGCAACCACATTCCTTCTCTTTTATATTGTTATCCCAATGATATCTGCAAAATACGTTCTGATGGTTAAAAAATTAAAAGAACGAATTATACAGAGCGAGTTTCTTCTTATTTATTACAAACTCGCCTAGCATTCGAGTCTAAATTCTTCCTCAGATTAAATGAATTCGTAAATCACGTTGTACTTTTAAAACAATATATATATATATAAATGATGATTTAAAGCGTCGTGATTTACGGATTCAGTGTGTAGGATTGAGGAAGAATTTATGCTCGAAAGCTAGTCGAGTTTTGTAATAAATAGGCAGCTTGTAATTCGTCCTTGCAATTTTGATTTCAAACCTAGTGGTACACTGGGATATCGTAGGTTTAGGGAGGTTTCGGATCGCACATCTCGATGGAATTGAGACCTGACCTCCGTGTTTACCTACAGAAACCTATCATACGCATAGTTCCTACTACCACATATCTAGTTAGTAACGACCTTTCTTGCTTAAAACTGGCGGACAATAACTTTCACGGACAAAAAAAAATTAAGGAAGTTGTACCTTTCAGCATGTATATCGGTATTCAGACAATAAGTTTGAAAGGTATTTGATACACAATGACCTTTACTGAAGATGCACGAGATAACCAAGTGTGAACATAATACACTCATGGACATAACTTAAGGAAGTTGTACCTTTCAGCATATATATCGGGATTTAGACAATAACTCTGAAAGATATTACAGTGACCTTTATTGAACACACACGAGATAACCAAGTGTGAACAAATTGCCTTTGTCTCCTTCAAAAAAAAAAAATGACACAACTGCGGGACATCAAAGTATGAAACTTCCTTAAGTTTTGTCCATGAGTGTATAATGCTAAGTGATAATATTTATAATAATTCGGAAACAGTGTATCAAACGTGAGCTCTAGCAATATTAAGTGCTAAAGTAAGAACAGATGCTTAAGGGAACGACGGCCAAGTGAGTTATAACATGGAGGGGAGATTAGAGATTTTGAGTTGTACACCAATCCAATCACTTCCATTAAAGCAAAGATTGTTGGGGGGCATAGCAGTGAAGACTAGAACAGCTGCTTAAGGGAACGAAAAACAAGACAACGTGAATTATAACATGGAGAGAGAACATTAGAGGTGTTGAGTTGTGCACCAATCCAATCACTTCAACTAAGGCAAAGACTGTTGATGACACGAGAGTGAAGCTGCTTAAGAAAACGGAGGCCTTGTCAACGTGAAAGCTGACCCAGCAAGTATCCCTTCGAAAAGAAAGAGTCGGGGGGTACGACCGAGCCTGTCACAGCCGATTGCCTCCCCTGCCGTGACACGCCAGCTGGACAATTGAATTAGCCCCCACACCACCATTCTATGCAGCAGCGGACATGTCTCAACTCCGGGGGTTCCCCCATGTCGGCACGCGCAGGGATGGAAGAATACTGGGCTTGCTGTGTTGGTAGGGATTGTCGTCCCGTCGTGATCAGGTCGCTAGCTAGCTAAGCTTCGTGTAGGGATAGAATCCCTAGCTAAGCTTCATGTAGGGATAGAACCACTAGCTAAGCTTCATGTAGGGATAGACCACTAGCTAGGCTTGGTGTAGGGATAGAACCACTAGCTAGGCTTCTCATGTAGGGATATACCACTAGCTAGGCTTCATGTAGGGATAGAACCACTATCTAGGCTTCATGTAGGGATAGAACCACTAGCTAGGCTTCATGTAGGGATAGAACCACTAGCTAGGCTTCATGTAGGGATAGAACCACTAGCTAGGCTTCTCATGTAGGGATATACCACTAGCTAGGCTTCATGTAGGGATAGAACCACTAGCTAGGCTTCTCATGTAGGGATTAGAACCACTAGCTAGGCTTCTCATGTAGGGATAGAACCACTAGCTAGGCTTTATGTAGGGAGAGAGCCAGTGATGTATAAAAATAACCAAAGACAGTTTCCGTTGGTCACTTAGAGCCGAGGAAGACTAAAGCTCCCATTAGCCTCGGACATCCGCTTGGAGGAAGTGCGTGCGCTAGGCCAGATCCCGGAGTAAACATCAATGATCTCGTTACAGCAGCAGCCTATCGTGACGTTCTCGCAAACATACCTCGCTATCTGTACCTGCCTGACCCATTTCACGTCCCAATTACGCCATAAACATGTATCACCACCACCCGCTATAAACTAAATTTAGGATGCATCATCAGCAACGCGCGCAGTACACCATAATCCAAAACTAACAACAGCAACACCAGAACTCGTGTAGCAGCAACAGCGCCATAACCCGTGTAATAGTAACAGCACAATAACCAGTGTAACAACGCCATAACCCGTGTCCCAGCAACAGAACCATATCCCGTGCAACAGAACCATAACCCGTGTAACAGCACCATAACCCGTGAAACAGTAACAGCACCATAACCCGTGAAACAGTAACAGCACCATAACCCCGTGAAACAGAGCCATAATCAGTGTAACAGCACCATAACCCGTGTTACAGCACCATAACCCGTGTAACAGAACCATAACCCGTGTAACAGAACTACAACCCGTGTAACAGAACCATAACCCGTGTAACAGAACTACAACCCGTGTAACAGAACCATAACCCGTGTAACAGAACTACAACCCGTGTAACAGAACCATAACCCGTGTAACAGAACTACATACAACCCGTGTTCCAGCAACAGCGGGGCAGCACCACCCGGTGTTTACGGCAGAGAGCTGAGGGGGGAAATAATGCCAAATTATAATTGCTAAGAGAATCTTGGCGAATTATTCACCATCAAATGACACGGCCGGTGCTGCTGCATACATCTCATCGCGAAGACCATCCTTATTGACTTGCAAATTTCCGGAGTAACGGAGGGGGGGAGCCGAATTGTATTTGGTCCTCCTCCAGTAACCGGGGGGATTGGCAGCCTTTTCAGAATGCTCTTTTGCTGGCTGCATTTAGGAAAGTTTGCGTTCAAGATTTGTACAAATCTTTCCTGTAAAGGATTATTTTTTCAATGGGTGCTCGCCCCTTCCCGTAGCGTAAAAAGCGTCTTAACTTGAGGTCAATCTCCTCGCACAAATCAAAGACCTTTTTATAAGGTATAGCTGGTCATGCTGTCGCGGAAGTTGTTCCTCCCCCACTCGAGGGTTGTTTCCTCATCGGCTCATTAGTGTCCACGGAAGACAAAGGAAGGGCCGGAGTGTTAACGACACGGGTCAACCTTGTGGTCAGGCAGGCTTACAACACAATGGACGCGCCCACGTGCTGTGGGTGGGTAGGCCCGAGGGTCAGGGAGGGTTTGTACTGCCTAGAATTCTAACCATCTATGATGTTGTATTCACTACAGGGCGGGCGGTTCTCTTCCCAGACACCAGTCGAAGAGAGTCGCCACCAACTTGAACGTGATTTGTTACGGAAGGAATATCGGTAACGAGATGGTAACGCGGAGCGAGGTCCAGGCATTCAATAAAAGGTGAACACGATGAGATTCTTCTAATCTCAACATTGAAAACATTGAAAAACTAGAAAGATTTCTAAGAATTAGTTTTCTATTTTGAGGAAATTCATCTATATATCTTTATAGATTTTTTTTTTAATATAATACCAACATTCGGGCAACAATGGTAGAATCTCAACATTGCAGCAAAAATGGTAGTATCCCAACATCGCAACAACAATGGACACAATCTCAACATCGCAGCGACAAAATGGCAAATTCTTAACATCTCGGAAACAATCCCTACCTCCCAACCCAACATCCTGGTACCAGTGGTAGAATCCCAGCATCGTTGCAACAATGGCAGGATCCCAACACCCCGGCAACAGTGGTAGAATCTCAAAGATAGGCGACGATGGTATGATCTCAACATCCAGCCCACTGCGGAAGCGTTAAAGGAATCTCGGTAAGATACGGCAGCGTTAGAGTAATCTCAGCAAGAAGAGAGGCAGCGTTAGAGGAATCTCAGCAAGAAGATGAGGCAGCGTTATAGGAATCTCAGCAAGAAGATGAGGCAGCGTTATAGGAATCTCAGCAAGATGATGAGGCAGCGTTAAGGAATCTTAGCAAGAAGATGAGGCAGCGTTAGAAAAATCTCAGCAAGATGATGAGGCAGCGTTAGAGGAATCTCAGCAAGAAGATGAAGCAGCGTTAGAAAAATCTCGGCAAGAAGATGAGGCAGCGTTAGAGGAATCTCAGCTCTATAAGATGAAGCAGGGTTATAGGAATCTAAGCAAGATGATGAGGCAGCGTTAGAAGAATCTCAGCAAGATGATGAGGCAGCGTTATAGGAATCTTAGCAAGATGATGAGGCAGCGTTATAGGAACCTCAGCAAGAAGATGAAGCAGCGTTAGAGGAATCTCAGCAAGAAGATGAGGCAGCGCGGGGCGGGGAAGGAAGGTAATTAGCAGCGTATATTAATCCGCAGGCCGTTTGTCAAGATGTTATCCTAAGGCCCTAAGACAACAACACAACCCTCCGTAAATCATGACGTAATGAGAGTTCTTTGTTGGAGGGGCCTACCTGACCTGAGGGTCGCTGGTTTACTTTTCCGGTTTGGTCAGGTCTGGGTGATTGGATCGTTCGCTGAATGGTTAGTTTGGTCTGCTCTGGATGTATCGCTGTGGATCCGAGAGCCATTCTATCTTTATCAAGGGAAGTGTTATCCATATATGTGTTATTGGACACAAAGCCCACACCTTTCTTCTCAAGGGGAGTGCTAACCATATATGAATTTTCATGATTAGAAGGGGAATGCTATTCTTTAATGTGTTTTTTGGGGTCTGAAGACTATTCCTTTCTTATCAAGGGGAGTGCTAATCGTATATGTGTCGTTGGGAACAAATCCCACACCTTTCTTCTCAAGGGGAGTGCTAACCATATATGAATTTTCATGATTAGAAGGGGAATGCTATTCTTTAATGTGTTTTTGGGGTCTGAAGACTATTCCTTTCTTATCAAGGGGAGTGCTAACCGTGTATGTGTTGTTGGGTACAAAGGACACTCCTTTCTTATCAAGGGGAGTGCTAACCATATATGAATTTTCATGATTAGAAGGGGAATGCTATTCTTTAATGTGTTTTTTGGGGTCTGAAGACTATTCCTTTCTTATCAAGGGGAGTGCTAATCGTATATGTGTCGTTGGGAACAAATCCCACACCTTTCTTCTCAAGGGGAGTGCTAACCATATATGAATTTTCATGATTAGAAGGGGAATGCTATTCTTTAATGTGTTTTTGGGGTCTGAAGACTATTCCTTTCTTATCAAGGGGAGTGCTAATCGTATATGTGTTGTTGGACACAAAGCCCACACCTTTCTTCTCAAGGGGAGTGCTAACCATATATGAATTTTCATGATTAGAAGGGGAATGCTATTCTTTAATGTGTTTTTGGGGTCTGAAGATTATTCCTTTCTTATCAAGGGGAGTGCTATCCATATGCGTGTTGTTGGGCACAAAGGACACTCCTTTCTTATCAAGGGGAGTGCTAACCGTATATGAGTTCACAAATACAAGGGGGGTGCTATTCTTTGATGTGTTTTTTTGGGGTCTGAAGATTATCAGGAGGGACATGAAACATCTAATCGTATATTTAATTCTTGACGACATGCTGTCTAACAAACACAGAGAGAGAGAGAGAGCATAGAACTAACTTCCTTGACAGAATGGGGCGCTATGCCAGGTCGTACATGGGTAGCTCCGTGTGGAGTTGGGTTTCAGCTGTAGGTAGTAGACAGGTGGCGGTTGGAATAGCGCGAGGCTATCTTTAGCCGTGACGGTAGATCAAGGTTACGTGGGTCTCGCCAGACACCTTGGCGCCTCCACAACCCACGTGCCTTCACTCGGGAAAAATGGCGCGACGACGCCACTTCAACGACAACCTACATCTACATTTGAGCACACAGCTTCTCTTGTCTCAGATCAACGTCCACTAAACCAACAGGCTTCAAATAAAATCACTTTAAGTAAACTTAGAACGACGCCTTGTGGCTCCACACATCTACATTTGAGCACACACACAGCTTCTCTTGTCTCAGATCAACGTCCACTAAACCAACAGACTTCAAATAAAATCACTTTAGGTAAACTTAGAACAACGCCTTGTGGCTCCACACATCTACATTTGAGTACTTTCCAGTCTACATCGAACCTTCTTCAACTTTAAACTCACATCTACATCATTGGGTAGTACAGAAAGGAAATCTGTATTCCAACTTTATTGCTTTTATATGGACATCTTTGTTTATACACGTCGTAGAGTCCATGATAATCATAGTGGGGTAATTAGCGACTGCTTTTACTGCAAGTGTACCACGTATCTAAGGAAATCTGTTTCCCAACTTTAATTGCTTTTATACGAATACACGTCGTACAGTCCATGATAATCATAGTGGGGTAATTAGCGACTGATTTTACTGCAAGTGTACCACGTATCTAAGGAAATCTGTTTCCCAACTTTAATTGCTTTTATACGAATACACGTCGTACAGTTCATGATAATCATAGTGGGGTAATTAGCGACTGATTTTACTGGAAGTGTACCACGTATCTAAGGAAATCTGTTTCCCAACTTAATTGCTTTTATACGAATACACGTCGTACAGTCCATGATAATCATAGTTGGGTAATTAGCGACTGATTTTACTGCAAGTGTACCACGTATCTAAGGAAATCTGTTTCCCAACTTAATTGCTTTTATACGAATACACGTCGTACAGTCCATGATAATCATAGTGGGGTAATTAGCGACTGAGTTTACTGCAAGTGTACCACGTATCTAAGGAAATCTGTTTCCCAACTTAATTGCTTTTATACGAATACACGTCGTACAGTCCATGATAATCATAGTGGGGTAATTAGCGACTGCTTTTACTGTAAGTGTACCACGTATCTAAGGAAATCTGTTTCCCAACTTAATTGCTTTTATACGAATACACGTCGTACAGTCCATGATAATCATAGTGGGGTAATTAGCGACTGATTTTACTGGAAGTGCACCACATATCTAAACATGTTTTGTTAAGAAGGTACTTCTTCGGCGTGGAACTGAGAAGTGTTCTAGAAGACCTTGTCTGGAGGAGGACTCTCTCAAGGTGGGGAAGACTCCCTTGCTGAATATATTTGTATATATATTCCCCTACACTTTATATGCCCTTTTACTCTTTTATTTTTCCACCTTTGTAAAATTTGATTAAAAGAATCAATAACATTGTTTAAATTGTCTAAACATGTTTTGGTTATCTAAACATGTAGTAAGTGCAGTTCGACTTTTGCACTTACAAGGTGATTAGGATCCCCCGTTTGTCTTGCAGAAACTCACTGGAGAGGTTGGACTCGTGCAAGTTGGATGGTGCTGAGATAGTTATTTGTAAACTAGTCAAGTAACCTGGCTTCGCCCGGATATCCAAGAACAAACAGAATAGATAAGTTACAGGACTGATCAGAATATTCCGGTGTTAGAACTAGGGCTGCAACGACCTCTTTTTCTCTGACCTCACTCTAAATATCGGATTTGATCTGGTCAAATATTGTGGAGATGTAGGCAGAAAAAAAAAAAAACCGGAGGAAATATGCAAATTTGCCCGTTATTTTATTCACAAAGATAAACGACAGTCAACTCGTACCTCAGTGCAAAGTATTTTAACCAGCGCCATATCAAGTCGAATGGTTGCTCTGTCCCTATATAACTTTTACAAAGCAGTAAGTAGGGGAAATAACTCAGATTCATCGTTTTCTCCTCCACTACATGATGGTTATTGATCATTGTGAGAATATCGTTGTAAGCTGGCAATGAGAGAGGAGAATCTGTATAAGACTGGTGTCTTAATAAAGGCTGTGTGTGATAAATTTGCATATTCGATAGTTAAGACCTTGACAGCGATTCCTTCCAGATCAAACTCTCTATATATAGTATCGAAGTTTCATCGAACGATATGCCGAACACACGGAAATATGCAAATATGCCCGTTATCGGATAAATTTGCATATTTGGGAGAGAGGTAAGACTATAACTCCGTCCAGACCAAACTATACATTTATATTGTCAATATATCACGTGAGAACGCCCTTGCAAACCTCAGAACAATTTTTAACGCCTTGACAAATGCTTTATTTTTATTTACTTCTCCTGACGAAGACAAAAGATTTTTGTTGAAACGTTGAGAAAATAAAAAACTCCAACTGGCCGAAGTGTCTACTTTTTATATAAATATATATACAGGGTGATCCAAAAGTCCCGCACAACTTTAAAAATTAATAACTCCGCGAATATTTGCGCTAGAGCAATGCGGTAAACACCATTGTGTTCAGGATTCAATGGGATTTTTTATGGCAAATAATGAAAAATTCGATATTGATTTTAGTTACAACTTTATTCACTAGATGTCGCTCTACCAGAATCGGAAATTCAGCGGCCAAATTGTTTGATAAATTAAAAATATAACTGAAAGACACGTATTTTTCCTTTTTGAATACCAGGAAAGAACCCTAATAATATCAAATGATAAATTAATAAAACACCATTTCGCCAAAAGTTAGAAGAATTGGTTGACGATTTTTAAATACAATCTGAGATATGTAAAATAGGTATATGCAAATTAAAACATGTAGCAAAAAATATTTATATTTTAGATGGAGTTTTGTGAAATAAATTGAATGTTTGAAAATAACTACTGATATCAATACACGATTTTTGAATTGTTAATATAGTACCAAAAATATGATGACACTAGTAATAGGATTTCGTGCTATAAGGAATGTATAGTTTCTTGACTAATTGTCGACACTTGACTATTTAACTGGATATTTGTCATGATCCAAAAATGAAATATAGAGGGGAGTGACAAAATATATTTGTCGTACTTTATTCCAAATATCCTATGAGTTTGTCAAATGTTATCATTGTTTATTATACTGTACATAATTTTGAAAATGTATCCCCTCAAAAAAAATCATTTTTAAATCGACCTTTTGCCTTGAAAAACGTGGTACACATGAGGTAACTGCCTTCTCTCTTGTATTAGGTCACAATCCTTGCTCAATGTGGCGCCCTTCATTCACAAACACCGCCTGCAGACGATAGATGACAGAATGGTCACAATTAAAGAGTTGAAATTTATAAAACATGCCATCTGATAGAAGCCTTCAACATGGCCAATGTGGTAGGCCGGCATCAATAAAAACGCGACTTATTGTACCCCCATAACCGAAATTGTAAGGCGTCAAGTCTGGTGATATTGGAAGCCACTGGTATATACGAGCGGCGACTTATCAACGAATTCCACCGAACTGTCCTTCAGCAATTGTTTGGCACCGCGGGAGATATGAGAGATATCCTCCATCTTGAATGAATGTTATTTCGCTTAGTGCTTGTTTGTCCTGCAATATGGGAATAACCTTTTCTCTCAAAAGTTGAACATAACGTTCACCAGTTACAAAAACGGTTTTAAAAGTTCTTCCATTGATTTTTCAAAGAAAATGGCCCAATAATAAAAGAAGAAGTGAACCCACACAAAACTGTAACTCTGTGCTGATGAAGTGGTATTTCTGTAAAAATCCTAGGGTTTTCTGTTGCCAAAATGAGGCAGTTTTGAATGTTAAATTCTCCCTTTAGATAAAAGTGAGCATCATCTGTTCTTAGATCATTTGACAGCCAGTTTTCATCAATATCAATTTGCCGGAAAACCCATGCAGCGAATTCTTGACTCTTCTCAAAATCGCTGACTTTCAACTCGTGAAAACTTTGAATTTTGTTAAGATATTTTTATAGAAAAATTCTAAATGTGTGTTCTCTCCAAACTGTTCCATACGAAAACCCCGTTTGTCGAGAAACTTGTCTATCACTTACTTCTCCATACGTGGATAACGTTTCAATGGCTTCAGCATTCTGCAAAACCGTAACAGCCACTGACTTGCATGTCGATGGTCTTCCACTCCGAGGTTTTGCTTCCAGAGATCCAGTCTCCTCAAAACTTCTAATCAATCGCTTTGGAGAGTAGCAACTCATTGGTCCTTTACCGCTTCGAATATCTTTAAAGGAACGAAACGCTCGTAAAGCTTCAGCGGCAGATTCTGAATCACAATTTAAAAAAATCACCAAGAGTGCTTTATCCTGTAGTGACGGCATTACACACGGGGAATATTTGACCAAATTCTGCTTCGTTTCCAAGATGACTAACGTTGCAACGGCACCCATTTTCAAATGAAGAGCAAAACTGATATCTCCAGTAATGCTACCGTGTCCGGGGTAACCGCCGCGTCAGGAGCTGCAGCTCGAGCTCATGATGAGAAATCTACTACGAGGACACAATTCAATCTACTACAACTCAATATAAATGGTACCCAGAGGAAAATAAAGAGCTGACTTGTCTTCTCTGTGACAACAATGGAAATATTAATTGTCCTCAGGAGACAAAATTGAATCAGAATCTGAGATTCAATATCAAAGATTATACAACACTACGAATGGACAGACTAGGAAAATTCGGAGGAGGACTTGCCGTTTTGATTAAAACTCTAGAAATCAAATTTAAGGAAATCGCCTATAATCAGAGTAAGCCTAGAGAAAGCACGACAGAAGCTCAGGCAATAGAAATCTATCTTACAGATAAAACAATTCCAATCATAAATGTTTATCACCACGAAAATACTAGCATCAATACAGGCCTGATAGAGAGATTAAGTGAAGCGACTTTGGATATCGCAATCATACTTGGTGATTTTAACGCCGAAAGACCAACTTGGGGATCACCTGTCCAGGATAACAAAGGTCAGCAGGTTGAGGACATGCTAACCGACCTCGACCTTAGGCCGTTAAATAACGAAAAGAACATCTATCTATCCAAGTCCACAGGCACAGAATCCGAAATAGACATCACAGCGATAAATTACAACATCGCACCCACAACACAATGGAAAATTCTGAAAAGTGCAATCAGTGACCACAGACCAATTTTAACAACCCTAAAATTAAAAACTGAGAATTTCCAACAGAAAAAAAGAACACTGGAAAAATTTTACATAAAAGCTTGAAGAACTGTGCAACGAAAAATTAAATCACAGAACGATTGACAAAAAATTGGAAAAATTATCTTTGAACATATCCAAAGCTGAAAAAGTATCGATACCTAGAGGTAGACGTAGAGACCTGTGAATACTTTACTGGAAGGACCACAACATCGAGGCAATGATTGCAGAGAGAGATACAATATCAATGAACTTCTTAAAACAAATAAAACAGAAGAAATCATAAAGGAACTCATTGAAATTAGTCATAAAATAGAACAAGAAATTTGGATATTCAAACAAGAAAAATGGGCAAAATTCTGCGAAAAAAATGGATCCAAAAAAGGAAAGCCATCACTGGAATATAATTAGTGTTATAAAACAATCAAAACCAACACTAATCCTCCAATACTCTAACCGATATGAACAGCGAGAACGAACAAACAGATGGCTGACATAATTGCTGAATATCTTTCAAGCACTTCCAGACTCAGCTATACGAATGAAGGCAGGACTCTAAAAAATAATATAAAAAAGTTAGTTAAACAAGCAGGAAATTACCTTCAACAAGATATATACTCGAGAGACTTCACACTGAATGAGCTAAATTCATCAATAGGAAAGTTGAATCCAAGATATCACCTGGAGATGCTCTAATCTTTGGTCAAATGATTAAACACTTTGAAGACGAAGCTAAAAATCAACTCCTACGAATACTGAACATTTCATGGCAAACTGGTAAACTACCAAAGAATTGGAAGATATCAATTATAGTGCCAATACTGAAACCACACAAAGATGCTAAGGAATGCAAGAACTATCGGCCAATTGCACTTACCTGCATACTTTGTAAATTAATATAATGAATTATCCACTCTAGGATCATAGTCTGGGCACTATCAATAATAAAATAAACTTCTACCAAACTGCCTGAAGATCCAGACACTGTACAACTGATAAACTGTTCTACTTCTGTCAATCAATAATAGATTTCTAGGAAAAACCGCCAAAGAAGACAAGGGCCGTAGTCCTGGATATGACCTCAGCTTTTGATCGAGTGAAGAAATTATTTGAAAGGCTGCACAACATCGGAGTAAGAGGAAAAACCTTAATCTGGATTGCAGACTTCTTAAGGGGAAGAAGGATAAAGGTTCGGGTCAATGAAACATTTTCCAAGGACCGAAGAACATGGGCTGGTGTACCTCAGGGATCTGTGCTCAGTCCTCTACTCTTCTCGCTATATATTAACTGTTGTTTATGTAAATAGATGAATATTATTTGTATTATTTAAAGCCTCATTATGTAAAAATATATGTATATATAAATTGGACATTTGTTGTTGGCCATGGTCAAGTTTGAGCTCTTGTACGTCTAATTACGACACAACAAAAGTGGCGACGAGGATGCGCGATCTACAGAGCCAGTAAAAAACTGAGGAAAGCAGCGTCTATGCAAGTATAACAACTACATCTTTTAAACAAATCTGACTCTAGGATTATGGAGAGGAAAAATAGGAAAATGGGTTAAGATTACATCTTTTAAACTATCTGGATCAAGAAAACAAAGGAGTAGAAAAGATCAGCATGACAAGTTCAAAGTTAATAGTACCTTTCAGAGAGATGCTATAGCCCAGTGGAGGACACTTCGATCTTTTTGTACAAAAATTTGAGGCTTTCTTTTTGGCATCTGAAGAAGGAGATTGAAGTGCTGATTTTTACCTCGCTACCAGATTCTGAAACTGTGAAGCAGGGAAACGACATTTTCTTCCTGGTCTAATGAAAGATCAACCCTATGATACTATCATTCAAAGAATTAAGCTGCATTTGGATCCAAAGAAGAAAGTGATACCACAGCGATGTAGATTTTTGAAGAGAATTCAACAGGAAGGTTAATCAATTTCGGAATATCTCAGAGAATTGAAACATTTAGCAATAAATTGTAATTTCGTCGATATGTTGGGAACCATGATGCGAGACCGTTCTGTGGCTGGAATCAAGTCGGAAATTCTGCAAAAAAAGCTTGTACAAGAGGACGACGATGTCACCCTGGATAAAGTTTTCGCAGTGGCGATCTCGTTCGAATTGGTGTAGATAAATACAAGAGAATTACAAGATAAATTAGTGGCCAAGATATCCCCTGTGAATTGAAAGGATAAAAAGGGTGAGTACAATAATAGTACGGCGCAGTATAGGCCTTTCAGGCAAAGGCAAAATATTGTATTATAGATGTGTTGAAAGACATTCACACGTGGCATTCGTTTTACCTCATAGAACAAAGACTTGTTTAAAATGTAATAAACTGGGTCATTTAAGTAGGGTCTGTAAAGCTAGTAAAAGAATGTGGGGATGTAAATTTGTACAAGAGGACTCTATATATTCTGTACAGGGCGAAACTGATGCCACAATAAATTTAACAGTAGATGATTATTCTTTGTGCTTTACAATAGAAACAGGAAGTCCAGTTACGTTGATACCTAAATATATTTATAAGAATTTTTGGCAAGGTAAAAGATTATTTCCAACAAATTTAAGATTAAAATCCTTTTGTGGTAAATCAATAGAGATTATAGATCAAAGAAAGGTTTTTGTAAAAGAAGCCAACCAATATTTACGATTAATAGTTGTAAATGAAAAATCCAGGTAATTTTATTAGGAAGAGAATGGCTTAAACAGTTGAAACTTGATTATTCTATATTGTTTAGCATTAACATTTTAAATAATGAATATAATTGAAATATATTTAAATATATAAAAATTTGATGGATAGGTATGCAGATTTGTTTAACAAAGATTTGGGCTGTCTAAAGGACGTTAGAATAAATTTTAATTTAAAAAAGGATGTGACTCCTGTGTTTTGTAAGGCCAGAAATTTACCTTTCTCTCTAAAAAACAAAGTAGAGAATGAAATTGATCGTTTAGTGAATTCTTGCATTTTATAACCCATAGTTCATGCATATTGGACCGCTCCAATAGTAACGGCATCAAAAAAGGATGTAGTGTAAGGATATGTGGTGATTTTAGATGTACAGCTAATAAAGCAATAGAATTAGATAGGTATCCCATTCCATCGATCGATGAGATCTTTTCAAAATTATCTACAAGCACCGTACTTTCGACTCTAGACCTATTACAGGCTTACTTAAAAGTAATGTTAGCGGAAGAAGCCAAAGCTGTTGTTGATATAAACACAACAAAGAGGTTGTTTTCTTATAAAAGACTACCATATGACGTAGCGGTAGCACCAAATAAATTTCAGAGGATTATGGAAGGCCGATTTTCTGATTTGCCAGGTGTGGCCTGCTACATAGATGATATTTTGGTTGCAGGAAAAGACTTTGAAGATCATGAACAAAAGTTGGATCTAGTGTTTAGATGATTGCTATAAAAATGTTTAAAGTTAAACAGATAAAAAGGTAAATTTAAAAAGAAATCGGTGGAATATTCAGGGTTTAAAATAGATAAATATGGACTGCATCCCTTAGAAAATAAAATTAAAGCAGTGATAGAGGCGCCTGAACCTAAAGAATGTTTCGCAATTGAGATCTTTCATAGAACTCTTCATTTATTATTATGGATTCATAAAGAATATAGCAAACATTTTAGCGCTATTCTATCAACTTTTGAATAAATACTGTAGATGGAATTGGACGAAAAAATATCCAATGTTATTTCAAAAATGTAAATCATTATTAATGGATTATGGACTAGGCGTAATTCTGAGTCATAGAAGTGATAGAAAGGAAGAATGCCCTATAGCTTTTGCTTCTAGAACATTAACTGAAGCGGAAAAACGTTTCTCTCAACTAGAAAATAAAGCGTTGAGCATAACCTTTGGCGTTGAGAAATTCAAACAATACTTACTGGGACGAAAATTTGTATTGGTCACAGACAACCGACCCTTAATTCATATATTTTCACCTCATAAACCAATTCCCATATGTGCATCATCCAGAATTAAAAGATGGTCCTTAAAATTAGCCGCATTTGATTATACTGTGGAATTTCGAAAAACTAGTGATAATTCTAATGTTGACGCATTGTCACGTCTTCCTTTAGAATCGAGTGTCAGGGAGTCTCTTGATGAAGACCAGGTACTTCTTCCTAGGAAGTCGAATGAGGTACCGTTCTCTTTTATGGAGGTGGCTAATGAGACGCTCCAAGATAAAATACTGTCTATAGTATTAAGGAATGTTAGAGAAGGCAACTGTGTGTGTGTGGAAATTCACAAGGGTACCGAGAGAAAACCCACTAGCTCCTCATTATAAGATCAATGAGGAATTAAGTTTGGAGTTTGGTTGTCTTCAATGGCGTGAAAGAGTGGTAATTCCCCAAAAATTAAGATATTTAATTTTAAATGACTTGCATGAAATACACATGGGGATTGTTAAAATGAAGATGATTGCCAGACGGTATTTTCTGGTGGCCAGGCATAGACAGTAACATCGAGGAGTTAACTAGAGAATGTAGAGCATTCCAAGAATCGGCAAGCATGCCCCCGGCTACCATCTCGGAATGGACTTGGCCCGAAAAACCGTGGCATCGACATCATCTTGATCTAGCGGGTCCGTTAATGGGAAGAATGTTTTTGGTTCTCGTGGACGCATACTCAAAGTGGATAGAGATTTTTATCATCAAAGATATTACCAGAAAAACTATCATAAGTCATCTTAGAGATATTCTCGCCAGAATTGGATTGCCCTAATTTTTTGTTACAGATAACGGAAGACAGTTTGTTTCCGGTGAATTCGAGCAATTTACCAAAATGAATGGTATACGGCACACTAAGACCAGTCCGTATAATCCTAGTACAAATGGTTTAGCTGAGAGATATGTAAGAGAGTTTAAAAACCTTTTGAGAAATAATAATGGGAAGGATGATTTAGAGACGAATCTACAAAGTTTCCTATTTGCTCATAGAGCATTCCCCCAAACTGTAATAAAGGAATTCACCGGATGAACTGCTAATGAAGAGAAGTTTAAGGTCAAGATTCTCGAATTTAATACCAAGATGGGAAATCCGCGAGAGGTATTTCATGAGGCCGTAAGAAGGCAGGAGCAGTTTACTACAGGTTGCGAGGTTTATTTCCGCAACTATGCAACTGGACCTAAACGGGAAAAAGGTACCATTTTGGAATTATTGAGCTACCGTAACTACCTTATAAGTTACGAGGGCGTCGTGTATAAGAGGCATATCAATCAATTGCGACCTGTGAGAAAGAAACAAGTTGAGACAAGAAATTTGATACTTCCTCGAACATCAGGAGAGAAGCCTGTAGGGGGAAGTCAGAAATAAAGTGAAGAGGAGGTTCCAGAGGTTACATCAGGAAACAAGGAGGAGACTGCTTCTGTGCACGTACCCTCTTGCACTCCTATACCAGGGCCTGTTGCTGTGCACGTGCCCTCTTGCACTCCTAAACCGGAGGCTGCCGCTGTGCAAGTGCCCGTCCGCAGTCCTAGACCTCAGAGAGCCAGGAAACCCCTAGACCGACTGGAGTATTATTAAGGGGGGAGATGTGTTGTGTATGTAAATAGATTAAGATTATTTGCATTCTTTAAAGTCTCATTATGTAAGAATATATGTGTATATAAATTGGACATTTTTTGTTGGCCAAACGAAAAGAATCTGAGGCTCTTTATTGGACACGACAAAAACAACAACGGCATTCCAGAGTAAAACAAATCATCAAAAAATATATAATCGATACTGAGAGAGAGTTGAATTTAAAAAAATAAAAAATTATTATTTTCGAAATATAAATAGCTGAGAGGATTCCAGCAAACCGCATCTAAAATATCAGTTTTTTTTTTTGCTACATGTTTTAATTTGCATATACCTATTTTACATATCTCAGATTGTATTTAAAAATCGTTAACCATTTCTTCTAACTTTTGGCGAAATGGTGTTTTATCAATTTATCATTTGATATTATTAGGGTTCTTTCCTGGTATTCAAAAAGTAAAAATACATGTCGTTCAGTTATATTTTTCAATTTATCAAACAATTTGGCCGCTGAATCGCTGATTCTGGTAGGGCGCCATCTAGCGAATAAAGTTGTAACTAAAATCAATTTCGAATTTCCATTATTTGCCATAAAAAATCCCATTGCATCCTGAACACAATGGTGTTTACCGCATTGCTCTAGCGCAAATATTCGCGGAGTTATTAATTTTTAAAGTTGTGCGGGACTTTTGGATCACCCTGTATATATGTGGTACATACAAACGTGAATATGCAAATTTACCCGATTAATTTGCATATTCGAGAGAGAGAGAGAGAGGGGAAGAATTTTGAAACTATAAAAGTGACTACTCCTTTCATAAGTTGCATCGAAATAAGTTAACTAAAGATTATGGAGAAACTCACGCGGAGAACAAAAAAACACACATTTTCATATTTACATATGATAAAAAATTTTTTTTTTTTAAAGGTGTTCAATACGGGATTCGATCTAAGATCCTAGATATCGATATAAATCGACAACGTTATACCACTACACCATCAGCCTACAAGCCACAAGAGTTAAAAAAAAAAGTTTTAAAAGGTTGGGCGAGGTGGCCAAACTGGAGATAACGAGTAGATAGGGTATCAGGAGAGTTCACTGGGTCATCAAATGTCATCACGACATTTAGTGATGGTGGTGTCTTTTTACTTATCCCCCGACAGTATACATGTTATATATAAAAAAAAATGAGAAGATTTTCTGTTGATTTTGATTATCTTGAGGATTATGCTATGGTAATGCAGTCGTGGTTAAAATCTTGAAAATGAAAAGTAGTTAAAATAATGAAGATTATAAAAAGCTTTAATTGAACTAAAGGAATATATAAAAAAACATAATTTGATAAACGTACTGCCTGGCTTAAGGCGTAAGAATCTAAAAAAATGAAAAACTTATTTACATAATGTACAAAAGATTTGAGCCGGCCATCGGGAAACGGAAATATCTTTATTTACGGGGCTGCTAACCAAAATGAATGAAGCATCGGGAAAAAACAACAACGAGTTTTTATAGGGGAAGCGTGACCTCAGGCGGTCGATTTAACAGAGTATTTGAATCTATGAAATATAATTTTAAATAAAATAATATTTTAATATAACATATATATTATCGAATTACTATTCATCTTATTAAAAATAATTAAAAAAGGCATATCCTGACCAGTAGCACATGTGCTTTTCAGAAGGCAGAGCGCCATCTGGTGGAACAGAAATCAACTAAACATTGATTTAACCTGTTCCCTGATATTTAGCCAACCCAAATTTCTTGATAAATCAAGAAAAGTCAACCACGAACGCATTTCGCGCTGTTGGCGCTCGTCAAGCGTGGAGTATGTGCTCCTGTAGAAGGTGAGAAATGCCCGAAAGCTTGAGATTGCATTAATAAAAAAGAAACTCATCTTCGGAGAGTAATCTGTTGTATTTTTAAAAATGTATATTATGTAAAGATTACGGTCCAAAATCACTTTATTAGGTACCGCTCAACAAGAGCAACCTAGTTTATGATAATTGAAACAGTGAATAATATATGAAGATTATTCACATATTAAACAAAATGTTAACGCAGGATTCAATCCCGGTTCATGGCTGTCGGGAATCGAGGGTGTTACCCACTTGTCCACCGACTTTTTTTGTATTTATGTAAAGATACTTGAATTATGATTTAAAATACAAACATTTTTTTTAATCAAACGATACTTTTCTTTAGTACAATTTAAAAAAAAATAATAATAATAAATTGGGTACTAAGGAGCTTTCAAACCAAAAGAATCTTTTCCTCACGGCCCTAAATAAAACAATAAAAAAATAAATAATTAAATAAATTTCTTTATTTAGGGCCGATTAAGGAAAAGCCTATTTAGCTTGAAATCTCTCTTAGCCCAATTTGCATAGTAATAAAGTAACGTATCGTTTATGTGTCTTACAAAAATCTTTTGTCCATGAGGGTATATATATAGTTGGTATAACAACATAACAAATTAGGTTCGGATAGGTTAAGGCTAGGTTAGGTTAGGTTCGGATAGGTTAGGCTAGGTCCAGAGACATATGATAGGCTGGTCCAAAAACTAAAATAGAAATATCCGATTTCTCTTAACCACACCACTTAACAATTTTGCATATAATAATATGAACCAATTGACTAATTTACATAGCAATAATTTTTCTTAAATAATAAAATATAAAACTTCATAAATAATCCTAAATATGCAAAAAATAGCTTATATATATGTATAGATAAATATATGGCATATACTGGATATAAATTGTTGATCGGCTAGTATTTCTAGGGGCAACACGCCTCTCTTTATCAGGGCTTTTCTTTGATTTGAACTAAGTCGCGCGGGCATGGGATCCACTCACGCTATGCAAGACCAAAGCGAGAAACCATTTAAATAAAATATATATAACTGTAAATACATGATTAATTGAAATTGTAAATATTATTCCTGTAGAAGGGCAGCTTGCGCCCGAAAGCTCGAATTAATTTTTCAAATAAAGAAACTCATCCTTTATGAATATATTCATTATTATAGGTTAGGTTAGGTTCGGATAGGTTAGGCTAGGTTAGGTTCGGATAGGTTAAGGCTAGGTTAGGTTAGGTTCGGATAGGTTAGGCTAGGTTATTTCAGGTCTTAAATACCCGTTTGATGATTTTTCAGGATGCCTGAATGACCAGTTTTTTTGGTCGTTGAGATACAGTTTGCACGACGCAGGGCCCAACAGCCCGAAACGCGTACGTGGTTAGCTTTTCTTGAATAATTAAAAATCAACGGATAGTTCATTTTTATTCCGGGAGATGGCGTAAGCCATCAGCAACTTTTAATTGCACGATCAAGACTTTTCCTTATTTTAGGTTAGGTTGATTTAGAAATGGAACTATTTTTGTTTACCGTGAGTAGGTTTATCGCGGAATAATACAACTACCGATTGTCCTCTGAAATGAGTCTTTTCACCTGAAGCAGTATATATGGTATCATTGCTTCTTCATTGGTGCGAACTACTTTTTCCCAAGTACTATCGTCTATAGCCAATCACAACGAAGCATTTACAAAACCATTTCTTTGTGTATTCGAGATACATAACGCAGTTTCAACAAACGTCTAAAAATCTTTACTGTTGGTATTTTGTATAGGGCATAGGTCGGCAATCATATATGGTATAATTGCTCCTTCATTGGTGCGAACTAAGTTTTCCCAGGTACTACTATGGTTTACAGCCAATCACAACGAAGCATTTACAAAACCATTTCTTTGTTTATTCGTCATACATAATACGATGTAACGCAATTCAAACAAACCTTCATCAATCTTTTCCGTTGGTATTTTGTATAGGACAGAAGAGTCGGTAATCTGCGGTTCGCACTCGAGCCACATGCGGCTCTCTTCGGATGTAAAGCTGCGATTCGCATAAGAGGGAGGCTGTTCATCTTGGAGACCTGCTGCGGAAATGGGTACGATCCTGGCGCGAGAGTAAACCGTTCCTTCGGATTTTCAAGGGCCGCCGAGAGCGCACCGTACACCATGTGAAACGCGGTGCTCTTCGGCATCCTTATCTCGGAACAAATCAATTCCAGGGAGCGGGGTCCTTAAAGATTATTTATACAAGTACTATTTATTGTTGAAAAACATTTTGTGGCTTTTTAAAAACTCTTGAAATTTTGTCATTTTTGACTCTTCAGATTCAAAAGGTTACCGACCACTGGTATAGGGTAAAGTTTTCAACTAGCAATAATCGCGTCTCGGAAGATCCTCCTCATTGGCTACGATATCGCCTCTGCTCAAAGCTGGTATAAGATGTATCAACATACCATCAACGACAACAACGATTCCAAATATTTAAAAAAAGAAATAACTAAAACAAGAACTACTACTACAATAGAATACTGACAAAAAAAAAAAGAATTACAAAATGAAGAAGAAAAACATTTTTTTACAAAAAAATTTTCACTTAAGACACGTGGAAAAGAAAAGGAAGGAAGGTCGGAGAAACAGCGTTGATACAATTGTATTTTCAGTCCAATTAAATAACTGTTCCATTTGTTCTTCTTCAAATTTTTTTTCGCTAAAAAAAAAAAAAATTAAAGAGAGAAGAGGTGAGGGAGGAAAAGGCAGACGATCGTATCTAAAGAAGAAGAAAAAAAAACTAAAAAATATATATATATTTGTTGATTTCTTTTAAAAGCTGCTTTTCTCTTTGGTAGAGAGGTAGTAAAGTTGTAAGTTGTGTGTTAGGTTAAAGACAGTTTACAAGTGGAATTAAATTTTTTAAAAACTTTTTTTTTTATTATTATTTCTCTCTAACAATAAGGAAAGTTAAAATTTTTAAATTCACAAAATAAAGAGTACAGAATTTAAAAATAAATGAAGTTGGGCTTATATATTAGTTATTAGGAATGTTTGTGTAGATGTGATCCTTTTGTGTGTGTGTGATGGGTTCATGTGGTCTATTTCCTTTTTTGTGTGTGTGTGTGTGATGGGTTCATGTGGTCTATTTCCTTTTTTTTAATTGCGTGTGACAAAACCATTAAATCTATATCTCTTAAATTTAACACTAAAAGGTTTAGACAGGGAACAACAGGGCCAGGATGGGACATAGGGAAAAACAACAGGGCCAGGATGGGACGCAGGGAAAGAACAACAGGGCCAGGATGGGACGTAGGGAAAGAACAACAGGGCCAGGATGGGACGTAGGGAAAGAACAACAGGGCCAGGATGGGACGTAGGGAAAGAACAACAGGGCCAGGATGGGACGTAGGGAAAGAACAACAGGGCCAGGATGGGACATAGGAAAAGAACAACAGGGCCAGGATGGGACGCAGGGAAAGAACAACAGGGCCAGGATGGGACGTAGGGAAAGAACAACAGGGCCAGGATGGGACGTAGGGAAAGAACAACAGGGCCAGGATGGGACATAGGGAAAGAACAACAGGGCCAGGATGGGACGTAGGGAAAGAACAACAGGGCCAGGATGGGACGCAGGGAAAGAACAACAGGGCCAGGATGGGACATAGGGAAAGAACAAGTACTACAAGGATGAATTCCCAGTAACAACGATGTCAAGTTGGGTGACAAAAGGGCGACAATAGAAAAGATTAGATTGCGGCGGCGGGCAAACTGAAAAGATTGTCCGGGAAACCTCGTGGGGACGAAAACACGACCAACTACACGGAGAACCTACCAAAGAACCCTATTTACATCAACAAAATAGGAATAGAACATCATATTTATATATAAATATGTAAAATATAAACATTAGAAGAGAATTAAGAAGAAAAAAAGCATCTCCTGAACGTGCAACTAAAAGTTGCTGATGGCTTGCGCAAGTCAGTCACATGGTCAAATGTCGTTTCTTGATTTATCCACCTGTCCCAGTACAGTCTTCACTTCTATACTATTTTATTTTTCATATTTTAAGTTTTCTTTTGAAAAATGGCCAACACCGGGTCATATCGAAAAACGTAGGAAATAGAATAAGTTGTAGAGGATATTCAATCCTACTTAGAAATCCAACTTGCGAAAAAAATGTTTTTATCTCTAGATAGACAGAGCCAAGGCATTAACAAAACATAAACGATATACACTCGTGGGGACAAAACTTAAGGAAGTTGTACGTTTTAGCATGTATATTGGGATTCAGACAATAACTCTGAAAGGTACACTCATGGACAGAACTTAAGGAAGTTATACCTTTTAGCATGTATATCGGGATTCAGACAATAACTCTGAAAGGTACACTCATGGACAAAACTTAAGGAAATTGTACCTTTCAGCATGTATATTGGGATTCAGACAATAACTCTGAAAGGTACACTCATGGACAAAACTTAAGGAAATTGTACCTTTCAGCATGTATATTGGGATTCAGACAATAACTCTGAAAGTTACACTCATGGACAAAACTTAAGGAAATTGTACCTTTTAGCATGTATATCAGGATTCAGACAATAACTCTGAAAGATACACTCATGGACAAAACTTAAGGAAATTGTACCTTTTAGCATGTATATCGGGATTCAGACAATAACTCTGAAAGTTACACTCATGGACAAAACTTAAGGAAGTTGTACCTCTCAGCATGTATATCGGGATTCAGACAATAACTCTGAAAGATACACTCATGGACAAAACTTAAGGAAGTTGTACCTCTCAGCATGTATATCGGGATTCAGACAATAACTCTGAAAGTTACACTCATGGACAAAACTTAAGGAAGTTGTACCTCTCAGCATGTATATCGGGATTCAGACAATAACTCTGAAAGATACACTCATGGACAAAACTTAAGGAAGTTGTACCTTTTAGTATTTATATCGGTATTCAGACAATAACTCTGAAAGATACACTCATGGACAAAACTTAAGGAAATTGTACCTTTCAGCATGTATATCGGGATTCAGACAATAACTCTGAAAGATACACTCATGGACAAAACTTAAGGCAGTTGTATTTTTCAGCATGTATATTGGGATTCAGACAATAACTCTGAAAGTTACACTCATGGACAAAACTTAAGGAAATTGTACCTTTTAGCATGTATATCAGGATTCAGACAATAACTCTGAAAGATACACTCATGGACAAAACTTAAGGAAATTGTACCTTTTAGCATGTATATCGGGATTCAGACAATAACTCTGAAAGTTACACTCATGGACAAAACTTAAGGAAGTTGTACCTCTCAGCATGTATATCGGGATTCAGACAATAACTCTGAAAGATACACTCATGGACAAAACTTAAGGAAGTTGTACCTCTCAGCATGTATATCGGGATTCAGACAATAACTCTGAAAGTTACACTCATGGACAAAACTTAAGGAAGTTGTACCTCTCAGCATGTATATCGGGATTCAGACAATAACTCTGAAAGATACACTCATGGACAAAACTTAAGGAAGTTGTACCTTTTAGTATTTATATCGGTATTCAGACAATAACTCTGAAAGATACACTCATGGACAAAACTTAAGGAAATTGTACCTTTCAGCATGTATATCGGGATTCAGACAATAACTCTGAAAGATACACTCATGGACAAAACTTAAGGCAGTTGTATTTTTCAGCATGTATATTGGGATTCAGACAATAACTCTGAAAAATACACTCATGGACAAAACTTAAGGAAGTTGTACCTTTTAGCATTAATATCAGGATTCAGACAATAACTCTGAAAGATACACTCATGGACAAAACTTAAGGAAGTTGTACCTTTCAGCATGTATATCAGGATTCAGACAATAACTCTGAAAGATACACTCATGGACAAAACTTAAGGAAATTGTACCTTTTAGCATGTATATCGGGATTCAGACAATAACTCTGAAAGATACACTCATGGGGACAAAACTTAAGGAAATTGTACCTTTTAGCATGCATATCGGGATTCAGACAATAACTCTGAAAGATACACTCATGGACAAAACTTAAGGAAATTGTACCTTTTAGCTTGTATATCGGGATTCAGACAATAACTCTGAAAGATACACTCATGGACAAAACTTAAGGAAGTTGTACCTTTTAGCATGTATATCGGGATTCAGACAATAACTCTGAAAGATACACTCATGGACAAAACTTAAGGAAGTTGTACCTTTCAGCATGTATATCAGGATTCAGACAATAACTCTGAAATATAAACTCATGGACAAAACTTAAGGAAGTTGTACCTTTTACCATGTATATCGGGAATCAGACAATAACTCTGAAAGATATTACAGTGACCTTTATTGAAGACACAGATAACCAAGTGTGAACAAAATTGACTCTTGCTAATAATATAATCCCTTCTGTTAAAATTATATTTATAAAAAAAAAGACAATTCGCTGAGGGAATTAAAAAGAAACTCTTTCCTCAGTGAATCAGTCTTTTATTTATAAATTTACCTTTGTCTCCTTGAAAAAAAAATAAAATAAACAAACGGTGATAACAAAGACTTTCCACTTCCCTAAGTCTATTAGTGTATACTAGACTGAAGCGTCCATGATAGATGTAGACAGCATGCAACTCCCACCATCGTTGAGCCAACACGTCACCGTTTCCAATAAAGAACGGGAGCAAAAGAGGGCGGGTGAATAATAACATCTTGATTTCCATATAACAAAAAAACCTTTCTAGTGAAGCAGTAAAAAGGGAGGAGTGTTCCGAGAGAGAAATTTAAAATTAAAATTGAAAAAAATTCAAGGTTAAACATTGGGTTGGATGGAGAATTTTAAAAAAACCAGGGCGGTCCAAGGTCTGAGTGACGGCGGAATACGCCAGGCGAACCACTGAGAGAGGACGGACTCTACCACAATATATACTCCAAGTTTTTTTAACACGCACAGCTTTATTAAGACCACCGGTCTTATAAAGATTCACCACAGGAAGGAAGCATAGAGCTCCTATACTTCAGGCAGAACAGAACCCAACAACATCCTCCAGGGTCTTATGCAGATTCACCACAGGAAGGAAGCATAGATAGAGCTTCTATACTCCAGGCAGCACAGAACCCAACAACAGTCTCCAGGGTCTTATACAGATTCACCACAGGAAGGAAGCATAGATAGAGCTCCTATACTTCAGGCAGCACAGAACCCAACAACAGCCTCCAGGGTCTTATACAGATTCACCACAGGAAGGAAGCATAGATAGAGCTCCTATACTCCAGGCATCACAGAACCCAACAACAGCCTCCAGGGTCTTATACAGATTCACCACAGGAAGGAAGCATAGATAGAGCTCCTATACTCCAGGCAGCACAGAACCCAACAACAACCTCCAGGGTCTTATACAGATTCACCACAGGAAGGAAGCATAAATAGAGCTCCTATACTCCAGGCAGCACAGAACCCAACAACAACCTCCAGGGTCTTATACAGATTCACCACAGGAAGGAAGCATAAATAGAGCTCCTATACTCCAGGCAGCACAGAACCCAACAACAACCTCCAGGGTCTTATACAGATTCACCACAGGAAGGAAGCATAAATAGAGCTCCTATACTCCAGGCAGCACAGAACCCAACAACAACCTCCAGGGTCTTATACAGATTCACCACAGGAAGGAAGCATAAATAGAGTTCCTATACTCCAGGCAGCACAGAACCCAACAACAACCTCCAGGGTCTTATACAGATTCACCACAGGAAGGAAGCATAAATAGAGTTCCTATACTCCAGGCAGCACAGAACCCAACAACAGCCTCCAGGTCCGACACATGTCCAGTGGCCACACCGTGCATAGGTTAGCGTATCACTGAAAAGAGGAGTGTGGAATCAACCGCGTTTTAGTCTTCGCTTTCCTCATCTAAATGGACCAAGACATTATTAACCCTAAATTAGAAACATTTCAACGTTTATTCTTTTAATATCCCAGACGATAAATCCCAAAAGATAAATATTAGCGGTTAAAACCAGATGACCGCGTTTCTTTTATGCAAATTTCATCATATCACAAAGCTTTCGGACATATATCTTCTTCAACAAGGTGTTTTTTTCTGAACCTTTTACAAGCACCTTGTTGAAGGAGAGAGATACTTTGAAACATTACCAAATTCTCTTTGTGTATAATATACTCTATCTTATGAGAACTTTGTTAAGTTTAGAACTATTTGTACAATAATTTACAAAACACTACTAATCCATCGTGTAAATAATTAATCATATATATGTAAATAATACTTGTACAGCACAATAGTCCTTTGGACTTCGTGCTTTTTTGTAACAATAAATAAAATAAAAATGGAGAGAGTTGTTTGAAAGCTTTTGAGGTATAAAATTGAAATAATAATTTTTAAAGAAACGCTTCCCTAAGTCCTCGTTTTAACGTTTTATTTACTCAGAATCCATATATATAAGTGTATCAAAAGTGGTACCTCTCCCTTTAATAATGCATTAGAACAATACATTATGTGTTTATCACCCAAGTAAAAAAACTTTACGAGTGGTGAAAAGGAATAAGCCATAACATCAGTTTTGGAAAATTCAGATAAAAATTTGCCAAAATCGATGTGGTGAATCATATCATCACCATTACGTTTATAATTATATGTAATTCTGCTGTCCTAAAAGCTTATATCCATAGTTCATCTAAAATACCCATTCGAAGAGTCTAACATCAGTATCACTATAAAAGGAAGTTCCAAAAATGCAATATAACAGCGGTATGGTAGATTAAACTGGCGAAACCGCTGGGAGGGTTCACCACTGATGAGCCAGGGGTCCTCCCTTTAATTTTTTCCATTGCAGTAAGGACAGTAGAAATTGCTTTATTTTAAAAATAATATTACGCCTCTAAAATAGTTTTGTAATTTGATTACGTTTTGTACTGATTCATAAAAATAAAGGTCGGCTCTCCCGGCAAAATAGACGCTAATACTGCCAGCTAAACACCTCTTTGGTCAGATTGTGAATATTTCATTTGATCCCGTGTGGATCTCATGGAATAAAGTCCGCCCTAAACTGACGAGGGCCATTAGCCCGAAACCATGGTCTTCGGGTGGACGCTTCTCAGTTTGCCAAAGCTGGTGTTGTGGATTTGTCACCGACCTGAGGCCGCTAGTTTGCGGAGACGGTCAATAGATGGCGCTTAGTTTTCATATATATAAAGAATGGCCACTTCTTCTGTCAAAATAGACACAAAGACCACGCATCATCCCTCTAAGCCCGCCCTATACTGACAAAGATCATTAAGCCCGAAACCACGGTCTTCATGTAGGCGTTCGGAATTTGCCAAAGATGGAGTTGTCGCCGAACCGAGTCTGCTAGCTTTCGTGCGTCTATTTTGACGGGAGAGGTGAACATTTTACAAATTTCGCACAATGCGTCAGCAACAGCGGGCGTGTGGATATGTGAATTGATAAAATATCGAAGATTTTTGACGTACAAATTTGAAGGGAAATATACCCATTTCATATAACGAAAAATCTCTTACAATACGTCAAAATTCCACTTAATAATTTACAGTTTACAAATATGTTATAGAGGATATTTTATATTCCTTTAATTCTTAATATGTGTTCCTTTATAGCTTTGATTGAATGTGGTCGAACTTTTTGAGTCAACATAAACATGCCGTTTCTTTCATTTTTTTTTAAATTACAAATAATTATAAAAAAGAGAAGTATGTATACTATTTCATTGAAAATTTAAATATATAAAGTATATTTATAATAGAATGGATGTATAACAAAATAATCAAAACATTGTAAAACTCCGATTATCCGAAAACTAAAAAGAAAATTTGGTTAATATAAAATTCTTTGTTTGTTGAATATATCCATAACAAAAATCCTCCCATATAAATATATGTGTGTCCATATATACATACAATATATAACATATATATATACCTAAACATAAACAATTACTATATTAAAAGCTAAAACAAAATCTGTGTTTATTAACCCTTAATTACTCGCGTCGAGACACAGGTCTCACCTAAAATTTTAATCGAAAAAATAAATACGATTTTCGAGTCCAAATAATTTGTAAGTTTTTGTAGCTTAAGATAGCATCGAAATAAATATTTTAGACCATTTGTTCTATCGCTTGGCCCCTAGAAAGAAGAAAAATACAACAAAAAAAGCCACCGCCGAGACAAACGTCTCGACGCGAGTACTTGCGTAATAATTTTGGTTTAGGTTTCATTTTCCGGCTAGCTCTATCTTCGTAAAACGGTAAGTTATTCTTCTTCTTTTTTGTTCCTAAATATCCTAAATTCTCTCTCGCTGTCTCTCGTAGGTATTTAGAATTTATTTATTTTTATTCAATATTTTTATACTAAATATTTCCTAAAATATATATTATATTATAAAAAAATGGCTAGTACTTCTGAGAGGAATCAGAGTGAATCCGACATGGATTGCGATGAAATAATTTGTGATTTATCCGATACTTCTGATACCGAAATTTATAGTTATCATGACACAGACTCTGAACAGAATTCAGAGGCGGATGAAGAATTACCAAATGATGATTCTGAATTTTATTTTGGAAAGGGGGGGGATGGTGTCACAAAATGGAAAAATGCAAAACCCCGATTCGTACAAGAAGTGTAAATATAATTTATCAATTGCCAGGGCCTAAATTTGAAGCAAAATCGATAGAATCTGAATCGGATGCATTTACAAAAATAATTGATATTGATATGGTACAAAAAATTGTAGATTGTACGAATGCTTATATAAGCAATATCAAAGAACATTTCTCTAGAAAAGAGATGCCAAATTAACTACTGTAACAGAAATCCTAGCTTTATTTGGACTTTTGATAATGTCAGGTATCAAAAGAGCTGCTCATTCAACTTATAAAGAGCTATGGGCGGTGGATGGCTCAGGAGTAGAAATTGTGAGAGCAATTATGTCACAAGAACGTTTTTTTTTTCTTCTACGTTGCCTGAGATTTGATGATATTACAACAAGGAAAGAACGAAAAAAGCTGGACATACTTGCTCCAATTAGAGAATTTGTAGAAGCCTTTGTATATAACTGTAAAAAGCTCTATACTCCAGGTGAATATAATACAATTGATGAGAAGCTCATTCCATTTCGTGGCAGGTGTGGCTTTAGACAGTATATGCCCAACAAACCTGCAAAATATGGGCTCAAAATTTATACCATTAGTGATGCAAGAACATTTTATACCTTTAATTTTGAAATATATTGTGGAAAACAACCCCATGGTCCATATAAAAAAAGTAATTCACCCGATGATATCGTAAAAAGATTGATAACTCCAACATATGGGACAAGCCGAAACATAACAACAGACAATTGGTACACTAGTTATAAATTATCCCAAGATCTTCTTACAGAATATAAACTCACTTTAGTTGGCACTTTGAAAAAATAAATAAAAAGTAAATCCCTAAAATATATCTGCCCAATAGGAATAGACCAAAATATAATTGTATATTTGGCTTCACTCAGAATACCACCCTTGTATCTTATGTCCCAAAAAAGAGCAAGGCTGTTCTATTGCTCTCAACAATGCACTCAACTCCCACAATTGACGAAGAAAGTGGATTCAAATTAAAACCTGAAATTGTAACATTTTATAATTTGAATAAAAAGGCGGGGTTGACATGGTGAACCAAATGTGTGGAACTTATTCTGTTGGCCGTCGAACCAACAGATGGCCTCTATGCCTATTTTTCGACCTACTAAATGTTGCAGGCATAAATTCAGAAATAATTTTCAAGTCTTTAAATATAAATTCACCTCGAGTTCCAAGAAGAATCTTTTTGAAAAATATTTCCCTACAATTATTCCAGGATCATTTAAAAATTCGATCCCAATTGAAAAACTTGCCAAGAAGTCTCCGTGGCCTGATAATATTGCATTGCAAGAAAGCTGAAAGTCCAGAGGTAAGTTATATATATTTCATAAAATTATTTAAAATGATAAACATAACAATCTTTTGTTTACCACAGACCGAAATGAGTGTAGAGTCAGAACCTAAGAAGCGAAAACGGTGCTATGTTTGCCCAAGTACCAAAGGTAGTATGACACAAATTATTTGCTACAAATGCAGGAGACACATCTGTCAACGTCATTCTTCTAATATTTGCAAAGATTGCGAATAATATTCGTCTGCAACTTTTAATAGTAGCCTATTTGTAAAACTATGTCAAACATTCATTGTTTTTACTATAGTCATTGTTTCAATAAAAATAAATAAATATAAAAATATTTTTTGCCTTAATTCACATGTGTCATAAACTACACACAATTACGAATATAATGCAGCCTAATTTTCAATCCAAATATTAAAATTTAACATATATTTCGGTTTTTTAAAAGTGAGACCTGGATCTCAACGCGAGTACTTACGTCACAAATATAGGCGCGAGTAATTAAGGGTTAACCCGAGAGAATAAACCGAAACCAAAAAAGTGGGCAATCCGAAACTAAAACTTTGCCCGAATTGTATATATTTGTAGAATTAGAAACTCATCTATTTAAGAGAGTCCAACAATATATACATTATATTTGTAATGTGAATAAAAATTCCAATTAAATAAAAAATAATAACACCATTTTAGCAAACAACAATAGAAACTTACCTGTTTTTTTCTAGTTCATTGTGCGTGGTTCTGCGCACACAGGAACTGATTACCAAGGTGGAAAACATATTCAAAGTAGTTGAAACACATGGTTATCCAATTTATATGATGAAAGGATCCTTTATATACACTCATGGATAAAACTTAAAGAAGTGGAAAGTCTTTGATATCGGCGGTTGTCTATTTTTTTTTTTTTGAAGGAAGCAGAGACAATTTTGTTTACACTTGGTTATCTCTGTCTTCAATAAAGGTCATTGTAATATATTTCAGAGTTATTGTCTGAATCCTGATATACATGTTAAAAGGTACAACTTCCTTAAGATTTGTCCATGAGTGTAAAATGTGGAGGCGGAGATCGTATCGATAGAAATTATAGGAAAGATAAACAAAATATGCGTAATTTCAAAAGAAAAAAAAAAACCCAACATTTTACTCGATCAACTTGAGAGAAAAAAAAAAGGAAAAGGAAGGGGGAATTGAATTTTATATTTAAATTTCTTGGTCTTAAACCAGAATAAGTCTTAAATCCGATAGGTCATATTTCAGATTAGTTATCAAACCAGAACTTTATATTTGTTTTTTCTCCCTAGTACACGTGGTACAGTCAATGATAATCATTGTGGGTAGAAGTTGGCGACTGCTTTTACTGTAAGTACACCTCATATCTACACATGTGAAAAGAAGTTCGACTTTGCACTTACAAATGTGTCAGAGCCCCGTTTGGTTTCTTGCACTCGCTGGTGGGGTTAGATATTTGCAAGAAATGGGGGCCATTGGAGCATTCATTTTTTTTTTTTTACTCTGAAAAAAAGTGTCCAATGCGGGATTCAATTCCGGGTTGTAGCGGTCGTAAACCAAGGGTTTAGACCTTCCTTCCACCAACCTCCTATATTTGGCCTTAAACGAGGCAAATCTTAAATAGGGAATCGACGGTAACAAAAATTCCCCGTAAAAAGTATAAAAATATATCCAAAATTAAAATATCAATAAACATAGACAGTATTTGACAAACATCTTCATAGTGACTCCTAGTCAATAGTTACAAGAAACATTAAAAAAAAAAAAGGGAAATATAAATTAATTGTTTTGAAAATAGAGCAATCCATAAATAAATCTTTAAATAAAAAGGCATATCAAAAAATCATTTATTTTACCAATATTTCAGTTGACTGAACGCCAACCTTTATCAAGGTGTTATAACATTTTAAAATGTTTCATTTTTAAATTTTTTAAAGTTCATCAATTGGTATTAGGGAAGCTTTCCCCATCTTGAAAGAGTCCTCCTCCAGACAAGGTCTTCTTGGACACACCTAGTTCCACAGGCCGGGGAAATAGATAAATAAATAGATATTACATTTAAAAAGAATGTATATGTACAATAAGGAAGGAAAGGGGTGTACCTCTCCCTTTAAAAAATACACTGAAATAATGTATTTTGTTTATCAACACTATACAAAATGCATTTGTGTTTTTATAATGAATGTTTCACAACTTCGACAAATTCAGATAAAATAGCCAATCTATATACAGGGATAATAAACAAACGTAATGAATTTATTTAATTCATTTTTTAAAAGGTCGAGGTGCCTCTTTTGATATACGAATACCATATTTGCATATTATATATGTAAATATAAAATAAGATAAAAACAAAAAATATATTTCAAATCCAAGATCCCACATCACAAAGTTCTAAATCATGTACATATGTAAATACACGGTAAATGTGATGTACATATTATCCATTGTGAATATCATAAACTAGGTTCTTGAGGGGAACCTAAATAAAGTCATTTTTGACCTGAAACTGAAAAAAAAAAATCCTCAAATCAATTCACAACTCAACTATCAAGCCACCACAGATTTATTTTTACCATAAAAACATCAAATTTAAAATTAGACATAAAGAAAGAAAAAGTAGATTTTAAAAAAAGAAGAAGAAATGAAAGAAAATTTCGGAAACATATTGGCGAGGGAGAAGCGATTAAAAAAATATAGAGAGGGGGGGGGAAGAAAAAAAAAAGTGATGAGTCACGCAGGGAGAAAGGAAGATTCGGTGAGGTCTTTGTCCAGTAAGAAGTTTAGTGGCCATTTACATTAGAACTACAAGTTCTTTCCATTAACTGGAGAGGACGAAGCAACAAAATTACTTTCTAGTTTATCGCTCCAAGTGTAATCGCCTTTCCAGCTTCCCGGCCTACAAAGTTTATATTGTTGTGAAATGGTAACTCGCGGGGAAGGTGGACTCCTATATAACTTGTGGTTCCAGCTTTCATTCCCGGCCTACAAAGTTTATATTGTTGTGAAATGGTAACTCGAGGGGAAGGTGAACTCCTATATAACTTGTGGTTCCAGCTTTCACACACACATTCCCGGCCTACAAAGTTTATATTGTTGTGAAATGGTAACTCGCGGGGAAGGTGGACTCCTATATAACTTGTGGTTCCATCTTTCATTCCCGACCTACAAAGTTTACATTGTTGTGAAATGGTAACTCGCGGGGAAGGTGGACTCCTATATAACTTGTAGTTCCAGCTTTCATTCCCGACCTACAAAGTTTATATTGTTGTGAAATGGTAACTCGCGGGGAAGGTAGACTCCTATATAACTTGTGGTTCCAGCTTTCATTCCCGGCCTACAAAATTTATATTGTTGTGAAATGGTAACTCGAGGGGAAGGTGGACTCCTATATAACTTGTGGTTCCAGCTTTCACACACACACATTCCCGGCCTACAAAGTTTATATTGTTGTGAAATGGTAACTCGAGGGGAAGGTGGACTCCTATATAACTTGTGGTTCCAGCTTTCATTCCCGGCCTACAAAATTTATATTGTTGTGAAATGGTAACTCGAGGGGAAGGTGGACTCCTATATAACTTGTGGTTCCAGCTTTCATTCCCGGCCTACAAAATTTATATTGTTGTGAAATGGTAACTCGAGGGGAAGGTGGACTCCTATATAACTTGTGGTTCCAGCTTTCATTCCCGGCCTACAAAATTTATATTGTTGTGAAATGGTAACTCGAGGGGAAGGTGGACTCCTATATAACTTGTGGTTCCAGGTTTCACATTCCCGACCTACAAAGTTTACATTGTTGTGAAATGGTAATTCGCGGGGAAGGTGGACTCCTATATAACTTGTGGTTCCAGCTTTCACACACATTCCCGGCCTACAAAGTTTATATTGTTGTGAAATGGTAACTCGCGGGGAAGGTGGACTCCTATATAACTTGTGGTTCCAACTTTCATTCCCGGCCTACTAAGTTTATATTAAAATTCGAAACTAATATAGACGCGTATGAATCTTTTTTAAAATAAACAATTTCTACTGCCCTTACTGCAATGGAAAAATAAATGGGAGGGCCTGGCTCATCAGTGGTGAACCCTCCCAGCGGTTTCGCAAGGTCCAGCTTTAATTCCCGGCCTACAGAGTTTATATACATATACAGTCTAAATTGGATAATTCGAACCCCAAGAGACAAAAAAAAATCGATTTATACAAAAATTCGAATTAAAAACGGAAATTCTATTTATAGGAAATTCTAGGAACTAAGATAAATATTCGAATTAAAGACGGTCAAATTATCCAGATTCTACTGTATATATACCTTTAGAAAAAGGAACCTCTATATAAATATTTCTTCATTAACGTTTTCCACCAGCGGGAAAGACTTCTCCAACGATGGGGACCGCTAGAGAGAGAGAGGCAATTGTAATTAATTAAACTAGAGAACGACCTTTAATTGGAATTTCAGAAGGATTGGAAAGTTCCTTTGGTAAGGAAGGATTTGTTAATTGGTTATTTATTTAAGATTTTATTGTTAAATAAATAAATCTAACACACAAACACAACGTTATAAATATCAATTTGAAAAAAAAAAAAAAAGAAAGAGAGATTAAAAACACAAACAAAAGAACACTTCTAGCAACCAAGGAATACAAATGCGCGTCTCATCACACTCAAGATACATGTAATAAGAAGAAAAAAAAAAGAGATTGGCGTTCAAGGTACAGGTCGTGGACATGACATGAATGGTGGAGGAGCCGTGTGGCTGGCGCGACCTTAGTAGGAGCTGTAGATTGTCCATAGGGGCGAAGACATGGGTCGAAACCCTCGGAACATACTCAGTACTGGAATGTAGGCCCATACAGTGCACCACTGGTCTACACATGTTAACAAGAATCAACAAGCAACCATGGCCAGGTTAATTTAACTATTTTTTGTTTCTCTAGCTTTCTCGGGCCAACATGTCCTCCAACAGAAGACCTAGAAGTATTAATTTCTATTTCTCCTGTTGAAGGGTATTAGATTAATCAAATATAAATCACCGAGAATAAGTTTCTTCATCACACTATTAACGAGTTTACAAGCTTTCGGGGTTTTAAACGACCCTTCTACAGGTAATTTTTTTAGAAAAGGAAACTATGCTGTATTGTAGATGTTTATTTACATTACTATATTTACAGTATATATACAGGGTATGTTGGCCGAAAACTAAGAGAAATAAAAATACACCTATCCCCCGATTTACACGGTAGATACGTTCCTGAAAAAATGTGTAAATCGGGGGATAGGTGTACACAGAAATAAAAATAAAATGCATTGACAGGTTAAAATATGTAGTCAGCACATAAGCTCGGGATTCCTCGTGAGATGTGTACACAGCGCATGTGTTCAATCACAGTAGCATTTAGTATAGTGCGATAAAAACAAAAAAAAAAAAAACTTATTTGGAAAACCGTGTAAAAGCGAAAACGTGTAAAACAAGTACCGTGTAAATCGAGGGATAGGTGTAGTTAATGAAACCTTTCCCTGGATTGTTTGTTGATTTTGTTAAATTGTAAATACTGGAATGAATATGTATCAAGTCTACATATGCAGTTCAACTTTTGCACTTACAAGTCTATCAGAACCACATTTGTTTACTTGCTCTCATTGGTAGGGTTGTACACTTTTGCAAGCATTGAAAGTCATTGAAGCAATTTTTTCTTCAGAAATAAAAAAAAAAGTGTCCAAAGCGGGATTCGTTCCCGTGACGTGGCATTCGAATATCGACAGTTTATATCACTCGTCCACCAATTCCCATTTTTATTATTATCCCTAGTACACATGGTACAGGCCATGATAATCATGGTGGGTAGTTATTGGCGACTGCTTTTACTGTAAGTACACCACATGTCTACACACGTGAAAAGCCAGTTCGACTTTCACACTTAAAAATATGCCAGAGCCCCCATTTGATTACTTGCATTCGCTGTTGATGTTAGATTATTTGCAAGAATCGGGAGCCATTGGAGCATTTTTTTCAATTAGAAAAAAAGTCCCAAAACGGGACTTGATCTCAGGTCGTATCAGTCTGATTCTTAAGAAGATGTGAAGTAATACCAATTCTTTTCTATGGATACTAACACCAAGCACAGAAGAAGTATAAATTCTATACATTTGATATAGGGAGCCTTAGAAAACTAGATTTCATTACGAAAAAAAAAAAGTAACAAAAAACAATATTTATTATCTTTAAAGAAAAAAAAAACCAAGGCTAATAATATAGGTTCATAAAAGCTCGTTAAAGGACTAATGGGCCTTGCATTAATTGTTTTTTCTTAATGGGGAGATTAAAACTTTTCAAGGTTGCAGCGTCTTGTTTTTTCACCTCTTTCTTTTCGGTTGTTAGAAGGATTCTTGGTGCTTCCATTGGAAGATATATGCAATCATAATCGTCATTTGGTTTGCTAGTATATTACAAGGTTATCCCAAAAGTTCGTAAACACTTGCAAAAAAAATGAAATACCAATATTATTCGCCGCTATGTATAATGTCTTTGTATTATGTATAAAGTAATTGTATTATGTATTTGCTGTAATAGTATTATTCGCCAAGTAATAAGAAAAACAAAAGTTTAAGGAAAAACACGAACTTTTGGGACAGTCTTATAGTTGATTCCAGGAAGCATATGGTGCGCTAAAGCCAAAGCCAAAACCTTAGAGGCTGTGAATGATTTATCAAAAAAAAAAAAAAAAGAAGAGAATATATATTCAAATCGTTGTTATGTGCGTATAATACCTATTTGAAAAAAAAAAAAAAGTAAATATTCAATGATAAATAGAAAAAAATATTTTTGACCACAGAAAAAAGAAGCTAAATATGAATTTTGGTTTGGACACATATTGTATAGTTTTTAATGTTTTTTTGGTCAAATTCAAATGATGTATTGTTTTTAGGTATAAAATTTCAAATTAAAAAAATTACAAAAAGCATAAAAGGCTTCGTTATTCTGTATTAAAAAAATGTTATTGAAGGTAAATTCTTTTGATTTAAAAAAATATATATATTTTGATAAACAAAAACAATACCATCTAAAGTCCTTGGGTGAAAGGCTGTTTTCCTTAGACATTTCAATATAAACATTGAACAAAGAGCGGTTCATACTGCCCTAGTCTGGAGGAGGACAAGATGGAGGAACCTCCCTTCCTGAGAACAGCTTTTTATATATTATCACCAAATTGTGAATAATATCATTTATCTTTGTTTTTTATAACAATTAACGATAGATGGCGCAAGCCATCAGCAACTTTCAGTTGCACGATAAGGAGATGCCTTTTTCATAATTTATTAACTTTATCCCAGTACAATATCACATTTGTACTATTTTTTTACATTGTGTCGCGGTCTCACGCAATTCTGGCCTTAACTACCCGTTTCATGATTTTTCAAGATGCCTGAAGGACCAGTTTTATTGGTCGTTGAGATACAGCTTGCACCACGATGATGAGGGCCAACAGTCCGAAACGCGTCCGTGGTTAGCTTTTCTTGATTAATCAAGAATGGGTATTTGGCCAATTCTGGAATAATTAAAAATCAACGAGAATAGTTGATATTTATTCCGATAGATGGCGCAAGCCATTAGCAACTTTAAGGTTGCACGATAAGGAGATGCCTTTTTCTTAATTAACTAAGAGTATTCATAAAATATATTGAAATGTTGTCTTTTGAGGTCCTAAATAGAATGAAAGAACACAGATCTTTGAACCTCTTAATTCCACGAATAACACAGCGTAGAACAAACACATCAAACTAACAACATCAACAAAAAATATCCATTTCTTAGCGTAGTGACGCCACGCAAGAAAGAGACTACAAAATACATAATAAATCACATAATGCCAGGTATCTATGGGACACACCACATATCTTATATACATAGAATGCACAATTATACATGCAATACCATTCAGAGAAAATATGGTTTTACGGGCTAGTACAAAGGATGTAAATCGTTCAAAAAAATGTTTTAAATAAGAAGTTTATAATGAAACGATTTTACACAAATCACAAAATGTCTGGTATCTTATATACATAGAATGCACAATTATACATGCAATACCATTCAGAGAAAATATGGTTTTACGGGCTAGTACAAAGGATGTAAATCGTTCAAAAAAATGTTTTAAAGAAGAAGTATATAATGGGACGATTTTTCACAAATCACAAAATGCCTGGTATCTTATATACATAGTGTGCACAATTATACATGCAATACCGTTCAGATAAAATATGGTTTTACGGGCTTACTAGATAAAGGATGCAATACCGTTTTTAAAAAAGATGTTAAAGAAGTATATAATGAGATTATTTTACACAAATAACAAAATGTCTGGTATCTTATATACATAGAATGCAAAATTATACATGCAATACCGTTCAGATAAAATATGGTTTTACGGACTTACTAGATAAAGGATGCAATACCGTTTTTAAAAAAGATGTTAAAGAAGAAGTTTATAATGAAACGATTTTCCACAAATCACAAAATGCCTAGTATCTTATATATATAGAATGCACAATTATACATGCAATACCGTTCAGATAAAATATGGTTTTACGGGCTAGTACAAAGGATGTAAATCGTTCAAAAAAATGTAAAGAAGAAGTATATAATGAAACTTTTTTACACAAATCACAAAATGCCTGGTATCTTATATACATAGAATGCACAATTATACATGCAATACCATTAAGAGAAAATATGGTTTTACGGGCTTACTAGCTAAAGGATGCAATACCGTTTTTAAAAAAATGTAAAGAAGAAGTACATAATGAGACTTTTTTACACAAATCACAAAATGCCTGGTATCTTTTATACATAGAATGCACAATTATACATGCAATACATGCAAAATATGGTTTTACGGGCTTACTAGCTAAAGGATGCAATACCGTTTTTAAAAAAGATGTTAAGGAAGAAAAATATAATGAGACGATTTTTCACAAATCACAAAATTCCTGGTATCTTTTATACATAGAATGCACAATTATACATGTAATACCATTCAGAGAAAATATGGTTTTACTAACTAAAGGATGCAATACCGTTTTAAAAAAGATGTTAAAGAAGAAGTACATAATGAAACGATTTTACACAAATCACAAAATGTCTGGTATCTTATATACATAGAATGCACAATTATACATGCTATACCATTCAGATAAAATATGGTTTTACGGGCTAGTACAAAGGATGTAAATCGTTCAAAAAAATGTAAAGAAGAAGTATATAATGAAACTTTTTTACACAAATCACAAAATGCCTGGTATCTTATATACATAGAATGCACAATTATACATGCAATACCATTTAGAGAAAATATCGTTTTACGGGCTAAAGGATGCAATACCGTTTTTAAAAAAAGATGTTAAAGAAGAAGTATATAATGAGGCTTTCGACCCAATTTCCGGGAAATAGGAAGAAGAAAGAACAAGACATGGTTGTCTGTAGGAAGGAATTGGTCCCCAAACTACGATATTTATTCTGGAGGCAATTATTTGTTTGAGGGGTGGGAGGGAGGAAACACACCACCCTCTAATTAATACGTCTAATTATAGATATTATAAATTTGGGGGCATTGTTTGTGGGTGACGTCACGTGAGAGAATGGACGCTAGGAACTTTATTCTTATTGGCTGGCTGACGTGGGAATGTGAGGTGACTCCGATCTCTCAGATCATAAAGGTGACTTCTGATCTCTTTGTTCCATATCACAAAGGTGACTTATATCCCGTTGTGTACCTCATCACAAAGGTGACTCCTAATCCCATTGTATACCAGATCGCGAAAATGAGTTCTGATCTCGCTGTGTACCAGATTACAAAGGTGACTTCTTTCTCTGATCCCGTTGTATATCAGATCACATAGGTGACTCTTGATCCCGTTGTATATCAGATCACAAAACATTACTTATAAGCCCGTTGTATATCAGATCCCATAGGTGACTCTTGATCCCGTTGTGTATCAGATAGCGAAGATAACTTCTGATATATTGATCTTGAAAGGTGACTTCTGATCTCTTTGTACCACATCCCAAAGGTGACTTCTGATCTCTTTGTACCACATCCCAAAGGTGACTTCTGATCTCTTTGTACCACATCCCAAAGGTGACTTCTGATCTCTTTGTACCAAATCCCAAAGGTGACTTCTGATCTCTTTGTACCACATCCCAAAGGTGACTTCTGATCTCTTTGTACCACATCGCAAAGGTGACTTCTGATCTCTTTGTACCAGATTACAAAGGTGACTTCTTTCTCTGATTCCGTTGTACCACATCACAAAACATTACTTATGAGCCCGTTTTATACCAGATCACATAGGTGACTTTTGATCCCGTTGTATACCAGATCGCACAAAAGGGGACTTTTGAATCCGTTGTACCAGATCGCGAAGATGAGTTCTGATCTCGCTGTATATCAGATTACAAAGGTGACTTCTGATCTCTTTGTACCAGATCACACAAAAGGGGACTTCTGAATCCGTTGTACCAGATCACAAAACAGTACTTCTAAACCCGCTGTATATCAGATAATAAAGGTGACTCCTGATCCCGTTGTGTACCAGATCGCAAAGATGAGTTCTGATCTCGCTGTGTACCAGATCACACAAAAGGTGACTTCTGATACCGTTGTGTACCAGATCACAAAAGGTGACTTTTGATCCCGTTGTGTACCAAAAATCACAAAGGTGATATATCCATTTCTATCAAATACCCGCAGTTATATACAGAATTACACAGGGGACAGTAGAGGGACATCATTAATGTCAACCAAATCATCAGAGAAATTGGAGAATTACTTAGATTTCCTATTTTACATATCCATGTTCAATTATAATTGACGCTATGGGCTACACACATCGCTAGAAACAGAAGATTCGGGCATGTAGGTTCTAGATATCTCCTGGCACTGCTGGGAGGAGGGATACGTGGCGTGCCAAAGTTGCGTGGACCTTTTAATTGACCAGATCTGACGGCAAGAGGGAGAGAGAGCGATAAGATACTCCTTTCTTATCCCGAGATAAAAAGATTTGTTGTTCATTGTGAGGTTAGGAGAAAGGTTTCGGTTTCAAATATTTCGACTCACTCTCATCCAGATTCTTCAATTTCCTACACCAAGCCTTCTAGAGCGACCACCTTCCATAGCGACCCATCTGTTGAGCGACCACCTTCCATAGCGACCCATCTGTTGAGCGACCACGTTCCATAGCGACTCAACTGTTGAGCGACCACCTTCCATAACGACCCAACTGTTGAGCGACCACCTTCCATAGCGACCCATCTGTTGAGCGACCACCTTCCATAGCGACTCATCTGTTGAGCGACCACCTTCCATAGCGACCCATCTGTTGAGCGACCACCTTCCATAGCGACCCATCTGTTGAGCGACCACCTTCCATAACGACTCATCTGTTGAGCGACCACGTTCCATAGCGACCCAACTGTTGAGCGACCACCTTCCATAGCGACTCATCTGTTGAGCGACCACCTTCCATAACGACCCAACTGTTGAGCGACCACCTTCCATAGCGACCCATCTGTTGAGCGACCACCTTCCATAGCGACTCATCTGTTGAGCGACCACCTTCCATAGCGACCCATCTGTTGAGCGACCACCTTCCATAACGACTCATCTGTTGAGCGACCACCTTCCATAGCGACCCATCTGTTGAGCGACCACCTTCCATAGCGACTCATCTGTTGAGCGACCACCTTCCATAGCGACCCATCTGTTGAGCGACCACCTTCCATAGCGACCCATCTGTTGAGCGACCACCTTCCAAAGGGATTCAACTGTTGAGCGACCACTTTCCATAGCGACTCAACTGTTGAGCGACCACCTTCCACCGCGACTCATCTGTTGAGCGACCACCTTCCACAGCGACCCATCTGTTGAGCGACCACCTCTCAAAATGACCATTTTTATAACACCAAAAATGAGTTGATCCAAGAAATCAGGATTGTTTTAGATATTCTCTCGTGGAAGATGTAACTTTAAATTTGCGTCTAAGTTGAATCAATTTTTGAAATGCAATGTGTTAACGCTTACATATTTTTATGAAACAAATTTCTACTTTTAAATGAGAGTAACCGCGAAAGAGTCCTGAAAACTTCAGGAACTAAATAAAAAAAAATTATCAACCATATATATTTTCCCAAAAATACATATTAAAGACGTTAACTATTAACTAACTATTAAGGAAAACGATTCCAGAGTGGTTATAAATAGTTAGAAAGGAAGCAATACTAAAAACGTTTAGTTAAAAAGCTTTTTTTTTTTCTTTCTTCTTTCCACGCCTCATTTTCTTGGTTTCACACAATAGCTGAGAGGAATCCTCAAGTAAAAGAAATAGGTAAAACCTATTCATTGTTCAAATAGTCCCCAATATAGCCCGCAATTCTTTATTTATTCTTTTTAAATGGGAAGAGAATGGTTTGCCCAGTTGAATATCAAGGGGGCGCAGAGAGAGATAGAAAAACCTTCTTTATTTCCTTCTTCATCCCCTCAATTTACATAGCTCATCTTAAGTAAGGAAGGATTGGGTCAACATTGGGTCAGACAGAAATTCATTCTCATTGAATATTCACAAGTTTGGTGTAGAGGGGATGTGGAGAGAGCTATCTTTTCCTTTCGCCATCTTGATCTTAATTGGTAGAAGAAGCTTCTTTAAGGATTCGTTTGCTAAAGAAGGAGGAGGAAAACAGTTTTCTTCTTCTTCCTTAGCGGCTTCTCGACGAAATTGAAAATCCGTCAAATCGATTTTTCCAATCCCTTTCCCCACACGCACATTACATCTGATTTCTAACCATTCCGAATGCATGGGAATCTCCTGTCTGTTATGGAAGCCAAATATTCATACCAATATTTATATGAAAAATAGACATTTCCGCCAGTTAGAGTTTTATTTTTCTCAACGTTTCGACAAAAAATCTTTTGTCTTCGTCAGGAGAAGTAAATAAAATAAAACATTTGGCGTTAAAAATTGTTCTGAGGTTGCAAGGGCGTTCTCACGTGATTTTTCTAATTTAGTACAACATCAAGATCATACCATATTGCCATCTTATTTTATATTTTTAAATCCACTTTTACACTTTCGATCATTTCTATAACTCACACATATTTTAATGAGGGATTAATTAACAAAAAAAAAAATCATCTAGGGATGTTTCTTAAATACAATTTTTAATATCTTTCTGGCTTTTTAACGCCCTTCTATATATAAAATACACCTATCCCCCGATTTACACGGTACTTATTTTACACGTTTTCGCTTTTACACGGTTTTCCAAATAAGTTTTTTTTTATCGCACTATACTAAAATGCGATATTCTACTCTATACTACCTATGTTGAAAAGAATATTGGGAGGCTCTGATTCATGAGGGGGCGAACACCTATTCAGATTTGACAGTTTAATATACACCTATCCCTCGATTTACACGTTTTTCTCAGGAACGTATCTACCGTGTAAATTTAAGCACAAATGTTTCTTTTATATATAATACAAACTTCTACTGTCCTTACTGCGATGAAAAAATATATTAGGAGGGCCTGGTTCATCAGTGGCGAACCCTCTCAAAAGAAAGATTCGTGTTTAAATCCTTTCATTATATTGTATCGTAGAAATCAAGTCTTTGTATATCTGGAGATGTGAAGTATTTATTGATGACGTCAGTACGACTAGTCTACTATTATCAACAAATTAACCCCAAACTATCTACAGCTAGAGAATATCGAGCAAATAAGCTAGGTAACTAAATTATATGATTTTACAAATATATAAAGTAATAAATCTGTTTCAAATATTTTCATTGAATAATTAAATTAAATAATAAATTATATTTCTTCGTCACAATATATATATAGAGATGGCGTATTATTGCTTTGTATTGCCTTTCTATATATGATATTGGGCATTATAGTTAACTACCGGAAGGTTACTAAATAAGCTATGTAAATAAGTTGTAGAAATCAGTATATGAGCTAATACGAGTGATAGTCACCAACAGATCAAATTGGAGAATATTTGTCCATATAGTCACCAAAACAGATCAACTTGGAGAATATTTGTCCATATAGTAACCAAAACAGATCAAATTGGAGAATATTTGTCCATATAGTAACCAAAACAGATCAAATTGGAGAATATTTGTCCATATAGTCACCAAAACAGATCAAATTGGAGAATATTTGTCCATATAGTCACCAAAACAGATCAAATTGGAGAATATTTGTCCATATAGTCACCAAAACAGATCAAATTGGAGAATATTTGTCCATATAGTAACCAAAACAGATCAAATTGGAGAATATTTGTCCATATAGTCACCAAAACAGATCAACTTGGAGAATATTTGTCCATATAGTAACCAAAACAGATCAAATTGGAGAATATTTGTCCATATAGTAACCAAAACAGATCAAATTGGAGAATATTTGTCCATATAGTCACCAAAACAGATCAAATTGGAGAATATTTGTCCATATAGTAACCAAAACAGATCAAATTGGAGAATATTTGTCCATATAGTCACCAAAACAGATCAAATTGGAGAATATTTGTCCATATAGTCACCAAAACAGATCAAATTGGAGAATATTTGTCCATATAGTCACCAAAACAGATCAAATTGGAGAATATTTGTCCATATAGTAACCAAAACAGATCAACTTGGAGAATATTTGTCCATATAGTAACCAAAACAGATCAAATTGGAGAATATTTGTCCATATAGTCACCAAAACAGATCAAATTGGAGAATATTTGTCCATATAGTCACCAAAACAGATCAAATTGGAGAATATTTGTCCATATAGTCACCAAAACAGATCAAATTGGAGAATATTTGTCCATATAGTAACCAAAACAGATCAAATTGGAGAATATTTGTCCATATAGTAACCAAAACAGATCAAATTGGAGAATATTTGTCCATATAGTAACCAAAACAGATCAAATTGGAGAATATTTGTCCATATAGTCACCAAAACAGATCAAATTGGAGAATATTTGTCCATATAGTCACCAAAACAGATCAAATTGGAGAATATTTGTCCATATAGTCACCAAAACAGATCAAATTGGAGAATATTTGTCCATATAGTCACCAAAACAGATCAAATTGGAGAATATTTGTCCATATAGTAACCAAAACAGATCAAATTGGAGAATATTTGTCCATATAGTCACCAAAACAGATCAAATTGGAGAATATTTGTCCATATAGTCACCAAAACAGATCAAATTGGAGAATATTTGTCCATATAGTCACCAAAACAGATCAAATTGGAGAATATTTGTCCATATAGTAACCAAAACAGATCAAATTGGAGAATATTTGTCCATATAGTAACCAAAACAGATTAAATTGGAGAATATTTGTCCATATAGTAACCAAAACAGATCAAATTGGAGAATATTTGTCCATATAGTCACCAAAACAGATCAAATTGTAGAATATTTGTCCATATAGTCACCAAAACAGATCAAATTGGAGAATATTTGTCCATATAGTCACCAAAACAGATCAAATTGGAGAATATTTGTCCATATAGTCACCAAAACAGATCAAATTGGAGAATATTTGTCCATATAGTCACCAAAACAGATCAAATTGGAGAATATTTGTCCATATAGTCACCAAAACAGATCAAATTGGAGAATATTTGTCCATATAGTCACCAAAACAGATCAAATTGGAGAATATTTGTCCATATAGTAACCAAAACAGATCAAATTGGAGAATATTTGTCCATATAGTCACCAAAACAGATCAAATTGGAGAATATTTGTCCATATAGTCACCAAAACAGATCAAATTGGAGAATATTTGTCCATATAGTAACCAAAACAGATCAAATTGGAGAATATTTGTCCATATAGTAACCAAAACAGATCAAATTGGAGAATATTTGTCCATATAGTAACCAAAACAGATCAAATTGGAGAATATTTGTCCATATAGTCACCAAAACAGATCAAATTGGAGAATATTTGTCCATATAGTAACCAAAACAGATCAACTTGGAGAATATTTGTCCATATAGTAACCAAAACAGATCAAATTGGAGAATATTTGTCCATATAGTAACCAAAACAGATCAAATTGGAGAATATTTGTCCATATAGTAACCAAAACAGATCAAATTGGAGAATATTTGTCCATATAGTAACCAAAACAGATCAAATTGGAGAATATTTGTCCATATAGTCACCAAAACAGATCAAATTGGAGAATATTTGTCCATATAGTAACCAAAACAGATCAAATTGGAGAATATTTGTCCATATAGTCACCAAAACAGATCAAATTGGAGAATATTTATCCATATAGTCACCATGAACTCGTCTTGATGGACCCTAACATAGTTAAAGGAAGCGGTGTCTCTTTTTATTCATATACAACTGCATATATTTTCCTTTATAATTAAATAGGAAATTTTGTTTAGTTTCGAAAAAAAAAGGCGAAATGTTCACGCTAAAATCTAGTTTTCAAATTTCATACGTATTTGCCAAACTAGGTATATTTATTTGTATTTATTTCATTAGTTGGTTGTAAATTCAAGCATGATTTTAATTAACTTTCCTTTCTTTTCTTCTTTAAACTCTACTCAAACCTTGTAATTATTTAATTGTTTATGTAATATAGTATCTTAGTGTTGTTTCTTGACGTAAGCATTCCTTGTTGGGATATCGCGTCTTATTTGATAATAAATAAATAAATTTGATATTTCAAACAAAAAAAGAATGACTGAAAATGTTGCCGATGCTAAGCCGTAATCAACAAGAGAGTTACACGGAAAAAAAACGGGCTCTGTTACAGATCTATGCAAATCAGAAGAAGGAAAATGGCGAGAGGGTGAACCGCTAACCTTCAAACTAATCACCTTCAAATTTGCATACTTGACTAGGAACCTATTATTTTCTGCAATTTCAAACCATTAGGACAAGTTTTGTTCAGCTCACTTTTACAGCATTACCCCATTCCTTTTTATTTTTTTTTCAACGTTTCAATCCCCCCTCTCTTTCGTTATTTAGACAACACTACAATTATATCTTTCTTACAATATATAAACCAAACGGGGATCTGGCACACTTGTAAGTACAAAAGTCGAACTACACTAATGGAGACAAAACTTTAAAAAGTTGCACCTTTTAGCATGTATATCTGTATTCAGACAATAACTCTGAAAGAAATTTGATACACAGTAACCTTTATTAAAGACATACGAGACAACCAAGTGTAAACAAAATTACCTCTGTCTTCTTTAAAAAGACAGACGACCGGTGTCCATGAGTGTAAATATGTATATATACAAGACACTAAACTACCCCCATCTCGAAAGAAAGAAAATAAAATGCACAAACAAATACACACTCTCTCAAGAAAGATTTCAATAGTAAGAAAAAAGAGGGAATGAATTGAATTGTGGAAAATTGAGGGGGAGAGAAATCATCGATAATCAATCGCGGAAACGTGGCCATCGATAAATCAATTTTGGAGGGGAGAAAGATAAAAAGTCTGCGAAGACGACTTCGAAGGTGGCCAAATTTTACTATCGACAAAGAAGAAGAAATTATTTCCTTCAATCGGAATCTAAGAGATTTCTACTTGTGAATTGAATTGTCTTATCTACATATATATGGTTTTGGTTTCGTATTAGTTTTAGGTTTTAGTTTCGATTTCTGCGAGCTTTTTCCCGCGCTAATCAAATTATCTTTAAACCAAAGCTCTCAAATGGAAAAATAATGAATTCTATATTGAATATTAATTATATCAATTTTTAAATATCGAATCAATTTATTATCATCAATTGATACTTGAGATATAATGGAATGGTTAATTGGATATAGATAAGCTAATCAATAAGAGATTATTAATGTAGATCTTATAAATTAAAGCTGGCGAAAACTAGAGAAGGGCTTACCATTGATGAGCCAGGCTCTCCCACTATCATCGCAGTAGGGACAGTAGAAATATTTTATATAAAGAAAAAAAAAACGTAGTTTTTTTGTTGTTGTTATATTGGGCTAACTTGGTGTTGTTTTGAATAATCATCCTATAGAGAAATACTATGGAATAAATAAATAATATGGAAGGGAAAGACTAGTGATTCCACACTAACCTGTTCAGTGATACGCTAAACTTGACGTATGCACGGTATGGCCACTGGACATGTATCGGACCTGGAGGGTGCTGCGCTACCTGTAGTATAGGAGCTCCATCTATGATTCCTTTCTTCCTTTGGTAAATCTGTATAAGACCGATGGTCTTAATAAAGCTGTGTGTGTGCATTTGTTTTATACCGAGAAGTATAAAGTATTTGTTTATTAGATTCCCATAGGGTTTATATTTACAGATTCTACATCTGATAAAGAACTGTATTTCCAAAAGCTTGTAGCAAAGATAGTCAAACAGTTCTGGTTTTACAGGATATCGGGTGATTAGATATTAGTTAGAATATGTTTCAAATTTTCGACCTCCGTGTATCTTATGTAATCAAGATCTAAATCCCTCTCAAGAAACTTCCCTATAGAGAGCGTTTCAAATAGAGAATTCGGTGGACGAGTAATGTCCACGACCCGGGTTCGAATCCGGCTTTAGGCACTTTTTTTCTTATTACAAAAGAATTGCTCCAATGGCCCCCAATTCTTGAAAAAGTCCAATTCTACCAGTGAGCGCATGTAATCAATACGAGCTCTGGCATATTTGTAAAGGGTAAAAGTTGAACAGCTTTCCACAGTTGTAGACATGTGGTACACTTAAGAGTAAAAGCAGTCGCTGACTACTACCTTCAATGATTATCATGGCCTGTACTATGTATACTAGGGATAATAATAATATTTTAAACGTTTCAAATAAATATTTATAAAATAAAGGAGAGAGATATGTTTTTTCCTGGAGAGAGCGCAGAACGCCAAACTACCAAAGCTGTTCAGTTTAGCAAGTACAAACTAGTGCCAAACACTTTTAATCCTGTCCTGAGTGGATTACTAACTTAGACCAGAAAGTTCCATGCTGAGGTCCAGTCTGGGAGGATGGCCATAGATGTAGGATTGAGGTGGGTCAGTCCAAACAGAACCAGTTGACCAGGTATTTCCATGCTGAGGTCCAGTCTGGGAGGATGGCCATAGATGTAGGATTGAGGTGGGTCAGTCCAAACAGAACCAGTTGACCAGAAAGTTCCATGCTGAGGTCCAGTCTGGGACGATGACAATAGATGTAGGATTGAGATGGGTCAGTCCAAACAGAACCAGTTGACCAGAAAGTTCCATGCTGAGGTCCAGTCTGGGAGGTTGACCATAGATGTAGGATTGAGATGGGTCAGTCCAAACAGAACCAGTTGATCAGAAAGTTCCATGCTGAGGTCCAGTCTGGGAGGCTGGCCATAGATGTAGGATTGAGGTAGGTCAGTCCAAACAGAACCAGTTGACCAGAAAGTTCCATGCTGAGGTCCAGTCTGGGAGAATGGCCATAGATGTAGGATTGAGGTGGGTCAGTCCAAACAGAACCAGTTGACCAGAAAGTTCCATGCTGAGGTCCAGTCTGGGAGGTTGACCATAGATGTAGGATTGAGATGGGTCAGTCCAAACAGAACCAGTTGACCAGAAAGTTCCATGCTGAGGTCCAGTCTGGGAGAATGGCCATAGATGTAGGATTGAGGTGGGTCAGTCCAAACAGAACCAGTTGACCAGAAAGTTCCATGCTGAGGTCCAGTCTGGGAGGTTGACCATAGATGTAGGATTGAGATGGGTCAGTCCAAACAGAACCAGTTGATCAGAAAGTTCCATGCTGAGGTCCAGTCTGGGAGGCTGGCCATAGATGTAGGATTGAGATGGGTCAGTCCAAACAGAACCAGTTGATCAGAAAGTTCCAAGCCTAGGGTATAGTCTGGGAGGCTAACCATAAGATGTATAGAGTTAAAAAGAAAGAAAGTTCTAAATAAAAATGTGAGAAATCTACTAAAGCAGACAATCGATATAGCAATCGCTGGAATATTATGGAAATTTTCCAAAACACCGAACAATACCTAAGATTGTTCAATTGCCCCAGCTTTTTTCTCAATTCCTTCTTTTGTTTTTTTCTTTCTCGTCTATAGAGAGCAATAATAGTATTGTTGCTGTTGTTGTGCACAAAATTAGTAGATTATATCTTATCCGATATCGCTTTCAATTTTCGATCCCTGGAATAACCGATGGAAGAACCCCGTGAAAGAGGGTCTCTCTTTAAGATAAGAAATCTCCATCACTACAATCTCTTCCATTTGTAAAGTCCCATATAACAGGACAACGCCATACTATTATCTCTAAATTATCGACGATGGAATGAAGGAGTATTTGACAATTAAAAACATGATTTATTTGCATATTGTCCAATTACATAGATGCGCAGTATGCACAATTATTATTACAATAATAAGATGATTCTGTTCAATTATTTTCCATCATATTGCGCTCTCTGTCATCTAAAAAGCTCATGTAATCGTGGTCAGGATATGTACATATATATTTGAATTTATATATTCGAATGTAATTCTACTATCTTAAAAGCTTATGACCATAGTTTGCTTGAATACCATTTCTAAGATTCCACCCTTCAGTGTAGCATATAAAAGCAGAATGATCCAATACAGTATTAGAGCTCTAAAGTAGCGGTCTGGTAGATTAAATTGGCGAAACCACTGGTAGGGTTCACCACTGATGAGTTAAGCCCTCCCAATATATTTTTTCGTCGCAGTAACGACAGTAGAAGTTTGATTTATTTGTGAAAAGAAATATATATAGCAAATATATACCGCAAAACTCTAGATAATTATCTAATTATAAAAAAAAAATGAAATTACAAATATATAGAGAGAGTGAAAGGAAAGGGGGGAAAGTGATATTTAAAACAAATTATATCAATATCTTAAAAAATGACGGAGGGGGGAAAATAATCGATTAACCACCAATACAATAAAACGATAGAGAAAATATATATTCAAAATCTTGATGACTCATCAATAAAAAAAAAGATATATCTCTCAAATATCGAGGAGAGATAGGGGAAGGGAAATATTGAAAAGTTCGATCAAAAAAGAAAACAAGAGTTTATATTAGAAAAATTCTAACAATGGGCCTTTATCGGTAAAAAGAAGGCGAATAAATGGATTTAAAAAAAATCAAGCCATGGTCAAATAAGAATCAAACAATGGCTGAAGAAGAAGAAGAAAAAAAAATGGTCCAACGACAAAGAATGGTTAGGTTGATTTAGTAATGGTAGTAGGGCAAACCATGCATGTCTTGGTACTTGGAGAAAAAAAAAAAGGAAAGGTCAAAGCCTAAATAGTTAGGTTACGTTAAAAATGACCCAATATTTAAGAGAATTTCTGCTAGATACCTACCTCCAATAAGCGACTCATTCGAGGGTAAAAAAAAAAGAAAATGTTACTTAAATATATTTTTTATGTTATCTTTATGCATAGAAACTACAAAAGTAAAAATTTAAGAATTATAAGAAGAAATACAAAAAAAAAAAAAAAAAAATCAAGAAGGTACTAACTCAGTCGCCAATTGTTAATCATCGTATGCTAGCTAAAGTTATCATCATCAATTTATATTTATTCATATATCTATATATAATTTATTTACATAGAGAATAATTCTTTAAATTAATATACCTAACAACAGATATCTACCTACCATAAGCGACTCATCAGTTAAGCAACTACTTCTTTTAAATCTGCCCTTGTCACTTAACCAGCTTTAAACACATTTTTGGTAAAATTTGACCGATTTCATAACCCCTCTCGGAGGATGTTATGAAATAGAAGACGTCCCTGTACTGATGAGGGTCATAGCATGAAACCATGGTATACAGGTTCTTGGCTTTTTGTCTGAATTTGTTAAAACTGGTGTTGTGGCTCATGCTGTATCATCACTAGCAAAGCTTCTTTTTAAAGAATTGATTTAATAACGTGAAAAAAATAGTACAAAAATGATATTGTATTGGGATAAGGTCCATAAATTATGAAAAAAGGCATCTCCTTATCGTGCATCTGAAAGTTGCTGATGGCTTGCACCATCTATATAGATGCCAACTTTCAGTTGCACGATAAGGAGATGCCTTTTTTCATTATTTAATAACGTTTCAATTTTTAATTTCATTTTTAAAAAAGCGAAATTTTAGGTATATTGCTTTTCTTAATCACGCTTTCCCAGATTTTCCAAAGAGTTTTGTTGAGATTATTTAAATAGTTCAGAAGAAGAGTGTAGAAAGATGCAAAAGCTCACCAGTTGCTGAAATAAACAAATGTATTGCAGACGCTTAACCCATTTTTAGAAAAAGATATCACTGCGATTTGACTCAGATTTCAACAATGAAACATTATTTTTATGAAAAAGGCATCTCCTTATCGTGCAACTTAAAGTTGCTGATGGCTTGCGCCATCTATCGGAATAAATATCAACTATGATGAATATTTCATAATTTATGCACCTTATCCCAGTACAATATCACATTTGTACTATTTTTTTCACAATGACACATTAGTTACATAATCAGGGGATTGTTTTTTTGTGATTTTTAGATCACTTTATTTTCTTAGTATCCAGGATTAATAAGACGGGAGTAGAAGAAGTAAAAAATAACAATAGCACACTAGGATGGGATGCAATGGTGAAATTAGACAAGATTATGAGAGAGATAAAGACATCCCATTAAAAAAAAAATAATTGTTGAGAAATCGGTATTTTTGCTTCTTAGAACTAGAGATACATGTGGTTCACTTACAGTAAAAAGCACTCGCCAATTTCTACCCACCATGATTATCATGGCATATACCAAGTGTTCTAGCGCGATATTAATAATAATAATAGAAGAAGTAGTGAAAGAGAGAATGTGGAGATAAAGACATTCCATTTAAGAAAAAGAAGAGAATTGTAGAGAAATTTGTACTTTTGCTTCTTATAACTAGACAGACATGTATTGCACTAGAGTAAAAGCAGTCGCTAACTACCCACCATGATTATCATGGCATGTACCACGTGTACTAGGGATAATAATACTACTAGGAATAAAGATGTAGAGAAAGCGTGTGTGTGGGAGTATCCCTGGCTGTAGAATTATCCAGAAGAATTCTACAGCACAAGAAAAACACATGGCAAATTACACCAGATTATGAAAGAGATAAAGACATTCCATTTAAGAAAAAGAAGAGAATTGTTGAGAAATTTATACTCTTTTTGCTTCTTAGAACTAGACAGATATGTATTGCACTTACAGTAAAAGCAGTCGCCAACTTCTACCCACCATGATTAGCATGGCATATACCATGTTTACATAGATAATGATACTACTAGGAATAATGATAAAGATGTAGAGAAAGAGTGTGTGTGGGAGTATCCCTGGCTGTAGAATTATCCAGAAGAATTCTACAACACGGGGCAGTAAAAAACACATCGAGGCAGCAGGAGAAGCCGTAAAAAAGAAAGATAAAGTCGGGAGGTCAAAGTTCATAGGCAAGAAGGCAAAGATAGAAGGGCACGCCTCTGCCATTTTTTTTTTATCAGACGAGGGAGGATATGCAAATGAGAGAGCAGATGAAATATGATGTATTAATCCAAGATCTATCCATTGTTCTTGTGTGGAACTGATAGACCATCCACCCACCCTGCCCTTGTGTGGAGGAAGACTCGGGGGAAGACAACACAAAAGAATGGACCGGATTAAGAATGGTAAAATTATGAAGAAAAATCCACATAAGATATACTATCGTTTTATCTGTTACCTCCAACAACAATCGTATAATCCTCACCTCAACAATCATATTATCTACACCTCAACAATTACTTCATAACCACATACACACAGCCAAGTACTCTAAATAAATCACTAAATCAATCACACACACGCACACACACACCCAAAGCCTTTATTGAGACTATCTGGTCTCACACAAATTCTCTATTATATGAGAGAAGGGGTATAATATAAGTAAAAAAAAAAGGAAATTTAATAAAGATCCAGTTAATTAGACATCTCTTTGATTTTCAAGACCTTCATGTAAAGTATATATACATTTAAACAATTATTTCATACCAGCAATCCAGTTATCCTATTAGAAGGAAGATTGTGTGTAGACATTTATATAATCAGAGCAAATAAAGAGATATCAAAGAAAAAACCCCGAGGTAAAGGAAACCAACAAAAAGCTACAGGGTCACTGAAATGAGGGGCAAACGCCAACAAGTTGTAAATCACATATTTACATACCATGTTCCACATTCTGTGGTCGTCACATTTCCTTGTAGTCCTCCCTTTTTTGGACCACAGAAAAAAAAAAAAAGAGCGAAACGTTGTGGTTTCCCCCCTTTTTAAAAAAAAAATATATACTTTAAAAAACTCGGATATATAGACAAGACCAATTTAGGAAGTTTAAATGGTTCTTCACTTTTTCTTTCAAATCGTACCTTGACCGTTATTTTCAGCCTTTATCTTGCTATGATACGTGTTGGACACTCTGAAACTTATGTATGGATAGAGATGTTTGCCGAGGATCAAAAACAGAAAAAAGTTGAAGTCTTCAGTCAAAATGGACGTTAAAACTATGAGCCATCTATTGCCCATCTTTGCAAAGTATTAGATTCAGATCAGTGAATTGTCTTAATTACAATATATAAATTTCATTATCTCAATATTGATTGTGATTAGCTTTTGCTTTTTTTTAACCTTCATTTGCGATGAATCCGCGGTAAATCCATGTATAATAAATTTATTCACCTCCATTTTAGGGGTAAAAAAGTCATCTCCATATCGTGCAAGCGAAAGTTGCTGATGGCTTGCGCCATCTATCGGAATAAATATCAACTATTCAATGATTTTTTTTATCATTCCAGAATTGGTCAAATACCCATTCTTGATTAATCATCTCGAAACGATTATGTGGTTAACTCTTCTTTATTAATCAAGAATGGGTATTTGAGACCAATACTGGAATAACGATAAGGAAATGCCTTTTTTACTTTCTTATGTTTTATTATTACTATCCGAATGACTCAGTCTCGATTGGGTTCTTCCCGTGTGAACGTTGGGTCATCAAAAATTGTCTTAATAAATGTGTTAATTATTATTATTATTATTAGTTAGCACAATGCACTTCCTGTAAAGGACAACATCCAGCTGCAGAGACTAAGTGTCCTTTAGAAAGAGAGGTGTCCTCTTACTGAAGAGAAACGTAATCGTAAAATTAGGTCATTTTGGCGTTGAAAATTGTCCTTTGTAGAGAGGTGTCCCCTAGCGTGAGTGTCCTCTCATGGAGATTGTTCTACTGTAGAGAGGTGTCATCTAAGGGGAGTGTCCTCTCATGGAGTATGTTCTACTGTAGCGAGATGTCCTCTTGCGAGAGTGTCCTCTAATGGAGTATGTTCTACTGTAGAGAGATGTCCTCTAACGGGAGTGTCCTCTCATGGAGTATGTTCTACTGTAGAGAGGTGTCCTCTAGCGGGAGTGTCCTCTCATGGAGTATGTTCTACTGTAGAGAGGTGTCCCCTAACGGGAGTGTCCTCTCATGGAGTATGTTCTACTGTAGAGAGGTGTCCTCTAGCGGGAGTGTCCTCTCATGGAGTATGTTCTACTGTAGAGAGGTGTCCTCTAACGGGATTGTCCTCTCATGGAGTATGTTCTACTGTAGAGAGGTGTCCTCTAGCGGGAGTGTCCTCTCATGGAGTATGTTCTACTGTAGAGAGGTGTCCTCTAACGGGAGTGTCCTCTCATGAAGTATAGCCTACTGTAGTAAAGTAACAAATTTGTGAAGATAAATCATTAATATATCTCATTGAAAACAACAAAAAGCTTTAGTAAGACCTTTTGGTCTTATACAGATTCTCCGAGAGTAGAAGAGGGTGTATACAGAAATAACCGTAACAATAATCAGCGCAATGTTATTTACAATGTATCAAATGGGGGGAAAGAAGGAAGAAAGAGCTCTTGGGGCATAAACTTATATTGAGAAAAAAGGGCATTTCCTGATCGTGGAACTAATCGCCATCTATCGGAATAAATATCAACTAATTGTTGATTTTTTAAAATTATTCCAGAAATGGCCAAATGAACTTATATGCAAGTAATTGAGAATAAGCAGTTAATCTTATATATAAAAAAAATAATAATTAGTAGTATTGACAGAAATTTAGATTAGTACAAGTGAAAAAGGAATATATAACAAAGTATTATACATAAAATATCTTCATGGTTTTATACATAAATGGATCAAGGGTAGAGTGTTGTCTATGGTCAGAATATTGATATATGCCATTATTGTGATTAATTTAGAAGCTAAAATATGGGAAAGTAAGTGGATTGCCTATCTCGTTTTACTGTATCCACAGCTAGCTAGCTATATGTAGTACAAACTCATGGACAGAACTTAAGGAAGTTGTACCTTTTAGCATGTATATCGGGATTCAGACAATAACCCTGAAAGATACACTCATGGGCAAATCTTAAGGAAGTTGTACCTTTTAGCATGTATATCGGGATTCAGACAATAACTCTGAAAGATACACTCATGGACAAAACTTAAGGAAGTGTACCTTTTAGCATGTAATTCGAGATTCAGACAATAACTCTGAAAGATACACTCATGGACAAAACTTAAGGAAGTTGTACCTTTTAGCATGTATATCGGGATTCAGACAATAACTCTGAAAGATACACTCATGGACAAAACTTAAGGAAGTTGTACCTTTTAGCATGTATAGCGGGATTCAGACAATAACTCTAAAAGATATTACATTGACCTTTATTGAAGACACACGAGATAACCAATATACACACATGGGCAAAACTTAAAGAAGTTGCACCTTTTGGCATTTATAATCAGGATTCAGACAATAACTCTGAAAGCTATTTGATACATAGTGACCTTTATTGAGGACACACGAGATAACTAAGTGTGAACAGTCTCTGTCTCCTAAAAAAAAAAAACAGAAGACCAGCGCCATTTACGACCATAAGTGTATTTTGATGATTGATTCAGTAGTTTTGGTTCAGAAAGGTAATACGAACATCGATTCCTCATTTCAATTACACATAAGGGTATATACTATTTTTTTTTTAATATATAGCGATTATATATATATATATAATTCTATGAAACTCTTAATATATAAATGTTGATAAAATTAACCAATATATTTTTTTAAAATGTATTATTTTGATTTTTAAAAATTCCTTATTCCAAGTGAATTATCCTTAATCTATTTACATATACCATGTAATCCAGGATTATTTGCATAGCTATACCTCTTTGTCTATAACAATATAATCCAATTATTATTTTGATAGCGCGCTATACCTTCTTTTTTGTCTATATCAATATAACCCAACTATTATTTGTATAACACGCACTATAACTTATTTTTGACTATACGATTATAATCCAATGATTATTTGCATAGCTATACATATAACATGTAATCCAATGATTATTAGCATAACATTACTTCTTTGCAAATATAACATGTACTTCCCAGGAGTGCGGAAGAAAATGACTTATATAAGAGTGAAAGGACACGGTTGTAGAAGACCGGGGTAAAAAAAAAAAAGGGAGGGGAGTGGAAATTTAGAGCAAAGTACATTTATAAAAATGAGGACAAAGGAAAAATACGGGGAGGGGGTGAAAGCACAAAATGGAAGAAGCTTGTAAAAGTTTTGGCGGTGGCGATCACGCCATATAATGAGTCAGCAAGATAGGGCTTCCTGTTTCAGCTGTGTGGAGGTTTTGTATTCACAGATAGTCTTCTAGTATAGACTGTGTGTCTTCTTTGGATTATAGGATAAATCAAACAGTTTTATTGGTTGAAATATGGTACAGTGTGTGTTATCATGTACAGTAGAGGTGCTTTGTGGCTTCCTGTTTCAGCTGTGTGGAGGTTTTTGTATTCACAGATAGTATTATAGTATAGACTGTGTCTCTTCTTTGGATTATAGGATAAATCAAACAGTTTTATTGGTTGAAATATGATACAGTGTGTTTTTGTGTGGGTCATGTACAGTAGAGGTGCTTTGTGGCTTCCTGTTTCAGCTGTGTGGAGGTTTTTGTATTCACAGATAGTATTATAGTATAGACTGTGTCTCTTCTTTGGATTATAGGATAAATCAAACAGTTTTATTGGTTGAAATATGATACGGTGTGTTGTCATGCACAGTAGAGGTGCTTTGTGGCTTCCTGTTTCAGCTGTGTGGAGGTTTTGTATTCATAGATATTCTTCTAGTATAGACTGTGTGTGTGTCTTCTTTGGATTATAGGATAAATCAAACAGTTTTATTGGTTGAAATATGATACATAGTATCATGTACAGTCTTTTGTGAGATACATTTGTGAGTTAGATGCATATTTTACTGCCGATAAATAAATATATATTAACGACATCAACAAACAGATCGTTTAGCAGTTCATCGATATTTTGAAACAAAAAAAAAATCATGTAAGAATTAAGGTAAAAACGTATTAGGTATTACAAGAGAAAAACGCAAAAGGATAGAACACGAAAACAAGAAAGAAAACATTTGGTATTGCTATCATTTATGTAGAAATAACGCTAACGAAAGATTGGAATTTTGTAAGGATGAGAGAATGGGCGGATTCTATTACAATAGAACGACGGATTAAGGAACTACTACCCCCCTTTTCATTAAGTAAATTGATTTGGAGATGTGAATTTAATGAAAAGAAATCAACAAAAGAGAGAGAGAGAGCTGGGGTTTCATTTTCTTTTTAAACGTTATAATGATATCACGCAAAGAAACCATTGACCATCTTAAAAAAAACACAAGTTTTTTTGTTTTGTTAAACTTTTATTTTAAAGAAGGAGGTTAAGTATTGAATGTATGTGACATGGGGGAGGTAGCCGTCTTATTTTACATATTTACATCTTTTTTCGGGGAGTTTGAAGAGACAATTAAACAGCAAGTTTTTTTTATTTTTTTTTATTTAGGGGTTTTTATGATGGAAAAGAAGCGGAGGAAAAAAAAAAGAAAATGTATCCTAGAGGTAAAATATAATTGTTTTCATTCTCACTACAAAGACATTCACATATCTTTCATGACGGAGGGATACCTTTTAGGGGATTTTCCTTTCCCGGTTGTAAGACTACTCGCACAAGTTAGAATACTTTCAAGTTTTTTTTAGAGAAAACCACACCAAGATGCTCTGCGGTGAGGACCCGACTTGTACCTTCTGTAATTCAAAACTAAAAAAATGAAATCACTCACTATATTTTTGATTGCTCTGCTCTGAAAGAAGAACCCTTATGCTCAAAACTGGGCAATTCTGTGCTTCACTTCCATCAATAATTGACAATATGACCCAGAATAAGTATATTGCTACGGCGTTTTATGGTTTCCACAAGTCCATATCTCAGAAGAAAGCCAAGTGATACTCACTCCTCACTTTCTTACTGCTACTCTTTTTGTGTTGATTTCTTGCTTCCCTCTTTCTTATTATTTTCCCCCCTTTTCTTGTTTTATATTTTTTTCTTTCTCTTTTTACTCTGTATATATCGTTATTTCCTTTGTCTCACTGCTTTGTTCTTATGCATACCTCTGGTGAATCCTGTATAGGGTCAGTGACCCTAAATAAAGGCTTTTTTGTTGTTGTTGTAATTGTTTTCATTTTATTATTACTTCTAGTAAACGTGGTCATGATAAATCATGGTAGTTAGGGACTGTAAGTAGACCAATGTCTACGCATGTTGAAAGTAGAGTTCGAATTTTCAACTTGCAAGTAAGAGTACGAGAGCCTCCATTTTGTTACTTAAATCATTTTATTAGCGATCGAACGTTGTAAACCCACTGTACGTATTACATCCCAAACACGATACGACACCAGCCATCTCTGTCTTGAGCTCGATGTACCATCTCGGTGAGTGTTAAGCCAGTGAGTTTCATTAATTGGTCCACGAAGCGTATTTGGTTATTTGCATTCATTCACTGATGGACTTTATTCAGAATCAGGGGCCATTGGAGCAATTCTTGTCAAGAATCGACAGTTTGAACCATCACTGGGATAGTAAAATGTTGGCACGCACCGAATCTCATTGTGCTTATCAGAATTAGAATATGTCTGCTCTGGCACATTTGTAAGTGCAAAGTCGAACTGCTTTTCACATGTGTAGACATGTCGTGTACTTACAGTAAAAGCAGTCGCTAAGTACCCACCATGATTATCATGGTCTGTACCATGTGTACTAGGGATAAGCAAAAAAAAAAAAAAGAATATGTCTTAAATATACGGCTTGATTTTATAATATTGAAGATCTTAAACACACACCGAGAATTATCAGTAAAATTCTATGTACAGTAGAACCTTCACGAGAGGACACTCGCACTAGAGGACACCTCTCTACAAAGAACAGTTTTTTATTTGCAAAATTACCATTTTTTACTATAAGGTTATCCTAAAAGTTCGTGTTTTCTTAAACCTTTGTGTTTCTTATTACTTGGCGAATAATATTATTACGGCGAATACATAATAATACAATTACTTTATACATAATACAAAGACATTATACATAACGACAAATAATATTGGTATTTCAATTTTTTTTAAGTGTTTACGAACTTTTAGGACAACCTTGTAATTATTAACTCTCCAGTAAGACGATACCTCTCCCTAAAAGGACACTTTGGCTATGCAATTAGGTGTTGTCCTTTACAGGGAGGTAGTTATACTGTACTCGTATATATAAATAAGGGGGTGGAGAGATATGAATATATAATAAATATACTTTACGATTCTATTAACAGTGTTTATTTCATTGTTTCTGAAGATCGTAAATTGTACAAGGACCCCTCTCAAGGTTATCAGTATATATAAAATACATTTTTTCCATAGATAACAAACCTCAGGACACATTTCCTCTATCATAAATATTCAATCTGAAGAAAGAGGAGGAAATGAGACGATTTTTTTTTTTGTCAGAGATTTATTGACATTGCTGTCAACCAAATACCCCGAAACGCGTACGAGTAGTAGCTCTACTAATTTCATAACGATATATTTATGAAACGGTTCTATTTTGGATTTTAAAAAAAGTGTCCTATGCGGGATTCGAACCCGGATCATGGTGTTGTGGCTCATTCTTCATCATCGCCATAAACGTTTACATTAGAGTGATGAACCAAAATTGCTTTAATGGATTTTTAAAGGGAGAAGTGCCTCTCTTTTTAATATAAAAATATCATCCTCCCTCAACTTTGCATATTTCCGGTGGATACACACAATTATTGTATGGGCGTTCAAATCTTCACTTAGGAAGATCCTGAAGAAAGAAAAAGAAGAAAGCCGACTAGATCTTCTAGTATTAACATAGAAATGGTTTCTTATAAAAGAGCAAAGATGGAGAGATGCCATTATTAGTGTGAAAATTACATAACCACAGTATGTGTAGATACGATAGAGAAAGAATAGATGATTAAAGGGAAATGTAAAAAAAAAGTTGATGAATAAAAAAAAAAAAAAAAAAGAATAGCCAGTGTTTCCAGATTGAAGTCGAGGTCTGTCCTATGTCTCCAGACGTACACCTTATTGTGTCACGTGATGCCTTTTTTTCTCTTCTCTCTCTAGTTTTCTTAGAATGGGTGTGACGTCAAAGTGGACGCTCAATTCAAGTCGCTTACATCACCCCACTCTTTCAACAAGGAGGAAAATTTGAACCTTTTTTTTTGTGGATAATAGGTTGTGCATATAGGAAACTATGTTGCTATGTAGGTTATGTAAAAGTTGCATATGCATATTATAGAAAAATTCTTTTACCTATTCTCACAAATTCTTTTATGAAGGTTTCTATAGGAATAAAATTTTATTGTCAATCAATCAATAACTTTATTAAACACCCCTTTTAGACTTATAGACAGTAGATTCTTCTGAGAGATACAGTAAAATGATCGGAAGGAAAAATAAGAAGGAAGGATTTCGAATTTACATAATTATACGGTAAATATGTACATATATAGTTATAATATTTTGATATAATATTATATATATGTATATAGATAATAGATATTCTCCCTTTTTATATACAGAAATATAGTTCATTGTAGTGTTTTATTAGCATCACTATTCTTCTTTTACCGTATTGCAATCGGGTCTTGTACTGGAATCAGGCGGATAAATTGAGAAAAAGGCATCTCCTGATTGCGCAATTAAGTAACTTTACATACCCAAGATAGAGAACATTGCGACTGCTGTGATAGAGAAGTACGGAGACATCTGAGGCTCTTCATTGGACACGACAACAACAACATCGTACTATTAAAAAAAAACAACAACGTATTTTTAAAACGTTCTCTGAATCTTCCTTAAAAGCAAGAAACAAGTAAGGAAGGAAGGATGAACATTCAAAACATAGAAAAGATTTGCCCGAATAGTCAAAATAAATTGGGTAAAAACGAACGGTTGTAAAAGAAGAAGAAAAAGGGGGGCAGCAAGCACAATATTTGTGTCCTAAACTTGGGATGATGATGGTAACAAGGGGGCCAGAGCAGTTCTGAAGAAGGTCAACAAACTGAAAGAGGAGGGGGGGAGGAAGCACACTTAATCAGTCGCTCGTAAATCTTCAAAATAAACATGGCCCGGGCACCACATTGGGAAGTAAAGGGGGGGGGGGGGGGGGGAGGCAATTGGTAAATAGAGGGGGGGAGGATGTAAATTATTTATTATTAACTTCTTGGTTGGGCAGGCAGATTGTTGGGGGGGGAGGGTGGTTAAACCTTGACCTGTGGTGGTGGATTTCTACTTGAGTGGAGGAAGTTTGAGGAGAGTTTCTTTTGTGGAAATACAGTCTTGTCTATCTTATAACGCATTTTCTTGTGTGTATGGATGCAAATTATTATAATCACTTATAGAGCTTTCTATTTTATGGATGCACAGCGTGTCTATTCTATAAAAAAATTCTCTTGTATATATGGATGCAAATTAATATAATCACTTATAGAGCTTTCTATTTTATGGATGCAAAGAGTGTTTATTCTATAACGCCTCCTCTTTTATGGATGCAAAGTCATATAATCACTTATAGAGCTTTCTATTTTATGGATGCACAGGGTGTCTATTCTATAACACATTCTCTTGTGTATGGATGCAAATTAATAAAATCACTTATAGAGCTTTCTATTTTGTGGATGCACAGGGTGTTTATTCTATAAAAAATTATCTTGTATATATGGATGCAAATGAATATAAGCACTTATAGAGCTTTCTATTTTATAGATGCAAAGCAATATAATCACTTATAGAGATTTCTATTTTATGGATGCAAATTCATATAATCACTTATAGAGATTTCTATTTTGTGGATGCACAGCGAGAATTCTCTTGTATATATGGATGCAAATTCATATAATCACTTATAGAGATTTCTATTTTGTGGATGCACAGCGAGAATTCTCTTGTATATATGGATGCAAATTCATATAATCACTTATAGAGCTTTCTATTTTATGGATGCAAAACCATATAATCACTTATAGAGCTTTCTATTTTATGGATGCAAATTCATATAATCACTTATAGAGCTTTCTATTTTATGGATGCAAATTAATATAATCACTTATAGAGCTTTCTATTTTATGGATGCAAATTAATATAATCACTTATAGAGATTTCTATTTTATGGATGCAAAACCATATAATCACTTATAGAGCTTTCTATTTTATGGATGCAAATTCATATAATCACTTATAGAGCTTTCTATTTTATGGATGTAAATTCATATAATCACTTATAGAGCTTTCTATTTTATGGATGCAAAGCCATATAATTACTTATAGAGCTTTCTATTTTATGGATGCAAAACCATATAATCACTTATAGAGATTTCTATTTTATGGATGTAAATTCATATAATCACTTATAGAGCTTTCTATTTTGTGGATGCAAATTCATATAATCACTTATAGAGCTTTCTATTTTATGGATGCAAATTAATATAAACACTTATAGAGCTTTCTATTTTATGGATGCAAAGCCATAAATCACTTATAGAGCTTTCTATTTTATGGATGCAAAGCCATATAATCACTTATAGAGCTTTCTATTTTATGGATGCAAAGCCATATAATCACTTATAGAGCTTTCTATTTTATGGATGTAAAACCATATAATCACTTATAGAGCTTTATATTTTATGTATGCAAATTCATATAATTACTTATAAGAGATTTCTATTTTATGGATGCAAAGCCATATAATTACTTATAAGAGCTATAAAATTACTTATATTACTTATATAAGAGCTTTCTATTTTATGGATGCACAGGGTGTCTATTCTATAACGCCTCCTCTTTTATGGACGCAAAGCCATATAATCACTTATAGAGCTTTCTATTTTATGGATTCACAGGGTGTCTATCCTATAACGCCTCCTATTTTATGGATGCAAAGCCATATTATCACATCTAGAGCTTTCTATTTTATGGATGCATAACCTTGTCTATCTTATATCGCTTTCTATTATGGGTGAAATCAACGCATTATTCTTACATATAAAAATTGATTTCCTTTATTTCTATTGAAACTCAATAGCGATATTGTTGATTGTTGTTGTTAGTTTCTTTTTATAAAATATCTTACGAGCAAGAGAGAGTTTCGTCCCAATCTGAATCCAATGTTTATTATTGCGACATAAAGCGACATACCTACTGTTCAGTTAACGCTATTTTTAAAGACAGTTTCTTAATCTCACTTCAGAAAGATTTAAAGATAATAATAATCCTCTATCCCCTCAAGTCTCTTGAAAGTTATGGATGGAAATCGCTTCTACAAAATTTGTGTGTGTGTGTGTGTGTGAAGAATCAAAAGTGTCTAACCTCAAAACTTTTGATTTTGAAGGAAAATCAAAATATTTGAACGAAATTTTAAAAAAGAAGAAAACGACTGGAGATAATAATATTCTTCAGTAATATTTCTTATGCTTATTTAACTGTGCAAAAAAAAAAAAAGATTCCAATATCAAAAAAAGAATTTATCGCTGCTACAAAATTTGAAGAATCAAAAGTGTCCAATCTCATATCTTTTGATTTTGAAAGAATATTAAAATATTTTAACGAAATTTTTTTTAAGATGAAAACGACTAGAGGTAATAATATTCTTCAGTAATATTTCTTCTGGCTCTTATTTAACTTTAAAAAAAAAATCCAATTTCAAAAAAGAATTTATCGCTGCTACAAAATTGTGAAGACTCAAGTGTCTGACCTCAATAACATCCATTGATTTTGAAGGAGAATCAAAATATTTGAACGAAATTTTTAAAACGAAGAAAACAATTTGAGATGACACTATTCTCACTAATGTTTATTCTGCTTATATTTAACTACAAAAAAAACAACAACATAATTCCAATTCTTTAAAAAATAATCTCAATGTTTTATTTAGTTCTTTGAATCTTCTCCCCTATTTTAAATTTCTTAAAGAATATTCGTGAAATTTTCTCTTCAAATGATCCACAAATCAAGAGAGGATTGATATTTCTTCTGAAAAATTATAGACAAGGTAAGATTCTAATCTCTATGATTGTTTTTGTGATCATTGATCTTTGAAATGCTCTTTTTATTGGACACACTTTTTGTCTTTCTTTTAAACCGAAAGTGAAACCTCTCTCGAGAAGATTCTGAATTACATATTGGCGCAGTTTTATCTGAAGATAATTTGTAGATGATTTCAATGATATTTCAATGATTTGTCCATTAACGTTTTGATACAAAGAGAAAAGAAGATAAAATTGCAAAAGACCACATTTAGCAACTCCAGCAATTTCACGAGAGAGATTCACAAATTTCTCACAACTTCCTTGTCCATTAAAATCCTTTGTTATTCTTAAATAATATCAATTCCATATAAGAGATATTCACCGTTGCGAAATAAAGGATATGTAACTATAAAATAACAAAAAAAAGCAGCGAAGTTTTAAAAAATATATGTATTAATATATAGCCTTTTAGTGTGTGTTATAATATATATTATTGTTAAAATTATTATTTTATAAACTTAAAATATAAAAGCAAACGATTGCCAATGTATTCTTTAGTGTCAAATCAATTGAGGCAAGGAGAAAATACACTCATCGGCAAAACTTAATGAAGTGGGAAGTCTTTGATATCGCAGTTTTTTTATTCTTCTTCTTTCTTTTCAAGGAGAAGAAGCAATTTTGTTGACACTTAGTTATCTCGTGTGTCTTCAATAAAGGTCACTGTAATATCTTTCAGAGTTATTATCTGAATCCCGATATACATGTTAAAAGGTACAACTTCATTAAGTTCTGTCCATGAGTGTGTGTATCTTTCAGAGTTATTATCTAAATCCCGATATACATGTTAAAAGGTACAAATGCCTTAAGTTTTGTCTCCATGAATGTATGTGACAAACTTGTTGATGGTTATTAATATAATTGGCACAATTATAGACATTAAAATAGCGTTAAAAATAAATTTGCATGTGATAGATGCCGCACGAAATTGATAGTTAAGACGTGAAATGTTTCTACTTTTAGCCGTTAAGATTGGAATCATTCTTCAGTAACAAGCCGAATGAAAGTTATCTCGGTTATCAAAAGAGTAAAATCATGAGGCAAAGAGTTTCTTACATACATTTTTCTTTATTTAGGAGATTTTTCAAGCTTCCATAGCATCCATAGGAGCCCTTTTACTCCTGTAGAAGGGCTAGACATGCTCGAAAATTCAGCTAAATGAAAACCCTTACAAGAAATTCTTTGCTTCTCGAATTTGTACTTTTGATAATTTACTACTCTAGGTGATTATGCAACTTATAAAAAGGAATCTCAATTGGAAAACAAAGAAATCTCACGGAATTGAACGCCGAGGACAAAGCTAGCGATGTCCACGCTCTGCAGTGGAAAGAAGAGGTCACCGTAGACTTGAGTCAACAGCGGAGGTTCTATTTGGCTTCCTGCAGTCAAAACAGGTCGAGGGGGGGAAAACGTCGTCAGATTTGGCTGAGGGAATACCTGCCGTCTTGTACCACAGACAATCCAAGAAAAGAGAAAGATCAGTCATTTCTACACATTCCTATAAGTATAATCCATTGTCATTTATGCAATCGTCAGATTTGGCTGAGGTAATACCAACCTTGTACCACAGACAATCCCAAGAAAAGAGAGATTAGTTACTTCTACACAGTCCTCTAAGTATAATCCATTGTCCTTTATGCAGTCGTCAGATTTGGCTGAGGGAATACCTGCTTTCTTGTACCACAGACAATCCAAGAAAAAAAAGAGATTAGTTACTTCTACACAGTCCTCTAAATATAATCCATTGTCCTTTATGCAGTCATCAGTATTGGCTGAGGGAATACCTGCCGTCTTGTACCACAGACAATCCAAGAAAAGAGAAATATCAGTCATTTCTACACAGTCCTCTAAGTATAATCCATAGTCCTTTATGCAATCGTCAGATTTGGCTGAGGGAATACCTGCCGTCTTGTACCACAGACAATCCAAGAAAAGAGAAAGATCAGTCATTTCTACACAGTCCTATAAGTATAATCCATAGTCCTTTATGCAGTCATCAGTATTGGCTGAGGGAATACCTGCCGTCTTGTACCACAGACAATCTCAAGAAAAGAGAGATTAGTTACTTCTACACAGTCCTCTAAGTATAATCCATTGTCCTTTATGCAGTCGTCAGTATTGGCTGAGGGAATACCTGCCGTCTTGTACCACAGACAATCCCAAGAAAAGAGAGATTCGTTACTTCTACACAGTCCTCTAAGTATAATCCATTGTCCTTTATGCAGTCGTCAGTATTGGCTGAGGGAATACCTGCCGTCTTGTACCACAGACAATCCAAGAAAAGAGAAAGATCAGTCATTTCTACACAGTCCTCTAAGTATAATCCATAGTCCTTTATGCAATCGTCAGATTTGGCTGAAGGAATACCTGCCGTCTTGTACCACAGACAATCCAAGAAAAGAGAAAGATCAGTCATTTCTACACATTCCTATAAGTATAATCCATTGTCATTTATACAGTTATCAGCATTGGCTGAAGGAATACCTGCCGTCTTGTACCACAGACAATCCCAAGAAAAGAGAAAGATCAGTCATTTCTACACAGTCCTCTAAGTATAATCCATAGTCCTTTATGCAGTCATCAGTATTGGCTGAGGGAATACCTGCCGTCTTGTACCACAGACAATCCAAGAAAAGAGAAATATTAGTCATTTCTACACAGTCCTCTAAGTATAATCCATAGTCCTTTATGCAGTCGTCAGTATTGGCTGAGGGAATACCTGCCGTCTTGTACCACAGACAATCCAAGAAAAGAGAAAGATCAGTCATTTCTACACAGTCCTCTAAGTATAATCCAGTCCTTTATGCAATCGTCAGATTTGGCTGAGGGAATACCAACCTTGTACCACAGACAATCCAAGAAAAGAGAGATTAGTTACTTCTACACAGTCCTCTAAGTATAATCCATTGTCCTTTATGCAATCGTCAGATTTGGCTGAGGGAATACCAACCTTGTACCACAGACAATCCAAGAAAAGAGAAATTCGTTACTTCTACACAGTCCTCTAAGCACAATCCATTATCCTTTCGGCAGTCATCAGTATTGGCTGAGGGAATACCTGCTTTCTTGTACCACAGACAATCCAAGAAAAAAAGAAATTAGTCATTTCTACACAATCCTAGAAAAGCATATAGGTCCATATAGTCCTTTTAAAACACCCATTTACTGTATACCCTTTTATTTTTGAGTAAACAGAGACAGTTTTGTTCACACTTGGTTATCTCGTGTATCTCACTAAAGTTCATTGTATATAAAATATTTTTCAGAATTATTGTCTGAATCCCGATATACATGGCAAAAGGTACTACTTCTCTCAGTTTTGTCCATGAATGTACTTGGCTTGAAAGGACATGTCTCATCAGTGGTGAACCCACTCAGAGGTTGTTTTGTCCAGTTCGATCAACAAGGCTGTTCTGCTATCGTATTCTGTTGAGTGTCTTAAAGAGTATTTATTAAATGAAGATACAGACTAGAGAAACTTTCCTTGACCCTGAAGGTAAAGTGCAAGTGGTATACGTAGTACTTGAGATAAGTACTGGTGGTTGTATGTCCTTATTACCGAGAGAGGAGAACTTGCCGGCCTTCCAGACTTACAGTACCTACAGTAAGCCTACCGACTAGCCACCAGTCCATGGATCTTGTTGGAACATCTTCGGAGAAAGAAAAAAAAAAAGTAGAACTTTTACGACGACGATCTTTTACAACAGAAGGAATCTCCGGATATCATTGCTAAGAAGATAAAAAGCTACTAATATCGTTAAATCGGGGTTTAGACAATAACTCTGAAGGCTATTTGATACACAGTGACCTCTTTTGAAGACACATGAGATAACCAAGTTTTAACCAAATTGACTCTGTCTCCTTAAAAAAAAAAGGCTTTCTCAAACAAAAAGTTGCCTGATATGTGTTTGAAGCGTTTATTCCATACTAAACAATCACACACAAAGATTGCCCACAAGATATTTCTATGGATAGCTCGGATGGTGTTCTAAGCAGTAAAAAAAAAAAAAAAACCTCCATGTGCAAATCCCACCCGGAACACACCAGATGACGCTATCGGTTCCGGTTCCGACAGAGAACCAACATCCTGGTGGGTGAATTTACAGTACCCATACACCTACAAGATCCTGCTGGAGTTACAAACTTCTAGGCTGGGGTTAATATTCGAGCTAATTTGATGGAATCACCCTCCCTCCCTCCATTCCGGACAAAACAAAACAAAATACAGTAGAACCTCAACAAGAGGATACCTATCTACAAAGAACAGTTTTCACATTGCCAAAATTACATTTTTTTTTTTTTTTACTATTTAGCAGGTCTCTGGTACGAGAACACCTCTCTCTCCAAAAGACACACTTTGACTCTGTAACTACAAATACTAAATTATTGTAGATTTACTACTAGTATAAGTACTACTCATGTCAATACATGCAAAGTACACAGTATGCACTATTAAAAAAAAAGAGAGATAATATGGATTATATTAACTATGTACAATGAATATGGCGTCTCTGCCACCGCTGCAGAGTTTGGTGGAGAATCACCAGTGGGTCTCCAGCGACACCACGCATTTCGCGATCTAAGAAGAATACGTAGATCGCGTACTTCGCCGCTGAGGAGATGGTGATGGCGTGGTCCTCGAGACCAACTGGAATAGATGTTCTTATAGATGTTCTTTACAAAGAGATTCTACTGTACATGTAAAACCTTTCAAGAAAGACCCTAACCTAAAAAGAACGTTACTCCTGGCCACTTCCAGAGGTAGAACGGTGTTACTCAATAATTTTTGGGTCCTCCGATAAAATTATTTTAAAATGTCGCAGTCCGGTGATTTCTTATTGAAAACAACTTTACAATAGAAAGAGGAGGTTAATAAATAAAACTATCACATATTAAGATATGTGCTCTGCCATCTAAAATGATCATGTAAGCGGCCAGGATATGCCTTTTTAATAGTGAGCTATTTCTTAATTTTTATCTGATTTCCTAAAATTAAGGCATTAACGTAGAAGATTGTCTCTCAGCAATAAGAGGAGTGTCCCTCAGTAAGAAGAAGATTTTTCCTCCCTCGTCAAGAATAAAATTATCCCTTCCTCAGCAAGAAGATTGTCCCTCGTCAAGAAGATTGTTCCTCCTTCATCAAGAAGAAGATGCCCCTCAGCAAGAAGATTGTCCCACGTCAAGAAGTAGAATATTGTTTCTTCTTCAGCAAGAAGAAGATTGTTCCTCCTTCATCAAGAAGAAGATGCCCTTCAGCAAGAAGATTGTCCCACGTCAAGAAGTAGAATATTGTTCCTTCTTCAGCAAGAAGAAGATTGTTCCTCCTTCATCAAGAAGAATGTTGTCCCTCAGCAAGAAGAAGATGCCCCTCAGAAAGAAGATTGTCCCTCGTCAAAAAGAAGAATATTGTTCCTTCTTCAGCAAGAAGAAGATTGTTCCTCTCTCGTCAGGAAGAAGATACCTGAAGGGAAATGAGGAAGCAGCGTGTGGTCAGTCAGTCAGCCCTTTTAACCCAATTTCTGGCGGAGGAGGAGGTGTTTTATGCCGGGACACTAATGAGGGGAGGTCGTTCACTCGCGGGCTTCCCTGTAGAAACCTTAGGCTTCCCTATTCAGACCTTAGGCTTCCCTATATACAGACCTTAGGCTTCCCCAAAGAAACCATAGGCATTTCCCTAAACAAACCTTAGGCTTCCCCAAAGAAACCATAGGCTTTTCCCTAAATATACCTTAGGCTTCCCTATATATACCTTAGGCTTCCCTATATACAGACCTTAGGCTTCCCCAAAGAAACCATGGCATTTCCCTAAACAGACCTTAGGCTTCCCCAAAGAAACCATGGCATTTCCCTAAACAGACCTTAGGCTTCCCCAAAGAAACCATAGGCTTTTCCCTAAACAGACCTTAGGCTTCCCTAAACATACCTTAAGCTTCCCTAAATATACCTTAAGCTTCTCTATACATACCTTAGGCTTCCCTATATACAGACCTTAGGCTTCCCCAAAGAAACCATAGGCATTTCCCTAAACAGACCTTAGGCTTCCCCAAAGAAACAAAAGGCATTTCCCTAAACAGACCTTAGGCTTCCCCAAAGAAACCATAGGCATTTCCCTAAACAGACCTTAGGCTTCCCCAAACATACCTTAAGCTTCCCTAAATATACCTTAGGCTTCCCTATATATACCTTAGGCTTCCCTATATACAGATCTTAGGCTTCCCCAAAGAAACCATAGGATTTTCCCTAAACAGACCTTAGGCTTCCCTAAACATACCTTAAGCTTCCCTAAATATACCTTAAGCTTCTCTATACATACCTTAGGTTTCCCTATACATACCTTAGGCTTCCCTATACAAACCGTAGGCTTCCATAAACAGACCTCAGAGTTCCATATACAGACCTTAGGCTTCCCCAAAGAAACCATAGGCATTTCCCTAAACAGACCTTAGGCTTCCCCAAAGAAACCATAGGCATTTCCCTAAACAGACCTTAGGCTTCCCTAAACATACCTTAAGCTTCCCTAAATATACCTTAGGCTTCCCTATACATACCTTAGTCTTCCCTATACAAACCGTAGGCTTCCATAAACAGACCTTAGAGTACCATAAACAGACCTCAGGTTTCCCTATAAAGACCTCATAGTTATCTAGTCTTCCCTCTAGACTTAATGATCGTAACATGTCCACAACCCCCTCCCCCCCCTGTTTTTTTTTTTCAGCCATCTTTTACTCTAATCATCTTGGATTCGAAAAAAAAAAAAAGAAAGAAGGTAAATATATATATATGATGGAGAATTTAAAATTGGGGGAATATAATAAATAAGTACCTGAATTAAAAAAAAAAGAATGAGAAGGCAAGTAAACTCGCAATAACACCGTTTTTTTTTTTTTTTTAACGGCGAAACAATATTTTTTTTTAAAGTTGTTTTCCACCTTAAAAGGTGAGAACAGAGGAGAACCATCTATAAGAGAAAGAAAGAGAAGCACAAAAAATAAATAGTTAAAATGAACGAAGAAACGCGGGAGAAAAGAGAAAAAAAAACGTATAAAGAGTAAAACTATATTGGATTTTCTTTCTTTGAAGAAAGAGAAAGAAAAATAAATAAAAATGAGAAATTTTCCCCGCATTTAAATTTGTACTTGTTGGTGGTGCTCTGCATTTAGATTTTTTTCCAGGGTTTTCTCAGGGTGACTATATACTTAGATGGATTTTTTTTTATGAATTGGATAAAATTAATACAATTGAACTTTTCTTGATGAAAATTCCTTCCAAGGAAAAAAAAAGCAGCTGCTACAGCAAATCTCCATCATGAGATGATTGCCTAAAATACATGGCTAAACTCGCGGTATCTTTCCAGAAAAAAAATTATTAAAACACGGATTTTCACCTTTTCAAATAAACCTACTGTCTTACCTCCTACTGTTCTTAATTGTGATGGGTAAAATATTCAGAAGGCCTTGCTCAACAGTTAGTGAACCCTCCCAGCGGTTTCGCCAGTTCAATCTACTAGACCGCATTTTTAAAGAGTTCTCTACTATTGTATTGGAAAATTCGACTTATATACATATATACGCTACTCGAGGGTTGAATCTTGGTCCGACTATATGGAAATAAGTTTTGAGAACGGTAGAATTACATGCAAATATGGAATGCTCGAATAATAGAATGTTTTTCTTATCCCATAGTACTATGGTCAAATATATCTTCATTATTGCGTGATCACCCGAAATATGAGAGTATAGACTCTAACATGGAGGGTCAAAAACACTTTCCTACGAAAAATTTGCTACGCTACAGTATCCAAACCGATTCTAAATAAGCGCTAAGTAAAAAAAAAAAAAAACTTCTTGAATTATCGCTTATCATTATTATCAATCATCATTATATGCTTCTCTCTTGGGGGTGAGGAGTGTTTACTCCCACCCAACATAAACACAAACAACGGGACAGAATTAGATTTTTATTTCTATAGATATCATTTAGGTCCCCTCTTCCCACTCTCTATTATTATTGTTTATTTGTTTATTTTTGGCGCTAACTGAGGTAGTGTATACAATTGTGGCTAACTACCCCGGGTGGTCCTCCTTCAAATCAAAATCGCTTCTTTTGTGTTTATTTACAAGTGGAAGAGGTTCAATTCATGAGGTGGTTGGAAGATTTTCCAGAAAATTACTCAATTGTCTTAATTAGGTTTTTCTTGTATATAAATTTCATGATTAAAATTATTACTGTGGTACTGGGGAGGGGGGGGGGGGGTTGTTGGATGAGTTATCTAAACCGTTAGTTTTCAGCCGCTATGACCCAAGATCGAATCCCGATGGCCCCACCGATTCTTACAAAAGTTCAACCCCACCAGCGAGTGCAAGTAACCAAACGGGACGCTCTGGCACATTTGTAAGTGCAAAAGTCGAACTGTTTTTCACATGTGTAGACATGTGGTGCACTTACAGCAAAAATCAGTCGCCAACTTCTACCCACCATGATTATAATGGCCTGTACCACTTGTACTAGGGATAATAATAATAATAATAAAAACTGTGGTACTGGTAATACTGCTACTGGTGACTTATTAAGGTACTATTACAGTTATTCTCTTGCATGTATCCTACATTTCTGCTTGGAGAATCTGTATAAGATTAAAATGTCTTAATAAAGCTTTTTGTTGATTTTCCAGAAATGATTATTCCGCTCTATATGAAGAAAAGTTCCATAATGAAAACATTTCTCGATAACTTCTCTATCGCCCAAAATTATAAATATACCCAGGAACCTGGGTTTTAACCAAATAAAATAAATAACATGAATAATTAAAAGAGATATTTTTATAGCGCCCTTATACTGCAATGAATAAAAATTGAAAGGAGGGAAGGCGTTATATAAATATATAGTTTTAATTATATATATTTAAAAAGAGAGAGAGAGAGAGAGAGAAAGAAAAGTCGCGCGTTGAAAAAGATTTTTTTTTCTAATTTTCAGCGATATTTTTTTCACTTTTATTTATCAATTATCTAAGTAGAATGACAAACACAAAAAAAAGTTTCACAAGATAACATATATAGTAGCAAGTGTTGCGAACAAGAAAACAAAAAATTAAGAAGAAAAAAACACGGGAAAATCCAAATTTGTCTACATTTGCGGAAAACCCAAAAACGATTTCCCATAAACGCCACAATGAGTTTGATCCAAAACGACATCATGCATAAACACAATCCTTTTAAAATGAGAAAACAAACCAAAATAACAACAGAAGGATAGGAAGAAGAAAAAAAAAGTAAAGATTACAGAAACGGCACAAACACAATTCCCAAACCAAACTAAACCTTAATATAGAAAAAAAAAAAAAACTAAAGCTCTCAAGAAAGACAGATAAAAGGAGGAAGAAGAAGCATTGTCCAAAAAACCTTGAAGAACCAACGAGAAGATAAAACAATAGAGAGGGGGGTATATAACGGCAGGCAAGTAGGATTCATTGAAGCTTATCAAAGAGTAATTTTTTAAAAGTCATTTTTCATCTTTTTTGATGCGTGGACAACGAACATTTCTTCAGTTCAAAAATTGCGAGAGGATGTCCATTTGAGTGTCAAGGTACTGAACGTGTGTCGCATACTAAAGAAGTAAGGAAAGGGAGGAGGGTACGTATAGAGGAAATCCTTCGCAGTTTCAACACCAATTTTTTTTTCCCTTTAATATGCGAGTGAATTGTTTTAAGAGGTGATTTCTCAGGAAGAGAGGAGGCGTGGCGAATCACTTGAATGATGCTAACCAATTAAAAAGAGTTTCCACAGCTCAAGAAAGAAAAGAAAAAAGATGACGAGTCCAATTTCTCATGTCATCATAATCAGACAGGGGGTCTGAAAACTTTTGATTCGGTAGAGTCAAAAATTACAATTTACAAAATTTCAAAGTTTTTAAAAATAGCCACAAAATTTTTATCTTGCCAACAATAAATAGTACACGCATAAATAATATTTACGTATGGAACTATATAAAGAGCTTCAGCCTCACATCCAAAGAGCCGTATGTGGTTCACAATTTACCGACTTCAGTGATAGGAGATTGAAAAGAAAAACCTACAGCATCTCATATACAAGGTCGATTTTTCGATTTGAAACAAGATTTTTTTTCTCGAAAATTTGAAATAGGAATATATATTTGAATATAAAAAGTCGTCGATATTCTACACTGGATATATTCCATGTATCCCAATATATTGCTACATCACGTCATATATATATATACATGCGCATATTTCTTTGCATTCATTTCCCATGTGTGGTTATATTTATTTCATATAAATAATAATCTAAAAGTTATAGTTTTCGTTGATGTATTTAATATAATACTACTTCGTATAAGACACACCTCTTCAATCGACGTTATATTTTGCTATTTTAATTCGAAGAGTTTAATTGAGTCGATAATACCCCAGAATAAGTATATTGCTACGGCGTTTTATGGTTTCCACAAGTCCATATCTCAGAAGAAGGCCAAGTGACACTCACTCCTCACTTTCTTACTGCTACTCTTTTTGTGTTGTTTTTCTTGCTTCCCTCTTTCTCTTTCTTGTTTTTTTTTCTTTTTCTTCTGTATATATCGTTATTTTCTTTGTCTCACTGCTTTGTTCTTATGCATACCTCTGGTGAATCCTGTATAGGGTCAGTGACCCTGAATAAAGGCTTTTTGTTGTTGTTGTTGTTGAGTCGATAATACCACTGTTATTACATATTTCTTTCAACATTGGCACGGAAAAAAACGTCATAATATTTAGAAATATTTAAATAAAGCTGACCTGTGTTGGATTCTTGGTAAATTCAAAATGACAGCGTCATTAAATAAGGGCAGTCCAAGAAGTGTAGCCGTCTGGAATAGCTGTAGTTGAAAGACTTATATATCGTATATAAAAAATAACTTTATTTTTCAAAACGGTTAAAAGTTTTTCTCTAAAAAGTGTAAAGAATGGTCAGTCTATTTACAATTTTTTATTTACAACTTCAATAAATAATAACTGTAAAAGTAGACAAAGAAATTTACATTTGTTATCTTGACTCCTGGTCAGTGCTGTGGCCCTCACAGATATGGATATAAAAAATAATAGTAATAATAATAATAATGTAAATAAACTATTAATGTTTTTCTTTAAAAGAGAAAAATCATTTTAAAAAAACACACACACACACAGAGAACCATTTACCTAACAAAATATTCCCAACTTTCTATCACTATCTACAAAGTCAAGTTTAAGAAAAAAAAAAGAAAAAGAAACACAAACCATAAAGAAAAAAAAGCGAAACATAGGGGAGAGTTGTAAAAAGAAAAAAATCAACAACAACAAAAAATATTTTTAAAAAAGTAAAAAAAAAAAAACAATTCACAGACATACATACAAAAAGAACGAAAAAATAAAAAAAAAAAGGTCGGGAAGCCGTCAAAAACATGGCCTCTATCAACAAACGTCCACAAAATGACATTTATGGCGACTGTTTTCCAAAAAGGACGGGGAAGATGACATGGAAGAGGTCAAGTGTATGAGTAGCGCGCCTTTCGTATTCTTTTTGAAGAGAGAACATTTACACACAGAAAAAAAAGAAAGAGGGAAAAGAGAGAGGAGGGGTGGGCTCCGCTAATGATGTAAAGGTTGCAAAGTCGGTGTTGGCATCGTTCCACTCACCGCATGGTTCTTCATTGGAAGCCAGCGAGACAATAGATGACAACATTCCTCATCTTAGAATTATCCTCTTTTAGGACTTCCATCTCCCCCATTGAAAAGAAAGAAAAAAAAACATCTAAAACATTTTATATTTCATAAAAACATACAATAGAAACTCCTCACCGATCAAGCTAGTTTGCCGCGACGGTGATAGTGTCTAGTTTTGACGTTTATTTTGAAGGGAGAGTTGACCATTGCTTTTATAGATCCTCCCGGAAAAATATCAATCTATATTCTGGCTACAGATTTGGTAGCCACTCTACCAGCTAAACACCTCTTTGGCAGATTGTGAAGATTCCATTAGAACGCTTCACGATTTTGCGTATCATCCTTGCGCAGGGGCCATGCTAATCTTCTCTATATCGTTTCAATTTTAGTATATGTATCGCTTAAAGCGTGAAGATTCCATTAGATCCCTTGTGGATCTCATGGAATAAAGTACTCCCTGGGCTGAAGAGGACCATTAGCTTATTGGTGGGAGAATTAGAGCAAGTCTACCTAATATATATATTTTTATTTGACAATATTCTCTCAAGGAGGTATAGTTCGCTCATGAGAGGTCCACTTATGTCCGTTATAGCTAATTATATTTAAACAAAGTGAACATTAAGATTGATTAGTAAAGTTTCTCTCTTTAAAACTCCTATCTTTTTATCGGATATGTTTTGGGAAAAACGCCAGTTTCTTTAGGGCACAAGTTCATATTTTATGCCAAAATATTTACAGAGAGAAATAGAGGGGAAAAATGGGCAAGTGGTTGGATTCAACCCAAGACAAACCTAAAAATAAATTCTCCAGTTTGCAATAATTTTTGGCAAGTAGACTCGAGTAGAAATTCTTGAGATAGCATCGGGAGTAAAGGGAAAATTTTGCATAGGTTTAGAGAGAAGAATGAAGAGAAGAGAAGAATTGCATCTCTTTTGATTAAAACACTCGGGAAAAGTGAAGAGAGATATAAGAAACGAAAGTTCAATTGTTCAAGTACATTGTACTTGTATATCTGGATTAGACAACAAGTGAAGAAAGGAATTGTATCTCTTTTGATTCATACACCCGGAAAAAGTGAAGAGAGATATAAGAAACGAAAGATCAATTGTACATCTGGATTAAACAACAAGAAATGGAATCGAACAAACCTTCCTCTAGATAACTCTCTCGGACAAAAATTTTCAATACCTACAGTAAACCTTCCCGTGACAGACAATCTAAAAAAAAAAAACACGGTTTCTCCTGGAAATCTCTTTGTAGCTTAAGATATATCAATCATTATTTTTATTTTATAAAGGTATGTCGGGCCATCATCACTTTCCTAGATACCTGGAAAATCTTCCACACAAATGAATCTGTTTGGACACTACTTTATAAATTCTATCTTAATCTCCACATTGCGCCTTGTAAATAAAACAAAGGATATTTAGTTCTGAAGAACTCGAGTACACTCTTAGATACCTTGAAAATATACATAAATGAATCTATTTGGACACTACTTTAGAAGACTTAGTTCTGAAGAACAACCCGAGTAGTCTCCTAGATACCTGGAAAATCTTTCACACAAATGAATCTGTTTGGGCATTATCTTATAAATTCAATCTCCACGTTGCCTTGTTAATAAAACAAAGAAGACTTAGTTCTGAAGAACAACCCGAGCAGACTCTTAGATACCTGTAAAATCTACACAAATGAATCTGTTTGGGCGTTACCTTATAAATTCAATCTTAATCTCCACGTTGCGCCTTTTAAATAAAATAAAGAAGATTTAGTTCTGAAGAACAACCCGAGTAGTAAACTATCTGTATACGCTCCAGGAAACTGTGTATGTGAGAGAAATAACAAATAAATGATAATAATAATAATAATAATACAGAGAGTGGAAAAGAGGAGGGGGTGGAGTGACCTAAATAATATCTATATAAATAAAAATCTAATTCTGTCCGATTGTTTGTTTCTCGTGGGGGTGAAAACCTTCCAGAGAGAGAATGTATCATTCTTAAAACTCCTCGTTTATCATCACTTCGAGCAAAATTAATCCGATAAAAAAAATCAATCGTATAGTAGTCAAATTTTATTACCTAAAACACTATGAAATTTAAAGGAGAAAATGAAAAAAAAAACGAAACTAAAAGAAAGAGGAAAAAAGAGAGGAGATCAAGAATTAAAAGTTGAAAGAGTAAAAAAATAATAATAATAAAGAGAAAGAAAGCGCTCGCGCATCACTAGGGAAAAACTAACAAGAAAAATAGAGCGTAGATAGTAATGATTGATAATAATGATAAGTTATAAAACTCCATATATTTACATAGCCTATTCATTATGTGGTTGTAACTATACCGTAGCAGATATTTATAGGAAGGTTTTTGACTCTGTTAGAATCCAAACCTGAAAGGTGAGAGTAAATTAGGAATGCCGAAGGATGGCTAAATCGGATAATATTCGTAAATATGCATTTAGGTAAAATGTTATTGAAAGAAGACATTTAGGCATTATCGGGGAATCTACAGAATGAGCGTATGGACCGAATGCTAACCCGATTGAACAATGTACCTTTATTGCATCTACAAGAAACCTTGAGGGAAGGGAACAGTATAACGTAATGATGAGTAAATGCTCGGTACAACTTTCTGAAGCCATCAGCAAAATGAAAATGTATATCTATGTCATCGTCTCCTTGTGATCATCAAGTGAATCTACAAAGCGACCTGTTGGAGAAGTGATCTACGCTACATTAGAGAACGATATCGAATGTACAAGAAGCTAAGAAGAACAAGCCAGTAGTTAGGTAGGTCAATTTTATGCGACAATATAAAAATTGTGATTGACCCTCGGTTAACAGTTCGATTAAAAAGAAATAGAATTAAGATAGATGAGATATTAAATGCATATATGCATATTTACAACTTCAGCCTGAGGGGGACTTCTCCACATTGAGAGAATTTTCCTATAGATAGACAAGCAATCTTCTTGCTTACGAAGAACGTGTACAAGTTTGCCTTAGGAGACACGAGGATTGTCAGATCGCCTGGCCCGTATGTTAGGTAGGATGGGGGGATTTAAGAATTTGGTGATAAGCAGCTTGACGTAGGGGTAAACTGGGTGTTAGCGTGTGTGCATAGATCGATAGAGTTTAGTGCCAGGGGCAGGGGCACACCGTGTTAATTACTGAAGCGGAAGAAGGTTCCAGTGCCCCTGTAGCTGCGATCGATGTAAGCGACCTTGGGAGACGTAATTAATGGAGGGCGTCACACGATGTTCCCTTGTTGCCGCCCACGTAACACGGACGGCAGATGTGGAGAGAGCCGGCAACAGCCAAACACCATCGTAGTAACTACAGACTTGGAAAACATAATACTAAACAAACAATACTACCATACCTAGTATTCAGCGATAGTCATTTCCATTATTGCCTTATCAGTCTCCATACAATTACCCCAACAGACACTTCGCTCTAAAAACAAATTCTTAAAAAAAAAAAAAGCATCTCTTGGTCGTACAACTAAAAGTGGGTTTCCCACTATGTACTGTCAACCTGCAACCCCAAAAAACAATTATTAACTGAAAATTATTTTTCCGTTCATCATTACTCTTCATAATTCACCCTTTCATACCTCATCCAAAAAAGTTAGAAATAGTCAATATTTCACCTTGAAATAAATTTTGATTTTTCATTGAAAATAAAACTCATGCGGTGTAACTTCAAGTGTTGTTTTACAATCACAAGCCGCAGTGTATTATATTGTAATTATTGACTGAATTGATTCATCTATTAATGAGCTCTACTCATCCTCAGCAGACACCATCAACAAGTTCTACAAGCTTGATACCCTAATAAGAAAGAAGAAGACAACTAAAAGTTTCTGATGATTTGCGCCATTTGTCGGAATGCAAGCCATCATCAACTTTTAGTTGCATAATCAGGGGATGCCTTTCCCCCCCTTTAATTTACCCACTTTATCCCAGTAAAATTTCACTATTGTACTATTTTTTTTTCAAATTCTTAATAGTTTGATTCAAAAGGCGTTCCATTAAATATACAAGAATTTGTATTTATATTGTTAAGATAAGAGGTTGCCTGGCCGGCATTCAATTTCTTGAAATTAAAGATACTTCGGCCAGTAAATCTTTTTATATTGTAACAAAGTATTTATTAATTTTATTAATAGAGTGGTCATTTTTATGTTTATATTTTCCTACTCAGTAAATTTCCCTCGTAGCTTATCTTTTGTTTACCATTTCATAGTTTGTCCTTGCCTGAAATAAATTGTTGTCTCCTCCTGAAGTTTTTGTCTTTTGGGGCTAGAAGACCTTACCTGACCTGATAGGCCAATTAGCCCGGAATCCAAAGACAAAAGTATTTGTCTTCCCTAATTTTTTACGTGGCAATATATTTTTAAAAATGATAAAGAAGGAGAAATACCTCGAATAAATCCCTCCAAAAAAAAGTTTTCTTCGTTCTTTCACAGATCCAGGTATACACCCTTATATATATAAATTCTTAATAACAACAACAAAATTCGGGATCTAGAAAATAAACTTCTAAAAAAATAATGTCCACGACCACACACTAATAGCGTAATAAACTCGAGCGTTCTATAAAACAATTTTAAACGACGCAATTTTAACTAATAAATAATAAACCCCAATTTTAAACGGGTAGAGAGAACCGAGGCGATTTATTTGGCTGTCGAGGAAAGTGGCGGGTGGGCGATCTCTGTTCCAACACCACTACCAGCAGACTGGCCATTCTGATAAGTGCTGGTCGTGTGGAGACAGCCATATTTCATCATTATGAGCATAATTCCTTATAGGACGCTGGGAGGAGAGTCTTATGAAGGCGTCTATGTTCCCTTAACGTTAACCTAGACAATTATTTATATGAAAATAAGACATTTCGGCCAGTTAGAGTATTTTTATTTTCTCAACGTTTCGACAAAAATCTTTTGTCTTCGTCAGGAGAAGTAAATGGGGGGGAGAAGTCCGACCACACCTCCCTGCGGTCCCCCCTGGACCCTTGGAATATTCGACCAAATTCTGGATCGTTTCCAAGGTGACTAACGTGGCAACGGCACCCATTTTCCAAGATAGTGGATATTGCTGCTGCTGTGATGGAGATGCATGGAGACATCTGAGACTCTTCTTTGGACACGACAACAACAACAAAAGGAGAAGTAAATAAAGCATTTGGCAAGGCGTTAAAAATTATAAAATAGACAATTAACATATTTTTATTGACATGTTGTCAATTCATGCAAAAGTACACAGTCTGTACTATTTTAAAAAAAGATAATATACATTATATACACTATGTACAATGAATATGGCGCCTCTGCCAGCGCTGCAGAGTTTGGTGGAGAATCACCAGCGGGTCTCCAGCGACACCATGTATTTCGCGATCTATGAAGAATACGTTACCCTATCATACTTCAACATCTTAGGTTTCTACAAATTTTTCTTAATTATTATTATCCCTAGTACACACATGGTACAGGCCATGATAATCATGGTGGGTAGTTTTGTCCATGAGTGTACAGATGATAGCAATTTGAAGAGGGTTTCTACAACCTTTGCTTTAATATTATTATCCCTAGTACACACATGGTACAGGCCATGATAATCATGGTGGGTAGTTTTGTCCATGAGTGTACAGATGATAGCAATTTGAAGAGGATTTCTACAACCTTTGCTTTAATATTATTATCCCTAGTACACACATGGTACAGGCCATGATAATCATGGTGGGTAGTTTTGTCCATGAGTGTACAGATGATAGCAATTTGAAGAGGATTTCTACAACCTTTGCTTTAATATTATTATCCCTAGTACACACATGGTATAGGCCATGATAATCATGGTGGGTAGTTTTGTTCATGAGTGTACAGATGATAGCAATTTGAAGAGGATTTCTACAACCTTTGCTTTAATATTATTATCCCTAGTACACACATGATACAGGCCATGATAATCATATTGGGTAGTTTTGTTCATGAGTGCACAGATGATAGCAATTTGAAGAGGGTTTCTACAACCTTTGCTTTAATATTATTATCCCTAGTACACACATGGTACAGGCCATGATAATCATATTGGGTAGTTTTGTTCATGAGTGCACAGATGATAGCAATTTGAAGAGGGTTTCTACAACATTTTCTTAATTATTATTATCCCTAGTACACACATGGTACAGGCCATGATAATCATATTGGGTAGTTTTGTTCATGAGTGTACAGATGATAGCAATTTGAAGAGGGTTTCTACAACCTTTGCTTTAATATTATTATCCCTAGTACACACATGGTACAGGCCATGATAATCATGGTGGGTAGTTAACGACTGAATTTACTCTAAGTACACCCCATGTCTACATATGTAGAAAGCAATTCGAATTTTGCACTTGCAAGCGTTGCCAGAACCCTGTTTAGTTACATGCAGTCACTAGTAGGTTGGGGTCGGTGAAAGGCTGGTCTAAACCGTTGGTTTTCGGCCGCTACGACCCGGGTTCGATTCCCGCATTGGGCACTTTTTACTGATTTAAAAAAAAATGCTCCAATGACCCCCCGATTCTTGCAAAAGTCCAACCCCACTAGCGAGTGCAAGTAACCAAAAGGGGCTCTGACACATTTGTAAGTGCAAAGTCGAACTGCTTTTCACATGTGTAGAAATATGGTGCGCTTACAGTAAAAGCAGTCGTCAACCTCTACCCACCATGATTATCATGGCCTGTACCACGTGTACTAGGGATAGGCAAAAAAAAAAAAACTAGTAGTGTGGTTGGACTTGCAAAAATCGTAGACCATTGAATCATTTTTTTTTTCTTCAGAAAAAAATAAAAAAAGGGCATCTTCTAATCGCGCAAAACTAAAATGCTTACTTTATCCCCCTTGAGATCCCAGTACAATTTCACTTTTGTACTATTTTTCGCTTTATAATAAGTCAAGAAGAAAAAAAAAAAAAACAACGCAGTTAGAGAATTCATATAACAACTACACAATATCATATCGTGATATTCTTACAACGATAAAAAGTTAAAAGAGAATATTGAGACTAAAGCGTCTGATCGCCATAATACAAAGAATAACAACAACAACAAAAGCCATTATTTAGGGCATTCCGCCCCATATAGGATTCGCCGTATTTACACATCAACAAGAGGAGAGGGAAGAGGAAACATTTACAACAAAATAAAGTTTGTCTCACATTCAGTTACCTATTTACAGATAGGTCATCCTCCAGTATCCTTTTCCCATAATACAAAGAATAAATAAGCCCAAATGTATTCTTAATAAAAAGCACAGATATATCATATAAGGTGAAAAAAGGTACAAAAGCGAAATTGCAGTTGGATCAGGTTAGATAAAAAAGAAGCATTTCCTAATCGTGCAACTAAAAGTTGCTGATGGCTTGCGCCATCTGTCGGAATAAATATCAATAGATTTTTAATTTTTCCAGAATTGGTCAAATACCCATTCTTGATTAATTAAGAAAAGCTAATCACGTACGCATTTCGGGGCTATTAGCTCTCGTCAGCATAGTGCAAGCGATGTACCTCAACGACCAAAAAAAAAAAAACTATATGTAAAACCTCAATATCTTTAAAATCAGAAGGAAAAAAAATCTTTAAAAAAGGAGGGAGATAGGGTAGATATCGAAGTTGATAAAACTACCCATCACATTTTCAAACCCTCCTCCTCCCATAAAAAATAGGTTCTGTCAATCAAAAAATCAGGTTTTAACCTTCTTATCAAAATGATCCGACATGAAGTAAGGAAGGGGAAGGTAGGAAAAAGAAGATTAATATCCGTGGAAGATAATTTTGGCTGAAGATATTTTGTTGCCCTCTTATTTCATGACCTTAAAAAATTATGTCATAACCATTACTTGTATCTTATATTACGTGGTGCATGCCCACCAACCTTCCACTTTTAAACCACCACCACCTCTTTTTTTTTTTGCCATCGTTTTATTTTCGGTAACCGGAGAAGCTTTAATGATGATGATGAGGCGAGGTCATCATCAAGGTCATATCATCATATATCTTTTTAGAAAAAAAAAAAAAAAGCTCATCTAACCGCGTGCGCTTATAAATCTTTTAAGTTGAGGTCTATCACCCCATATCTCTTTCCTTGTAAGATATTTCGGGAAGGAAGAATCTTGAAGGAGTCTTTTTACCTTAGTAGGCGAAACCTCTCATAAGCGACCACCTCCTCAAGTGACTAGGATGACATAGGATCGAATCCCGCATTGTGAACACTTTTTAAAAATATACTATTATTAAAGAAAAAAAAATTTCATCAATGAACCGATATTCTTAGGAAAAGTCCCAAACCCACCAGTTGAATGAATTACATTGTACCAAATAATATTCTGCCTCTTGTAAGCCTAAAACTTCGAAATGCTTTCTAAATGTGTAGACCTGTGATGCACTTACGGTAAAAGACAAACACTAACTATCCACTATGATAATCCAACATCCAACAAGCAAGCCAACAAGAGGTGCAAGCATGAAACGATGCCTTTTTTGATTTTAATTCCTCAAGTTTTGTCTATGGGTGTAAATTTTTCTAAGGCAAGAAGGCTCCAACAAACAAGAAGTGAGGGAGGAGTTTAAAACAAACAAGGAAGTTCAAGAGGAGAGCGAGCACCTTTAATCCTTTAGTTGGTTTGGAGCCAATCAATTGGGTCTTGGAACCAATTATTCCGTTTTTTTTTTTCCCTTCCTCTCTTCTTCCGGGTAAACTGGATGTATGTGTGTGAGGAGGGGGGGACAATGTTAGTAGGGGAATCTTTTACCTGTTGGTGACAACTTTTTTATTTACAGCTCCCAACGTATAAAATAATCAACACGAGGAACAACATTCAAGATTGATATGTTCAGTTGAAATTACGGACTTTGAAATTTGGGGGAGAATAATGATCACACAGTATGTGATCACCGCCTTTTCAATTACTTTGCGATTTTTTTTTTTAAATAGAATTTATAAAAGTCGTTTTTTTTTTTTAACGTTATTTGTTGATATTAAATCTGTTGATTACGCCTTATATATTTATACACTCATGGACAAAACTTAAGAAAGTTTCACCTTTTAGCATGTATATCGGGATTGAGACAATAACTCTGGAAGCTATTACAGTGACGCTTATTGACAGACAATAACTCTGAAATATATTTGATACACGGTGACCTTTATTGAAGACAAACGAGATAACCAAGTGTGAACAATATACACAATTTGGCTTTTGTCTGGATTTTCCAAAACCGGTGTAGTGATTCATTCATAATCTCCACCTTTACGTTTTGTAATGGACGTGTTGATAAACAAAATACATTGTTTGAATGTCTATTCAAAGGGAGAGGTGCTTCTTTTGGTATACGAATACCATCCACCGGCAACTTTTAATACATCGCAACAAATATATACTCATAGACAAAAATTAAGTGAAAAGTCTTTGATATCGCCGGTCGTCTGTTTTTTTTTTTTTTTTTTTTTTTAAGCAGACAGAGGCAAAATTTTGTTTACACTTGGTTATCTCGTGTGTCTTCAATAAAGGTCACTTTATATACAGTGGTACCTCGACATACGAGTTTTTCGAGATACGAGCCGACGAGCAAGTGATTTTTTGCTTTGAGTTACGAGCGAAATTCGAGATACGAGTTCGGTTCGGTAGTGTTGAAGATATTAATCTGTGATTTTAAATGGGAATTTTGTATGGGGAAATTTGCTTCGAGATACGAGTAAGGTTGCGGAACGAATTAAACTCGTATGTCGAGGTACCACTGTAAAATATATTTCAGAGTTATTGTCTGAATCTCGATATAAAGTAGAACCTCTCTGTAAAGGACACCTAGTTGTAGATCCAAAGTGTCCTTTAGGGGGAGGTGTCCTCTTACCGGAGAGTTGCTAAATTGTAAAAATGGTGATTTTGGGCGATGAAAACTGTCCTTTATAGAGAGATGTCCTCTAGCGTGAGTGTCCTCTCATAGAGATTCTACTGTACATGCTAAAAGGTACAACTTCCTGAAATTCTGTCCATGAGTGAATAATAAAAGCTGGCGATACTGCTGGAAGGGTTCACTAATGATGAGCCAGGCCCCTTTCTAATATTTTCTTCGGTGCAGTAAGAAGGCGACATTAGGTGAACTTATCGAAAACAACAAAAAAGCAACACTGAAACTTCTTTCATAAAAAAAAAAAAAAAAAAAAAAAGTACACCTATATATCAAACGAGATTTCTTCCGTTGGAGTTTTTTTTTTTTTTTAAGCATTATTATTACTTTCGAAATTATAAAAACACAATCGTAATTTCCTGTTAGTTACAACACAAGAAAACGGGAAAGGTAGTAAAAGTGAAGAAGTCGCAGGTTCTTGGCAAATAACGGTAGTAAAGACACAAACTTTGTCACTTGTGCCTCAGGGCAGGATGACCGACCAACTCCCAACTTTTTTTTTTCAAACGCACCTAGCAATTTTTCTTTATTGCCAAAACTCTTTCTTTGTACGCGCTAAGACTTTTCCTCGACATTCGTCTATAAATAAGGAGATATATATTTGAATTTTAGATCTCTCTAAACACAATGACATAAATTTGCATAGTTCACATAAAAATGTTTTTGAAGAAGTATTGAGCACCAGCCACAAAACATATATATACAGTAGAATTACCTTCCTTTAAAGGACAACACCTAATTGCAGAGCCAAAGTGTCCTTTAGGGAGAAGTGTCCTCTTACCGGAGAGTTACAAAATAGTAAAAAAAAAAAAAGGTAATTTTGCAAATGAAAACTGCCCTTTATAGAGAGGTGTCCTCTAGCGCGAGTGTCCTCTCATGGAGGTTCTACTGTATACATATTCTTATAATTGGAAGCTTTCGAATCTCGTCCTTTCTTAATTAAAATGGGTTGAGGAAGGGAAACCAACACCCCGAAAGCTTCCAATGAACCAAGTAGTTTTCCTAGGCATTTACCTAACGCGCTCACGTCTAAATTTTGAGAGCCCCTAAAGGCTGAATGTGTTGAATAAATCCCTATATAAAAAAGAAGCATTGAAATAAATTATACTTTTAGGTTTATTTGTCACTAAATTACTTCAATCTATCTCAGAATTCAATCTTTCTTACGAGAGAAAACTAGCTTGTAACCAAATGGAAACTCCCAAAATACTGTTTACGATGTGGATCAGTGATACTGGTTCTCCAGGTTTTAGGAAACTAAGAAATCCACCTTTGCCGGTCCCAAGCCCGGATGAAAAAGGAGGAGGGGGAGCAGTAACAAGCTCACTAAAAAAACCTGGGCCCGGCTGATAGTACCCTGTAAGGACTCCAGGAAAACGGATGAACAGCGTTTGTACTCCATGTTAGGAGAGGATGTACATGGCGTGTTCCTCATGTCAGATACGGCCATTTCTTGTGGAGCTAAGTCGGCCTGCCACTGAGTAGGGCTTCCAGTCTTAATGACAGATGCATTCTACTTCACCCAGTCATCATTGATGGTTGTCAAAATAAAGAAGAAGAAACTCAAAAGTCTTTATTTCAAATTACATTTTCAATCATAATTCTAAATCTCATTATTACAATCTACAAACTACTTAATTCATTCCTCTTTATGTCAAATGGAAGCTCGTATAACAAAAGATGAAACCAGTTCGAACACGCCGCACCCAGGCGTAAAAAAATGAAAAAAAAAAAACGGAGATGAAAGTAGAAGGTAAAAAAAAAAGGAAATCTAAAAAGGGTTGACTCATTAGAGGACTGAGTCAATATATTGATTTCGACTAATAAGGTGTTAAAAAAAAGGTTTTTTTTTTCTTCTTCTTTTTCACGGCGGGTGTATGCCTATCGGGAGAATGTATAAAGGAATTAATCTTTTATTTAAAGAAGAAAAAAGTTTATTTGATATTTGTGAGATCCTCTCTCTATAGAATGTTGATTCTCGATTTAAGACCCGATTTTTTTTTTTTTGCGGTGTCCCATAACATTATTTTAGCAATAAAAACTGATTTAAAAAAATAACCATTATCGTTTTCAAGACGAAATCCTATTGTGAAATCAATATTTTAATAAATACCAAATTCCAAATATTGTCCTTATTATTATTAACTGTTGTGAAGAGATTCAGGACATCAGGGAACCATATCTGCGAGGGCCACAGCACTGACCAGGGGTCAAAATTGATATATTGTAAATATTTCTGACTATTCCTTACACTTTTTAGAGAAAAACTTGTAGCCTTTTTGAAAAATAAAGTTATTATTATTATCTCTAAAAGTATATACTTGGTATTGTAGCAAAATTTTAAAAAATAGACAATAGTGGGGTAGATCTTAGAATATTCATTGAGAACAACAACGACAAAAATCTTTACTAAGACATTTTGGTCTTATACAGATTCTCCGAGAGTAGAAGAGGGTATATACAGAAATAACAGTAATAGTAACAGTAATCAGCAATGTTATTTACAATGTATCAAATGGGGTGAAAGAAGAAAGAAAGGGCTTAGCATAAACTTATGTATGCAAGCGCAATCGTGTGAACAAGCAGTTACTTTTCTTATAAAAAATACAATAATTAGTAGTATTGAGAGAAATTTGATTATAAAGCATCTACATTGTATATTCATTGAAGACACCAGATCAAGAGGACGTTCTACATTTGTAGACCAAGAGAAGACAGAATCCAAGAAGTCTTATTACTAATTGGAAAAAAACCTGATTGAAAAGGTACCTCAATATTAGAACTATTTCATCTGAAATTTAAAAAAAAATGCAAAGAAAACAATTAAAAATGGACTTACGAAGAAGAAACAAACGACATGGGGTACGGAAAAAGGATAATATTGACAGAAATTTAGATTAGTAAAAGTGAAAAAAGGAATATATACAGCACAATGTATTATACAATAATTATAAAGCATCTATATAGTATATTCATTGAAGACACCAGATCAAGAGGACGTTCTACATTTGTAGACCAAGAGAAGACAGAATCCAAGAAGTCTTATTACCAATTGGAAAAAAAACCTGAATGAAAAGGTACCTCAATATTAGAGAACTATTTCTTCTGAAATAAAAAAATAAAAAAAAATCCAAAGAAAACAATTAAAATGGCCTACGAAGACGAAACAAACTACATGGGGTACGAAAAAAGGATAATATTGACAGAAATTTAGATTAGTAAAAGTGAAAAAAGGAATATATAACGATGTATTATACAATAATTATAAAGCATCTATATACTATATTCTTTGAAGACACCAGATCAAGGGGAAGTTCTACATTTGTAGACCAAGTGAAGTCAGAATCCAAGAAGTCTTACTACCAATTGGAAAGAACTTAATTGAATAAATACCTCAATATTATAGAACTATTTCATCTGAAATAAAAAAAAATCCAAAGAAAACAATTTAAAATGGCCTACGAAGAAGAAACAAACTACATGGGGTACGGAAAAAGGATAATATTGACAGAAATTTAGATTAGTAAAAGTGAAAAAAGGAATATATAACGATGTATTATACAATAATTATAAAGCATCTATATAGTATATTCATTGAAGACACCAGATCAAGAGGACGTTCTACATTTGTAGACCAAGAGAAGACAGAATTCAAGAAGTATTACCACCAATTGGAAAGAACCTGATTTATTAAAAAGGTATCGCATTATTAGATAACTATTTGCACCTGAAATTAAAAAAAAAATCCAAAGAAAACAATTAAAAATGGACTTACGAAAGAGAAACAAACGACATGGGGTACGGGAAAAGGACAAAGTACCTCTCAACCCGGAAAGAATCAACTAAAAAAGAAAAAAAAAAAACAAAAAGAATGGCCTTCACACATCAATGATAGGAGGTGATTCATCAACATTAAGAGACGCTTCCAGCTAAACAAGGCTAAACATGACAACTCAAAGGAGAACCTACCAAAAGAAACAAGTAAAGAAAAAAAAAGGGGCAATATAAAGAAGAAAAGAATCGTCTGGGTGTAAAACTATGGAACAGAAAAAACAACAACAAAAAAAATCGCCAACTCTTATTTTCACATCAAAATTTCAAACATTCACATCGAATTTAGTATATTTATAACCGGAGAAAAGGATAATGGAAAGAAGAACCCATATTTGCATATACTGATGTAAAATTTCGTCTGGCATGTTTTTTTAATCAAAAGGAATTTTCGAGAAGGTGCAGCCACTGATGAGCCAGAATCACTCAATATCTATTTCCCTTCCATATATATATATATATATTTTTAATAGGCAAATTAGAAATGCGTGTAAATATGTACATTTTTCCTGTAAATGTGGTTCTTGGAGCTCTTAAGAATCCTTTTGGATTGTAAGGGGAACGTTAATAAAAGATAATCATCTTCGAATTAGGAATAAACCAAATTAACATGATTAAAGGAAATACTTATGTCTTGAATATCTCGGATAACAATAGTTAAAGATACGTAAAACTCTGGGGAAAAAACAAATAGTACAGGGAGACATGATAAGAGAAACAAAGATATAAGACTTAGGAAAAGATGGACGGATCAAATTATATATATTAAAGGACAAAATCTAAGCAAGTTGTACCTTTTAGTATATATATCGGTATTCAGACAATAACTCTGAAAGATATTACAGTGACCTTTATTGAAGATACACGAGATAACCAAGTGTGAACAAAATTGTGTCTCTCCCCTTAAAAAAAAAAAAGCAGAAGACCGGCGACATAAAATACTTTCCACTTCTTTTAAGTTTTATTCATGAGTGTAAGTTAAAAAAAAAAACTCTACTGAAACGACAAATATACCCGTATATTGAAACATTGATTTAACCTGTTCTCTGATATTTGGACAACCCATTTTCTTGATAAATCAACGAAAGCCATTCACGAACGCGTTTAGGGCTGTTGGCCGCCCTTGTCATGTTAGTGGCCAGGATATCCCTAATTTCTCTTTAATATCAACACCTGACCCTTTTTTTTATTATATATTTTTTCACATATATAACTATATACAATGAATATGTACATTAAAAAAAAAAAGTCGGTGGACGAGTGGGTAACACCCTCGATTCCCGACAGTCATGAACCGGGATTGAATCCCGCGTTAAAATTTTGTTTAATATGTGAATAACCTTCACATATTATTCACTCTTTCAATTATCATGAACTAGATTGCTCCTGTTGAGCGGTACCTATTAATGTGATTTTGAACCGGAATATGTACATTAAAAAAAAGTCGGTGGACGAGTGGGTAACACCCTCGAATCCCGACAGTCATGAACCGGGATTTAATCCCGCGTTAACATTGTGTTTAATATGTGAATAACCTTCACATATTATTCACTTTTTCAATTATCATGAACTAGGTTGCTCTTGTTGAGCGGTACCACCTATTAATGTGATTTTGAACCGGAATATGTACATGGTGTCTCTGCCAACTATATAGAGAAACAACCAAAGAATGATATCGAGGGGAGACAGGTAGAAAAACGATGTTTGTATAGGTGAAGAAGAGTAAGTGGGAATGAAGGAACTAGTCCAAGTTGGAATAACTACTACTGGGAGAGGAAGGACTTTCTGTGGAATATTTCTGGAGTGGGGGTCCGTCGTTTCCGGTTTTATAATGGACTTCCGGATTTTCGCAACTCTCTCTCTCTCTCTCTGGATGAGAAGTGACACGCCGATAAAACGATGGTACAAACAATGTTCAAAATATTGTCTTAATCCTTGTAGTGGTTATTGTTCTCTCTGTTATTGTAAGGCCGAATCCAAACGTTTATTTTACTAATTTGACTACAGTTGGGCACTTACACCTGCAGAAGAAACAGAAAGGTCCGAAAGCTTGCATAGACTCCCACCCGTAGAAGAACAAAAATGTTCGAAAGCTGGTACATATTTATTATATGCGTAAAATAACAAAATGTCCGAAAGCTTGTGAAGATTTACACCTGTATAACAGAAATTCCGTCCGAAATTCACACTTGTAGAAGAACAGAAATGTCACACAGAAGTTTGAGCAGATTTCTCACCTGTAAAAGAACAGAAATGTCCGAAAGCCTGTATAGATTCATAGCTATAAAAGAATAGAAATGTCCAAGAGCTTGTATAGATTCACACCTGTAGAAGAACAGAAATGTCCGAAAGCCTGTATAGATTCATAGCTATAAAAGAATAGAAATGTCCAAGAGCTTGTATAGATTCACACCTGTAAAAGAACAGAAATGTCCGAAAGCCTGTATAGATTCATAGCTATAAAAGAATAGAAATGTCCAAGAGCTTGTATAGATTCACACCTGTAGAAGAACAGAAATGTCCGAAAGCCTGTATAGATTCATAGCTATAAAAGAATAGAAATGTCCAAGAGCTTGTATAGATTCACACCTGTAAAAGAACAGAAATGTCCGAAAGCCTGTATAGATTCATAGCTATAAAAGAATAGAAATGTCCAAGAGCTTGTATAGATTCACACCTGTAGAAGAACAGAAATGTCCGAAAGCCTGTATAGATTCATAGCTATAAAAGAATAGAAATGTCCAAGAGCTTGTATAGATTCACACCTGTAAAAGAACAGAAATGTCCGAAAGCCTGTATAGATTCATAGCTATAAAAGAATAGAAATGTCCAAGAGCTTGTATAGATTCACACCTGTAAAAGAACAGAAATGTCCGAAAGCCTGTATAGATTCATAGCTATAAAAGAATAGAAATGTCCAAGAGCTTGTATAGATTCACACCTGTAGAAGAACAGAAATGTCCGAAAGCCTGTATAGATTCATAGCTATAAAAGAATAGAAATGTCCAAGAGCTTGTGCATAATCACACCTGTAGAAGAACAGAAATGTCCAAGAGCTTGTGCATAATCACACCTGTAGAAGAACAGAAATGTCCGAAAGCCTGTATAGATTCATAGCTATAAAAGAATAGAAATGTCCAAGAGCTTGTATAGATTCACACCTGTAGAAGAACAGAAATGTCCGAAAGCCTGTATAGATTCATAGCTATAAAAGAATAGAAATGTCCAAGAGCTTGTATAGATTCACACCTGTAGAAGAACAGAAATGTCCGAAAGCCTGTATAGATTCATAGCTATAAAAGAATAGAAATGTCCAAGAGCTTGTATAGATTCACACCTGTAAAAGAACAGAAATGTCCGAAAGCATGTATAGATTCATAGCTATAAAAGAACAGAAATGTCCAAGAGCTTGTGCATAATCACACCTGTAGAAGAACAGAAATGTCACACAAGTTTGTATAGATTCCCACCCGTAGAAAAACATAAATATCCGAAAGCCTGTATAGATTCACGCTGCAGAAGAACAGAAATTTCCGAAAGCTTGTACAGAGAGATTCACATCCTGTAGAATCACAGATAGTCCGCGCGCGAAAGCTGGTACAGATTTACACTGGTAGAAGAACAGAAATGTCCGAAAGCCTGTATAGATTCATAGCTATACAATAACAAATACAGATTCCCACCCGTAGAAAAACAGAAATGTCCGAAATCTTTTACAGATATATTGTTATTATATAAAATAATAGGATTTAAAAGCGCGAATGTTTCTTTTATACACAAAACGAACTTTTACTGTCCTTACTGCGATGAAAAAATATATTGGGAGGGCTTGGCTCATCAGTGGTGAACCCTCCCAGCGATTTCGCCAATTTAATCCCCCAGACCGCTTCTCAGAGCTCTAATACTGAATAGAAGTTAGTAGTTACTGAATAGTAGAAGTTCGTTTTATGTATAAAAGAAACATTCGCGCTTTTAAATCCTAATATTTTATATGTATAGATGGCGCGTTATTGCTTTGTGTTAATATTGGTATTATAGAAACCGAAACCAATTACCATTAAACCAACATAAACCAAATTTACCATTAAACCAACATAACTAAACCAAAACTATTTTAAAAAACTCAAGATACCAAATAAAACTACCTCCCTATAGCAATTCTCCAATCTGAACCAAGAAGAATAAAACAGCCAGCAAGAACTCTACCAATAAAGCAACATAAATAAACCAAAACCATTCCAAAATTGAAGATCCCAAATAAACCTATCTTCTTATAGCAATTCTCCAATCTCAACCAAAAGACACCGTAAAAAGAAAAACAAAACTAAAAAAATAAAACTATTTAAATCCAAACTAAAAGAAAACCAAAGCATTTCACGGGGTGGATAGAAACCAGAGGGGAAGAGAAAAATTTATATTTTTTTGTTCCATTCATTTAACCCTGAGGAATCATTAATCTTGACCACAGACAAGAGTGGTTTTCCATCTCATTTCCTTGTAGTGGATGGAGTAGTGCCTACGGTGTCGAGAATACGGAAGAGAGAGATTGAGATTGAAACTGATTTATTAATCGTTCATATAATATTATATAGTGTCAAATTTGAAGTTACAGAAAAAAAATTCTATATACAGTTACGAGCGTCATGGCCTCTGTCACGGTTTGCTTTTTTTTTTTGGAATGGCGCCCCCCTATTGGTCGGCTACGATCACGCCACCTTTGCCCCCCCTCCCCCCCCCCCCCCCCCCCCCCCCCCCCCCATCATGCCCCCATCAAAAAAGAAACATTCGTGCTTTTAAATCCTTTCATTTTATATGTATAGATGGCGCGTTATTGCTTTGTGTTAATTAATGGGAGGGTCTGGCTCATCAGTGGTAAACCCTCCCAGCGGTTTCGCCAGTTTAATCTACCATACCGCTATTATATTGTTTCGAATTTTCATAACAGATGGCGCGCTAGTACATCATAATATAATACAATTACTTTATATATAATACAAAGATATTATACATAACGGCGAATAATATTGGTATTTCATTTTTTTTTGCAAGTGTTTACGAACTTTTAGGAGAACCTTGTAAAAGGGAGAGATACCTCTTAACGTACAATAAACTTTTATTCCAATACTTTCTCAACTTCAATAACAATTTTTAAAAAAGTTTTTAAAAGGGAAGAACAATTTTACAAAATTAACAAAAAGAGCTTGAAATATACGAGATTCATGTCATTAACCAATCAATAAAACAACAACAACAAACACCACATTTCGTTTTTTTTTACCAAAATTCCTAAAAAAGGGGCAATTTTAAAGCATATTAGACACTTTTTTCTGAAAAAATAAAAAATAAAAAGAAATTCTTTAATGGCCCCCGATTTTTGTAGAAGTTTAACCACACCAATGAGTACAAGTAACCTTAAACTGAGTTCTTAGCACACTTGAAAGTACGAACGTCTAACTGCTTGCTACACGTGTAAACATGTGGCGTACTTACAGTAAAAGCCGTCCTTAACTACACATCATTATTATCATGGACACGTGTACTTGGGATATATATACCGTCGCTGTAATACTTTGTACTAAATATTTCTGATCTTCTTGCATTCTCCACAAGCCTCAAAATTTCCCTTCAATAGTTACCTTAGGTTATAGCGAATGACAACAACAACAACAAAAACCTTTATTAAGACACTATTGTCTTACAAGGGGATTCCCCTGAAGGTTATATATGTACATGAGTAAGGAGGAAAAGCAATCCAGAGGAGAGGGGGAGCAATCAGCCGTTGTCTGTGGAGTTGAGCACCTCTTCTCTCATTTTATCAATCGCCTTGAAAAATTTAAAATATTTATAAACAAATGCTTTATCCAGCAGGAGAGCATTAAAGATTTTATATACATGTTGTTCATTGTAGTGAGCCAGCTCCGAAATTTCGCGAATTTCCAGTCTCTTTTCATGTAGGGGTTATAGCGAATGATGAGACGCCTTTAAAAAAAAAAAGACTTTTTATAAATATAACAATTTTCTAGTGTTCTAACTGCGGTGGGAAAATATTAGGAAGGATCTAAGCTCATCAGTAGTAAACTCCCAGCAGTTTCATCAAGTTTAATCTACATTTCACATCACTCGGCATTTGATACATAATTCGTCCTACATTTCTGTCAATCTCAAACAGATCCTTTCCAAGAATGATATAATAGTTGTTTATATAACCCAACAGCATGTTTCTTGGAGTCAGATGTCGCTAACTATACCCGGAGAATTATATATAAAATCCAAACAAACATCGACCAAAAACTTTCAAATAATGTCATATAGACCAAAAACCTGGCAAGATTCATCCATCCATGGCAAGTTCGAACTGTCAACATTGGAAAGAATATCTTGTGAACACCATCTTCTTTCTCGACTGACCAGCCAGACTTCCAGCTTACAAGAGATTCCAGACGGCTCTTTGAACTGCCCTCTTTCAGTCGCTTTGTTAAGGAATAAACCAGTCCATGTTAAGGCTCACCATGGCTACTTACGTGGAATTCTTAAAAGGCAAGGCAAGCCCAGGTGGTTGGCGATCTATGGCTAAGCTCCATGTTCTCGATCCGTCCGTTCGTCCTAATACTTCGATGTAAGTACAGTAGAACCTCCCTGTAAAGGACAACTCCTAATTGCAGAGCCAAAGTGTCCTTTTGGGAGAGGTGTCCTCTTACCAGAGAGTTGCTACAGTAGAACCTCCCTGTAATGGTCAACACCTAATTGCAGAGCCAAAGTGTCCTTTAGGGAGAGGTGTCCTCTTACCAGAGAGTTGCTAAAGTAGAACCTCCCTGTAAAGGACAACACATAATTGCAGAGCCAAAGTGTCCTTTTGGGAGAGGTGTCCTCTTACCAGAGAGTTGCTACCGTAGAACCTCCCTGTAAAGGTCAGCACCTAATTGCAGAGCCAAAGTGTCCTTTTGGGAGAGTTGTCCTCTTACCGGAGAGTTTCTTAATAGTAAAAATGGTAATTTTGCAAATGTAAAACTGTCCTTTGTAGAGAGGTGTCTTCTAGCGTGAGTGTCCTCTCACGGAGGTTCTACTGTATTCACTTTATGCAACTTTGGCATACTATTATTTGTATTACTCCACGATAGCTTGCTTTATCCCCATTGGTTTACAGTGTGAATATACACACACTTATGGACATAATTTAAGGAAGTTGTCCCTTTTAGCATGTATATCGGGATTCAGTCAACAACTCTGAAAATATATTTGATACACAGTGACCTTTATTGAATACACATGAAATAACCAAGTGTAAACAAAATTGTTGCTGTCTCCTTCAAAAAAAAAAAAAAGAAGACAGGCGGACATAAAAGACTTTCCACTTCCCTAAGTTTTATCCATGAGTGCATATATAATCTGCCTCTATGCCTTCAAAACAATTAAGAATTATTTTGGTGCGATGGCTCTTCCGTATTGTATTGGTTTCTGTATTGTGATGGTAATTACAGAAAAAAAAAAACGTTAATAAAATAAAACACAATCAGAATTCTTAAAAAAAAAATAAAGATAATTTGCCTTTGTGTATGTATGTTGGAACGAACGGGGGAAGCGGTAAAAAAAACAAGGGGGTGGTGGAATCCTATGAGTGCGTGGGGTTCGTGCAAGGCATGCTAGGATAGCAAGATGGCGATTTCGATAAAAGCAGAGGGCCTAGAGATTGTATCCGTGATCCAAAGATATATCCTATAGCGATACGTATATAGAATGCGGTAAGGTACAAATTGTAAAATTATAACTTAGAGACAGGCCTCAGATTGTATCACAAACTTCTGTTGGAAGGGAGGTTGAATACCACTTTGGGATCTCAACCAAACCATGATACCTTTCCCGCCTTCGAATCTCTCATACACGATTTCTTCTTCCGCTTCTAACACCCAGATAAGATTACCATCAAAAAAAGGAGATGAGCCAATAGTGATATATTGTTCGACAATCTAAAAGAAAAAAAATAATAATAATTTTTGCAGAAGAAACAAATCCCTTTACCTTGATATATATTGGATTGAAACAGAAGATAATTTAAGAATTATTATGCAGACGATTCCTTAATTTAAGATCGAGCGTCGGTGTTACGTTCCAAAAAAAAAAAAAAAACACGACGCAAATTGAAACGACGCAAAGTGAAAATATGTGAAGGCGCAATCAAAAACAAAGGTGTTGCCATATTTTAGGAAAAAAAATTAAAGACTCGAATCCAAAACAACGCAGCTTCGAAAATCTAACGACGCACAGTGAAAATCAGTAAAAATTAAGCAGCGACGCAACTTCGAAAAAAACGCAAAACGAAACGACGCAAAGCGAGGTATTGGTATATATTTCACTATTAATATTAAATGTAATTATATTTTATATATATATATATTTTATTTTCAGAGACTCCGTGGTAAATCCATGTATAAGAAATTTATTTTCCTCCAATTTACCCAGACTAATCTATTAATTAGCTTGATTGTCTTAATAAAGTTTTCCTGTATATAAATTTCATTATTATCATTAAATGTGATTAAATTTAAAAATTATAATAACAATGCTTATTACTGGTATTATTAGTGTCCCCCCCTACGTGTATCCTATATTTCTACTCAGAGAATCTGTATAAGACTAAAAGATCTTAATAAAGCTTTTTGTTGTATATTTCTCGTATATAACTTTGTTAATTCGGATTTCTTCATTTTTTCCCTTCACTTTATTTCCTTTTCTATATCTCTCAAGGGAGAATCTGCATAGAAGATTAAAGAGCTCAATAAAGTTATTGAGATTAGTTGATATATTAAACATGGTTATAGATTTTAAAAAAAACTGTAAAATAATAATAATAAATGGAAGTGTTTTTTTTTCATTGAATGTGAGTGTGATTTCAAAGTACGTTTGCAAATTTATCCATCGATTTTTATATATGAGTTTTGTCTTCGTAAAGACGAAGGCGACAAAGGACTGCTTGACCGATGTCGGATGGGCTGAATGGGGCAAGGCCGTAATTTAGCTCCGTAAAGAGCTAAAAATATATATTATATAATCCAAAATGCAAATATTTTATTTTTTATAAAACATGTATTTTATTTTCATTCATTGACTATAGATTTGGAACATAGCACTTTGAATATTGTTGTAAATATGTATAGTTGAAGCTACTCATTTTTTTTTAAATTCACGAATATAGGATTCATTTTATAAATTCTATATTACTGTGAAAAATAATTTTACATGTAATTTACTTCAAGTAATTCAAAATAAAAACTACTTGATGTGTGTGTGAGTAAATAATTTATTTCCTATTTTTCACGACTGCACCTCCAAATTCTATCTTTTTCAACAACAACAACAACAAAATAATTCATAACATAAATATATTGAAGCAAAGTATTTATTATATACTGATTATTGCGATATTTATACTACAGTTAAACCTGTCTCTTGGGACTCACCAAAATAGGATGCTATAGAGAGGGGGTGCTATAGACAGGTCACTTTTAATGTAAATCGCATCGTACTACATATTTAAAATTGGGCGCTATAGACAATTGGCAATTAGAATAATTTAATTGACATCTCTTGTCAATACATGCGAAGTACACAGTTTGCACTATTTAAAAAAAGATAATATACATTATATACACTATGTACAATGAATATGGCGCCTCTGCCACCGCTGCAGAGTTTGGTGGAATCGCCAGTAGGTCTCCAGCGACACCACGTATTTCGTGATCTACGAAGAATACGTAGATCGCGTACTTCGCCGCTGAGGAGATGGTGATGGCGTGGTCCTCGAGACCAACTGGACTGGGCGCTATAGAGAGGAAGGCGCTATTTAGAGGTGGCGCTATAGACAGGTTTAACTGTATTTATATTTTGCTACTCTGGAAACTTACCTTATTGCTTGTATCTTATAAACGTTGACTTTATACTTGCCTTAAATAAATTGCTGTGTCATCCTGAAGTTTCTCTTTCTTATTTTTTTTTCTGTTAAAATATTATTATGACCGAAAGCAACCTCACCCGGATTTTACCTATGAATTTATATATATTTAACATATTAACATATAAGTTGACTCTTGTAACAAAAGGTACTTCTTTTGTGTGAGATATACATCATATATTATCTATAAATCTTTGAATATAAACATAAGTTATCTCTTGTAGCAAAGGTGTCTCTTTTGTATAGTATATATATATAGATAGATAAAATCCGGGTGAGATTGCATTCGGTCATCCTCACGTCACAGGTGAGTCAGTCTGAGCTAAACATGGAGCTATGCAACAACTGCGCCGCCGTTTGTTACCTGTTCGATGTTTACATCAACACCGCCGAACTTGGGGGAAAAACAACAACCTACAGTGAAGTAATAACTACTGTATACCATGAAATACGATAGCGTGAAGTGAAATTGTGGTATTGAGGAACAAACCTCAAGACATCTACTGATCGATTGCCCAGCATTTCAAGATTATAGAATGAAGGAATGAACTAGTTGTTTGTGAACTTAACGATTTGATTTCCGATAAAAAAAAATCATATTTAAAGTTCAATTCACATTTTGTAAATACATTCTAAACTTTCTACAAAATCTGGATCTCTAATGTTTTCATGCGTTGAATAATGTAAATAACTTATGTAAATAAACTTTTCTCCTTGTTTGGCGCAAGTATCCCTTGCGGGATATAGCGCTTTGGAAATAAAATAATTGGAATTGTGAAAGAATAAAACTAAGTCTTTATTAAAACGTATAGCTGTCGAACCAAAGGCTCGTTCCACGGACCTAGAAGTAAAACGAGAGACTACAAATAAAGTGATAAATTTAAGCTATTTTTGACTATTCTTTAATAATAAAATAATTTCCTACTGCCCTTATACTGTAATGATAAAATAATAGGAGGGCTTGGCTCATCAGTAGTAACCCTCCCAGCGGTTTCGCCCCAGTTTAATCGACTAATCAACCAAAACCCTCCCATTAATTTTATCATTGAAGTTTGGGAACAGTAGAAAATGGTATCATTTCAAAAAGAATCATACGCGACAAAAATAGTTTAAATTTCTAATAACAGATGGCGCGATATTACATAATATACACTGCTTCCATATTTGCATATGCAGTAGAATCTCCCGTGAGAGAGACCACAGCACCTAAAAATCTGGCTGACACCCGGTCTCTCCTGAAAGTATTCTCTCATCATATTTCGGTTGAAAAAGACTTCTCAGAACTTTTCCTGACATGACAGAGTTTCTGATAAGAGACCATCACCTTCAGAAGAGAACAAATTTAGCATTAAAGTCCCATATAATTTACTTATTTGCATTTTGTCTTGTTACTTTGTAACTCGGATTATAATCACAGAATTGTACACTCATCATTTAACCAACCCCCGATATTGTTTTTCACCTAATTTATTTATTAGAATATTGTAGCAAAGTATTTATTATTTTATTAACAGAGTATCATTTTTATATTTTACTACTATGTAAACTTCCCTTATTGCTTATCTTTTGTTTATCATTCATAGTTTATTCTTGCCTTAAATAAATTGCTGTGTCATACCGATTTTTTTTTTTTTTTGTCTTTCCTAATGTTCCACGTGGCAATATCATTATTATTGATATTATACTAAGGATCCTTATATATCACGCTTCTAATCTGTATTTACAAATAGTATATTTGTCATTTAAATTACGATATATTTGATCATAAGTACACTTTTCTTCTCTGCGGTCCCCCCTTGGAATATTCGAACAAATTCTTGTTCGTTTCCAAGGTGACTAACGTGGCAACGGCACCTATTTTCCAATGAAGAGCAAAACCGAACCTAGAGCAGCAGCTTTACACACCCAAGATAGTGGACATTGCTGCTGCTGTGATAGAGATGCATGGAGACATCTGAGGCTCTTCATTGGACACAACAACAACAGAAAATTGACATGGACCCAGAACAGCAACTTTACACACCCAAGATAGAGGACATTGCTACTGCTGTGATAGAGATGCATGGAGATATCTGAGACTATATTGGGCACGACAACAACAGAAAATTGACATGGACCTAGAACAGAAACTTTACACACCCAAGATAGTGGGCATTGCTGCTGCTGTGATAGAGATGCATGGAGACATCTGAGGCTCTACATTGGACACGACAACAACAGAAAATTGACATGGACCCAGAACAGCAACTTTACACACCCAAGATAAAGGACATTGCTACTGCTGTGATAGAGATGCATGGAGACATCTCTTCATTGGACATGACAACAACAACAACAGGTACACTTTAGAGATAACGGCAATTCCAAAAAAAAAAAAGCTTTGTCGGTCAAAAGTGAAAGTAGAAAACATGACGGTTGACCTAAAGAAATTCGCATACACACATTTATTCGTTGCTTCTGAGAGGTTATTGCCACAGATGTATACGCAAACTTTCGGCTTTGGAGTCAAGATACCATTAAAACGTACCGATATGCAACACTAGTTAATTTTTTTTTTTAGTCAACAATCATATATATATAGATGGTTGTAATATGAAGAGAATTTCTATTTCGATATTTTCTATTATTATCCCTAATACACGTGGTACAGGTTATGATTATCATGGGAGGTAGAAGTTGTCAACTGTTTTTACTCTTAAGTGCACCACATATCTACACATGTGAAAAATGCAGTTCGACTTTTGCACTTACAAATGTGCTAGAGTACCGTTTGATTATTTGCACTCGCTGGAGGAGTTGAAATTTCGCGAGAATCGGCGGTCATTGGAGCTTTTTTTTTTTTTTTTTTGTAAAAAAGTGCCAATAGCGGGATTCGATCCGGGGTCGTAGCGGTCGAATACCAACAGTTAAGACACTCGTCTACTAACTCTCTTTATTTTGATGCTTTCTATCAAAGGCAGTAAGATGTCTTACCAGAGTATTCTAAAGGCTTAAAATCCATCTTGCTATAAAGAGGAAATCTATACTCTGGCCATTTGAAATCCAATCTGCTATCACATTCAACTTGATCGGATTACATATAGGTAGATATGGTATCTAGTTCATTCGCCAGCTGATTGGTTCTCTAGTGTCATGTGACCTTAATCAGCCAATCTGGGTTAGGTTCATATGCAATTTAGTAGAGCAAAGTCTTTTTAGTTTTATCTCAGTGGTAGCATCTAGTAGTGAAATATTGTATTAAATATAAGATTACGCGGTTATCTCAATTTTTTTTTTTTGTTGCTGACACAAAATATTTACAATAGAATCTCCTCCCTTTGCGGATAATACTCGCGCTAGCGGACACCTCTAAACAACGGACAGTTTTAACCAACAAAATTGTCCTCCCATTGAAAATACGTTCGCATTATCGGACACCTAACAACGGATACTTTTCCAATGTATCATTTATTGATTTTACTTATAAAAGACATTCCTGTTAGCGGACAAACTAGAAAAAAAAATCCTATTTGAACATAGAATATATCATTAAAAAAAAATACAATTAATTTTCAATGTTTAATGGTACAGTTAAACCTATCTATAGGACGCCCTCTTGGGACTCACCAAAATAGGGTGCTATAGAGAGGCCACTTTTAATGTAAATCGCATCGTACTACGTATTTAAAATCGGGGGCTATAGAGAGGGCGGCGCTATTTAGAGGGAGCGCTATAGACAGGTTTAACTGTTTTTAGATATTTTTTCATATTTTGTAGCGTTCTCACGCAATTCTGGCTTTAACTACCCGTTTCATGATTTTTCAGGATGCCATAATGACCTTTTTTTTTTTTGGTCGTTGAGGTACAGCTTGCACCACACTGATGTGGGCCAACAGCCCGAAACGCGTCCGTGGTTAGCTTTTCTTGGTTAATCAAGAATGGGTATTTGGCCAATTCTGGAATAATTAAAAATCAACGAGAATAGTTGATATTTATTCCGATAGATGGCGCAAGCCATCAGCAACTTTCAGTTGCACGATAAGTAGATGCCTTTTTTCTTAATGTATTTAGATAGTTTACTATAGCCATTTACTGAGTGTTAAATAAGGAGATATAATACGTTATAATAATAAATAAATATCTTCATTTAGATTTCTTTTTTTAACATATAAAAAATGGTAACTCTCCAGTAAGATAGGACACCTCTCCCTAAAGGAGAATTTGGCTTTCTGCAACTATAGGTGTTGTCCTTTACAGGGAGGTAAGTTCTACTGTATTGTCATTCTTTCTGTTGTTGTTTCTTATCCCCTTGTACAAAGATTACACAAATTCCATGCTTCTTGTGCTGTATTATAGCTATTTTGTGATGTAGTCGTGATCATCCTGGGGGAGACATTAATAGCTTACCAACAGTTGATACAGACATCGTGATGTATGTATAATGCCACGCTTCCCACCTAGATGTCCCAGAATGTCATCTCTGAAAATCTCTGTTCTTTATTATTGCTCTGTGCTCTATTAAATAGTTTACTATTATCAAATGTGTAAACAAGATATAGCAGATAAGAAGAAAATAATTTTCTAAGAATTCTATAAGAATATATTTTTTTTACTTGATAAAATGATAAAGCCCAATTTAGATTATAGCTACAAGAAAATAAGACCTAACCCAAATAAATTAATAATGTGTGACATCTCGGTAACAGTATTGTTACCAAAACGTCACACACTATTAATTTATTTGAATTAGGTCTTATTTTCTTGTATTTACTTGATAATAGATAAGGCACAATTTGGATTATAGATTATAAAACAAGGTAATAAGACCAAATCCAAATAAATAAATAGTGTGTGACATTTCGGTAACAGCGTTGTTACCAAAACGTCACACACTTTTAATTTATTTGAATTAGGTCTTATTTTCTTGTAATTACTTGATAATAATAACTATTTAAAAGTTTGTAGAACGACATTTGAAAATTATCCCGCATGTGTTTCTTTTAAACGAAAAATCGAACTTTATTTTAAGGAGAAATAACGATTATTTCTAACCTTAGGAATGAAGGAGGAAAGGATGAATTGTGAAGAGTAATGATAGATGGAAAAATAAAGTGTTTCGTTTAAAAGAAACACATGCGGGATAATTTTCAAATGTCGTTCTACAATCATAAGCTGCATTATATGGTATTATTTAAAAGTTTTCTGCGATATTTTTTTCTCATTCAGTACATTTGTCTGATGATGATAACAACACTGTTACTGAAACCTTACACACTATTTATTTTGATTCTGTCTTATTACCTTATATTTTAAATCTAAATTGTACCTTATCATTCCCAACACATTTTTTAGAGTTTATGATAAAGCACAATTTGGATTATAGATTATAATACAAGAAAATAAGACCTAATCCAAATAATTTATTAGTGTGTGATGTTTCAGCAACAACATTGTCACCATCATCAGACAAAAGAATAAATGACTAATGACTCTCATTTATTCTTTTGTCTGATGATGGTGACAATGTTGTTGCAGAAATGTCACAGACTAATAAATTATTTGGATTAAGTCTTATTTTCTTGTATTTTTAGGGATTAGTTATTCTTAGCATTTTCTATCGCATGTGCAACTTTGCGATAATGCTCTCTAGTTAACAAACAAACAAGAAAAAAAAAAAACTCTCCAACTTTTCGTTACACACAGAGTGAGAAGGAGGAAAACAAAAATTTAATCTGCTTTAAGCAAGTAAAGTCCTTGTGTTGATTTCCCCAGGTGAGAGAGAGAGAGACATGGTACCGGAGACTTTCTAAATAAACAACACTTAATTGTTGGGTGATAATTTGCTGCTACATGGAAACCTAGGGATGAAAAGCTTAACTTGTATTCACTGGGATGTATCAACCACTTTTGGTATTCCTTCTTCCATTTGCTACATTTAGTAGCGCAATCGTAAACGTTACAAAAAATTTTTTTTTACTTACTTATCTTCTACATACAGTAACTGTTTTTTCACATGTGTAGACATGTGGTGCACTTACAGTAAAAAGCAGTCACCAACTTCTACACACCATGAATATCAAGGCCTATACTACGTGTACTAGGGATAATAATAATTGTGGGTTCGATTCCCATCCCTGGACACTTTTATTTTTCCGTTTATTATTACTCTTCACAATTCATCCTTTCATACTTCATCCCTAAGGTTATAAATAATCGTTATTTCTCCTTAAAATAAATTTAGATTTTTCATTGAAAAAGAAACACATGCTGGATAATTTTCAAATGTTGTTTTACAATCACAAGCCGCATTATATTGTATAATAATAATAAATAATTAAAAAAAACACATATAAGACACAATATAACACAATACAAGAAAATAAGACCTAATCCAAATAATTTAATAGTGTGTGACGTTTCGGCAACAGCATTGTCACCATCATCAGACAAAAGGACAATTTGTTAACTATTAATGTTAACTACACTATTATATTATTTGGATTAGGTCTTTTTTCTTGTATTCACAAGGTAATAAGACCAAATCCAAATAAATAAATAGTGTGTGACGTTTTGGTAACAGCGTTGTTACCATCTTCAGACAAAAGTACTGAATGTGACGTTTCGGTAACAACACTGTTACCGAAACATCACACACTATTTATTTATTTGGATTTGGTCTTATTACCTTGTGTGTATAATCTATAATCCAAATTGTGCCTTGTCATTTTCTTGTATTATAATCTATAGTCCAAATTGTACTTTATCAATTTTCTCCATAGTTCAGTTTTTACTCTAAGGCCTGGGATCCATGGGATTGAGATCCTAAGAGACAAAAATAAGAAGTCTACCAAGGTGAGAGAGAGAGGTTTGGTAATCTGATAAAGAGTTTATCACAACGGGATATCCTCGGAGAAAGGGGGAAATGGAAACTAGATCCTAGACCTTGCCTAACTGGCTAGACACAGGCAATATTATCTATATCACACTTTGTGAATTTTTATAAATTCTCTCTGATTTTATTATCATTTTTTTTTAATTTATAAATTCAATTACCATCTATTGATAAAATTTGTAACAAATAAATTTACTGGCAATGTGTTTCTTTTCAATAATATCAGCAAATATAGTATCACTACAGACCTGCATCACTGGAATGATATAAACACAAGGTAATAAGACCAAATCCAAATATTATTACCTTGTGTTTGTAATCTATAATCCAAATTGTGCTTTATCATCTGCAATGATATAAGTTATTGAATGAGAGGGCTTGGCTCATCTGATGAACAAACTCTCTTTCATTCAATAACATATATCATTTCAGTAAGGTCTGTAGAGATATAATATTTGATGATATTATTGAAAAGAAACGCATTGCCAGTAAATTTTTTTGTTACAATTTTTTTATTTTACATATTGGGTTAGAAAATATGATAAGGTAACACAATTTGTATTATAGATTAGAAATGGATTATCTAAAATAGATTAGCATGTATATCGGTATTCTTACAATAACTGTGAAAGATATTACAGTGACCTTTATTGAAGACATACGAGATAACCAAGTGTGAACAAAATTGCCCCCGTCTTCTTCAAAAAAATAGATGACTGGGGACATTAAAGACTTTCCTTTAAGTTTTACACATGAGTGTATATGGCTAGAATGGACATGATTAATTGCATCAAGTTAATGCTCTTAGAAAAGAAGCAGCAAAAGTTTATAATAAAAACTTAATGTATAAGAGCTACACACAGTAACAACTTTGTTATCGAAACATCACCCACCATTTATTTATTTGGATTTGGTCTTATTATACCTTGTGTTTCTAATCTTACATAATACAAATTTTATCTTATCATTTATAAAAGGAATTAAAAATGATAAGGCACACAATTTGGATTATAGATTATAAACACAAGGTAATAAGAACAAATCCAAATTCATTCATTCAGTACTTTTGTCTCTGAAGATGGTAATAACGCTCGGTAATAAGACCAAATCCAAATAAATAAATAGTGTGTAACGTTTCGGTAACAACATTGTTACCATTGTGCCATATCATGGTAATAACGCTGTTACTGAAATGTCACAAAATTAAAAAGTTTTATAAAAATTGCATCAATTTCACGGCGATAGATGAGATAATGATGAAGTTTCTTGGGATGTGTACAAATTGGACTGTACAAAAAAGCCTGCTACAATCTAAGAGTAACACAACAGTAACAACAAGTATATTCCAGAGTGAGAGAACTTGTCAGACAAGTTGGGAGCCCTGATAAATGCCTTGCTTATCCACCGCGCAGTAGCTGGTGACTAAGCTTGCTTGGCCTGGGGAATGAATCATTCAAGGCTACCAGACCACAAAGCCACTGATATACATTCGCAAAAATTTTTTTTTGAAATTCTCTCTTTGCACTTGTTAGAGAAGAACCAACCTTACATGAGAGACCATTATATAATATAGATACGTCTCCCTAAGAGCTGGTTGTACATTAGAAATTTATTTAGATAAAATCATTCATTTCATTACATACTTCACCAAATTACACAGCTTCGCCTGGGTATATTGAGTCAAACATAATATGCAAATGATAAGGCAAATATGCAAATAAGCCACCTTTTTAATTTGCATAACCCAAAAGCTTGAAGACTATGAGATTCGACTTCCTTTTAACCCAACTCTTATATCGTATTAAATGCATCATCCAAATAAGCAATGATATAGTAGAAAAAAGGTATGCAGAAAGAAATATGCAAATTGATTGTTATTAGACTAATTTGCATATTTTGGGATTGAAACTATGACAGTGAACTCTTTCAAGAGCTAATTCCATATGTTGTCAAAGTTTCATAATAAGATAAATAAAAATATTGTGGAAACATATGCAGGACAAACATACATATGTGAAAAAAATAATTTAAAAAAGGTCAGGTGTTGATATTAAAAAAAAATTAGGCATATCCTGACCACTAACATGACAAGGGTTGACGAGGGGTCAACAAGCCCGAAACACGTTCGTGGATGGCTTTTCTTGATTTATCAAGAAAAGTGGGTTGTCCAAATATCAGAGAACATGTTAAATTAACGTTTAGTTGATTTCTGTTTCCACTAGATGACGCTCTGCATTAGTTTTTTTTTATACAATTTATACAAACAGAAAAAAAAAATGATTGAAAAGATTTCTTAGGTCAAGGTAATAAGACCAAATCCAAATAAATAAATAGTGTGTGACGTTTCGGTAACAGCATTGTTACCATCTTCAGGGACAAAAGTACTGAATGAGAAAATTTTACCACAGGCATGTTTTGATAAGGCACAAATAAACATGCTGTGGTAAAATTTCTCATTCAGTACTTTTGTCTGAGATGGTAACAATGCTGTTACCGAATACGTCGGCACACTATTTATTTGGATTTGGTCTTATTAGCTTGTGTCTTATTACCTTGTTTTATAATCTATAATCCAAATTGTGCCTTATCAAGGATTCTTAGGTCGAAATGAGAGAGGGGATTTACAATATACAAAATTTGATTTTTTCAAGAAACTTACACCTATATTCCTTTATTTATTCATAGTAATATGGCAGTCTCCAGTGTGGGAATTTGCAATCAGCGGATGATAAGAGCTAAAATCTGATAAGTCAACTATTGCTGGCATACCTCAGATAAGTAGATTGAAGATGTGACGGGCAAAATTGTCGACTACCATGCGAAAAATTGAGATTGCCATAATAATCAACTAATACTGAGGGATTTTTTTTTTAAACGTAGCAATTATATTATAGAAAAATACTTATTTTAAAGTTTTAAAACATTTTCTGTGATGGCAGAGAGAGACACTTACTAAAAATTTGCATAGTTAGGATACAACTTTGCATATATATGTAGGATTTGATTAGGAAGAAGCAGGCAACACAGAATCAAGAAGAGCAGAAGACGGGCTTATACGATGAAAAACCAAAGACTAAGACTTTTTACTTTCTCTTTCTTTTTTATTTTGTTTTTAAATTGTAAACTTTAAATAAATCCATTTATATCTACTCCGTTTCCAACATATATACCAAATGTGGCACCTCTCCTATTGAATATGAATTATAAAAATGCATTTTGTCATCATTCCAGTTACCGATATGTTTCACAATTCATTGATTTGGATTTTTAGTCTCTTTACCTTTAGTTTATGGAGGTTTGTGGGAAATAGGTAGAAATCGCCGATTTTCGACAGCCATGATTAGAGATCAAATCCCACATTGGCTACTTTTTTTCTTCAATAGCTCCTGATTATTATGGCAAAAATCCAACCCCACCAGCGAATGCATAGAACACTGGTATGTACAAAAGTTGAAATTGCTTTTATAAATGTCTATATATTACTTGAAGTAAAAGTAGTCGCTAACTACCCTCCATGTTTATTACAATAGGAATCTTTTGTGTAGAGAGAGCTGAGGAATAAATCCTACATTCTTACAGTGAAGGTTGTTTATTATGGCCTGTACCATATGCAATAGGGATGATAATAATAATAAAGGCTTATGTATCTAATCTATAATCCAAATTATACCCTGGTTCCAATGAATAAGGTGGTGATACATATCGAGTTAATGGGTAGTTAGCAAATGACTTTACTGTAAGTGCATCATATGTCTACACATGTGGAAAGCAATTTCAATTTTGCACTTATTAATGCGGCAGTGCCCCATTTTCTTACTTGCACTTGTTGGCGGGGTTGAACTTTTTAATGAAGTCGGGCGGGGTCATTGAAGCATTTATTTTCTTATTTAGAGGGAAAAAAAAGTTTTGCAATGCTGGGATTCAATCCCAGATCAACAGTTTAAACTCTACTCTACCAACCCTCCCCCAT